>CM044445.1:7865630-7889654 GCA_024363595.1 Xenopus borealis
TGTTTCTCAGGCAACACCCACACACAGATCCTTCTCAGTTTGTATATTATAGGATGTGTTTTCCAGTGGGCCACTCCTATTCTTACTTTATGTGACTGGCCTGTGTTCTGTAGGCTGGAAGACAGCTCTGTCCAGTATTGTTTCTAGCCTTAAGGCAAAGTGAGAAGCTTTTATTCAGCGGCACGTTAGCAAGGGTACAAATTAGCCAAATAGTTTTGTCTTTTTTTTTTCAAATGCAGAGAGGTCACTTGTGCTCAACCCACTTCTACACAGTGGGGTGACATTGGGGCTGCTAGCCAAGCACACATAGATGAGAATGTACATTTTGATAAAGGTGCTGTTGCTATGGTGCATGGCCACGGCAACCAGAAAATTCTATTTTGAAACTGGAGGGATGCAGAACATAATGGGCCATAAAAAAAGAAGATTGTGCTACAGAATATCTTAACTGATATATCTACATTACTCTGATATTACTACATTACTAGGTTAATTATTGGGGACTGGAAGAGTCTTTGCATAAAGTCATAAGATTCCTAGGATTTTGCTTTGCTTTATAAAGTGATACAGAAGTGAGCTGCTTGCGCTGCAGTGTTGCCTCTCACAAAAGCTCAGTCAATGGCGGATACAGAGACCTCCATACCACGTGGGTCTCCTATAAGAAAATAACAATAACTTTTTGTTTTTACCCCCTTAGGGAGATCTGGCCAAAAAGAAGATCTACCCCACTCTGTGGTAAGTGATTAGCTACGGCCAGGTTCTTTTCACTACACTTTATTTATACTGTATTGAAATCCGCTAATAATAAGCTCTCTCCAGATCAAGTAACAACCATTCAGTAAGCTTACCCCAGAACAAGAAACCGGTAAATGCTTTGGGCACATCATGGGGTTTTTAAATAACATGTGTGCAGTTTGGGCCCCATACTGTTTGTTGGCAGGGTTCACCTCCCAGCGTGCACAGTTAACCTGAAGGCTAGTATCTAGTGCCTTATCATCAATTATTTTATTATTCTGTACAACAGTAGTGTTTAATGACAGACTCTTATAGAAAATATAATGTATATGAATGGGGAAAATGTATGCATGTATTTCCTCACATGCTGGTCAGCAGACTATACTGACATGTCTGAATAAAGGAAACAAGAATCAGCTGATGCACAAGATACATAAAAAAAGGGATACTGTTATCGCAAATGAAACCTCCTCTTTAAAACAAGTACTGTTATTATGTCACATTAGCCGTTCAGATTTTTTCTGCCCTTTCCGAGCTTTGTTACCACCTCTCTTACTTTTCTAGTTGTGCCAATCAAATCATATACCGTCAGCAGTGCTGTCAAAGTAATAAAGGGGGTTAATTGATCCAGCCATGTGTCCTGTGACTCATACAGTATATACACTAGTGTATATGTAAAATCCCTGCCACAAAGCAAGACAGGGCTGCCAATGTTTTTGTCAAGATGGAAGCAGAGTCAGTCATATAAGTAGGCTTTCTTTCTACTTTTTTTTGTTTTTTATGTAAGTAGGTACACTAGACGCAGTGCCCTGAATTACAAACACAATTTTGTTTTAATTCTTTACCTGACCAGAAAGCTATGTGCACTACATATGCCTACTTCAGATAATCCCATCCCACAACCAGTGCCTTTGTCTTGCAGGTGGCTTTACAACGATGGTTTGCTGCCAGAGGACACCTACATCGTAGGCTTTGCACGTTCAAAGCTGACCGTGCAGGATATCAAGAAGCAGAGTGAGCCGTACTTTAAGGTAACACTATTAAAATTAAAGTATTACTTAAAAATATACCTATTTGTAAAACATGAGCATGCTATTGCTCCATAATGCTCTCTATTGATGGGACTAATGTTGGAACTAGAATGCTAATGAGGCACAAACAGTGGAAGGATTAGGGTAGAATTAGAAGATCACTATTAAATTTGTATAGTAGTAATGTTTACTCATTCCTGGAAGCATAAATATTGTTTTGTCAGCAGCTTTTTGCAAATGGCTGACTCTAAGCTTGTGAAACCAGAAATTAGGGTCCTGAATTTGTCTGTCTGCCTCACCCCCTGCCTAGACCCAGTACCTGACCCCACCTGGCAGGGTTAATTTTTATCATCTTGCTTACACTCAGTTTTTGTATTACAGGTATCAGCAGAGGATGCTGAGAAATTTGACACATTTTTCAAGCGCAACTCGTATATTTCTGGACAATACTCAGATGCAGCCTCCTTTCAAAACCTTAACCAGCACCTGAATTCATTACCCAATGGGGCAAAAGCCAACCGCCTCTTCTACCTAGCATTACCACCAAGTGTGTATCATGATGTCACCCGCAACATCAAAGAGACCTGCATGAGCTCTGTGTAAGCATCAAAAATGTATTTCTATATTAGCTGATCCATGTTTTCTCGCCATTCCTTACATAAAATTGATGGTTTTTAATATTTAAAATGATTGGACATAAAACATTAAATTAATTCCCCCTTGTGCTTTTACTTTGGAAAATTAACTCTGCTGTCACCATCTTGCTGTACTGTTAGCAACTATTTTTACCTAAATCTGCAGCTTTGCAAAGTTGCATAAATAATTTTAATTATATTAAGAAATCTCAGTTACGAATCTTCTCCTAAAGGAATGAATGTGGCAGCATATTATTCTGTACTTAAGGCCAGAATGATCCCATTACACAGTCGAAAATGACCAGGTCCGTAGTGAGAATTAAAATAGGCCCTGGCATTTCAGGTACATAGAGGCCCAATCAGCCTGTACAAAGGCCCAAACGGCCCCCACCAGCCCACTAAATATTGACTTTCTATGGAACCTTGTAGCAGCCCCTTTGGCATTTGCCAGAACTCACAGATTGCCAGTCCGGGCCTGAAAATTACTTCTTTTTCTAGAGCTGCTGGAAAGTCATAGCAGCCAATGTATATGATTATCTGACAATAGGTCCGTCTAAACCATTGTTTATATAATGTGACTGCCATCTAGCGGCAAATGCATCTTTTATGCTTCTTTAATTAGTTTATTTTTCTTTTCAGTATAATATGTGCAATTCATATTTGGGATGGTCTACATAAATAAAGCCATAAACATAACCGCTTGGTAATGTTTCTTCATTCATGCTTTGCTATTCTCATTGCACTGCTATTCCTCTTTTCTGTTGGCAGAGGATGGAACCGTGTTATTGTGGAGAAACCTTTTGGCAAAGATCTGGAAAGTTCCAATCGTCTGTCGGAACACATCTCCTCCTTATACAAGGAAAACCAGATCTATCGTATCGACCATTACCTGGGCAAAGAGATGGTGCAGAATCTCATGATCTTAAGGTTAGAACACAGTATGTTTCTATTGCATATCCACATCTCAATCTCCATCATATGTTTTCTTTTCCTTAATCTTTTGGTATCTAGCATCTTTATACTTCTCCTGTCTTGTTTCTTAAGATTTGGTAACAGGATATTCAGCCCCCTCTGGTCCAGGGATCACATAAGTGCAGTGGTTCTGACATTTAAAGAGCCCTTCGGTACACAGGGACGTGGAGGATACTTTGACGAATTTGGCATCATCCGGTAAATATTTTTGTGACTGCAACCTATCCATATATATATATGCTTTAGCCTACTTTTCTGAAGGCTTTTTCTCTGGTCTGTGTTTTCCATAGGGATGTCATGCAAAATCACTTGCTCCAAATGATGTGCTTGATGGCTATGGAGAAGCCGGTTTCCACCAACTCGGATGATGTTAGAGATGAAAAGGTATTAAGCATTTATTAAGCTGTTCTAACACAAATGAGCCCATAATAGTTAGTTACCTTTATAGTGGTGCTAGCTAGGACAAATTCCTGGGTCATGCTCTTTCTGAGGATATACAGTGCTGCAGTTGTATGCAGTTGGACGTAAAGAAATGCCGTTGCACACCACAGATTCATCTTGTTACTGGGAATGAGTTAAATTAGTAGAACAGTATGTATAACAAGACAAGATGGGTTCCAGTAACACATAACATGTCCTCTACCACCTCCCATTGCTGGCAGCAAATTTATTCATCCAGCACATTTTAACTCATACATTTATATGTATGATTGGGAGATGTATTAGTGTATGTATTATCCATAAACTGTAGGAGAACAATACTAGAAGCCACAGAAATTTACTCTTGATAATTCTTCAGCCAAGAAAAACAATAAGGTAGCTCCTACGCATACATGAAAAATTAAGCCTACTTATAAATCTTTTCTAAATTATGTGATTCATATGACTTTTTTTTAGGTGAAAGTCTTGAAATCAGTGGCTCCCCTCACACTTAATAATCTGGTAATAGGGCAGTATATTGGGAATCCGGACGGACAAGGAGAGGCACAACAAGGATATTTGGATGACCGCACTGTTCCAAAAGGATCTATGACCCCCACATTTGCCACTGCAGTCCTGTATGTGCAGAATGAGCGTTGGGATGGTAAGTAGACAGTCGAGTAAGCACCATAATTCATGTAGCTGTATCAACATTTATGTAGATATTCATGTAAGGTTTAAGAACTTGTATCTGTATTGTTTCACTCTTAGTCCTACCTAGAGTTCCAAGCCATGTATTTTCCCACACTAAACATGCAATCCTTATAATAAAGCTGCAGATTTTGTTCCCGCAAACAATGGACGATCATTCTTTCTAATGCACCGACCTGCTACTAACCATTCAGATTAAATAAAATACTAAAAATAACAAATTAGACGATGTTCTGGCCATTAATTGACAGACAGCAATCGACAAATAGTAGTCACAGTCACTCATGGATATCATTGGATAAGCAATACATGCAGAAATAAAATTGTTAGCTGGCAAAGCTAACCTGTCCAATTGACTAAACTGATCGCCATGGTATGAAGAATGTCAGGACGATACACGCATGGTCCGAAATTCGCACAAATCTTCTTTTTGTTTGCAATATCTTTGTGTCTGTGGCCAGGTTAAGTCTCTTAATGAGCTATTTCTGTTTTCAAATTCCAGGTGTCCCCTTTATCATGCGCTGTGGCAAGGCCTTGAACGAGAGGAAGGCAGAGGCAAGACTGCAGTTTCGTGATGTGCCTGGAGATATATTCCAAGGCCAATGCAAAAGGAATGAACTGGTGATCCGAGTGCAGCCAAATGAAGCTGTATACACCAAGATGATGACCAAGAAGCCAGGAATGTTCTTTAACCCTGAGGAGTCAGAGCTAGACTTAACATATGGCAACAGATATAAGGTAACTAACACACACACACTGTAGGGTTAGATTTAGCTTTACAAACATTCTTTGGCCTTAATAATTAAATTTTACTAAATTGTGGGAATTTTGGAGGATGTCTGAAAGCATAGTTGGAATAGTATATCTCCTTATATTAATCACTTTAATGTCTCACTCTACACAGGATGTGAAGTTGCCAGATGCATACGAACGGCTTATTTTGGATGTGTTCTGTGGAAATCAGATGCACTTTGTACGCAGGTTTGTGTATGTTTATTGTGCCCTGTACACTATATGTCTTGGAACTTTTTAGGGTAGAGGTCTCATTCATGTTACTGCTTTCCTTTCTGGCAGTGATGAACTGAGGGAAGCTTGGAGGATCTTCACCCCTGTTCTCCATCAGCTGGAGAGAGAAAAGATTAAACCCCATCCTTATAAATATGGAAGGTAAGCAAAGAGTAGGGCAGCTGTAAAGTATTGTTTATAAGAAAGGGTTGCCCAGACCCCCCTTGTGTGATTATTTTAAGAAACCAAATCTGTGAAAATAATCTTGTAAAAAAAAAAAATTCTTCATCTGCAGACTAATTGACGATAATACTGTTGATCCTAAAACCTATATATTTTGTACAAACACAGGCATAGCTTACCCTAGTCCTGTAACCCCTGGCAACCAGCAGTCATATTTTACTGGTCTATGCACTTGGAATACTGAGAGCAAACCTTTGTTTATTTGCTATGAGTTACAGGGTGGGTGTAAAATTTTCTATGTTTATGCAAATCCCTGACAAAGCTATAAATCATCACATGAAAACAGGTGGGCCATGATAGACGGTTACAACAATGAATGCAGATACAGGACCTTTTATCCTTACCATAAGTCTATCTTGAGACATCCAGGATGCCATACCTTCTATAATGCCTTTATTCTTTTCAGCCGTGGGCCCGCAGAAAGTGACGAGCTAATGCAGAAGGTTGGCTTCCATTATGCAGGAACCTACAAATGGGTGAACCCCAACAAGCTCTGACACTCTGCCTCTCCCTTTTCTCCCCATGGACGTCCTGATTTGTATCCCCTGAAACTATACAGGTTTCCTGTCCATACAAACCGCGGCGTGGGAAATCACAGGGGACCAAAATACACCTTGTCTTGTTCTATATAGTGGCTGCCTGTAGATGTCACTATTTTACTTTTTGTCTTGAAGCCTGTCTTAGTTGCTTCTCATTCCGACATGTTTAACCTTAAAGGTATCTAAGCAATCCAAATGTACAGTGTGACTATACACATGGATTGGCTTATTTCATTTTCAGTTTGGACAGATCAGGCAATAAGATTGGATCACAGGATTGTCTGGTCATACTACCCGAGTAAGCTGGCTATACAAGGCCAGGCTTAAAGGTTAACTCACTATTGTAACATTCTATAAACTGTAGTGGATGCTTAATTATGCTTTTTAAAGGGGAACAATTGTGAACATTATAATTTAATATAAGCTTCAGCATGCTGAAATAA
The DNA here is from genome assembly GCA_024363595.1 of Xenopus borealis. Taxonomy (NCBI): domain Eukaryota; kingdom Metazoa; phylum Chordata; class Amphibia; order Anura; family Pipidae; genus Xenopus; species Xenopus borealis. The sequence continues at coordinate 7,872,365 of CM044445.1, forward strand.
ACTTTCTAAATACAATCAATTAAAAATTCTGTACTGTTTATGAAATAATCACGTTTATCTTTACTATCCCTCTTTTTCCCCACATTCTTCATTCAAGAGTTGGGTGTCAGGTGAATGATCCAATATATCTTATAGGGGGTTCCTTTTGCCTATAAGATGTAATAGAGCTCGCTCTATTAAAAACATGTCCTGTCTCTCTACATGCAGGATTTGTGCAAAAGGTAGTTATTTTGTTAGATTGTGTTTGTACAGGGATCCGTTGTCTTATCTCTAATTCATCTGCTAGGAAAGGAAGATATAGGATATATTAGATAATTCATCTCCTGCATGAAGATTGAATGAAGAGAAACAGATGCTGAGAGAGGGATAGTTTATATAAACTTTATTATTTTAGAAACAACGCAGAATTTTTTTTGATTGTATTTAGAAAGTTTACACATTAAACTTCATTTTTGCAATAGTTCCCCTTTTACAAATAAAATTGTATTCTTTGTTTTCGAGATATACATAGTTGAATAGTGTCAAACTAACATTTTTCCATACTGCAAACAACTCAGCCGTGCTGCTGTCAGTAATATTTAGCAAATTGCTGGCTCACGCTGGAATCAGCATCAGCCAGTTAGACCAGGTGACATTTGTCAGTGACTCAGAGCATTGGCTGCAACCAGGGGAACAAATGTTTAGGTTGAGAAACTTACAAACAAACTACAGTTTATTGAATATTTAGAATAGCAACGGTTCCCCTGTACCATTACTTAAGTCTAACTAAGAAGCATTTTGCACTGGCAAGAAAAGGCATTGTCTGCAAGAGAGGGAACTTACAGAATTGCACTTACAGGAAAAAGGATCTGCAGTGTATATTTCATTGGCAGGAAATATTTTTTTTTCCCATTTCCTTCTTCTTACACCTCCCTACTTGCTTTTGCTAATCTGCTGTAGATGCCAGTGTTACGCATGGGCAGAAGTTCAGTTATGAGATACTTTAATATTCGGGGGTTTACACATGTATTGTAGAGGGAATTACAAAGGTGTTCCCTTTTTTTTCTGCTTTATTTTAATACCGTTGGATTAGTAAATACGTTTGTGCACATTGTTGTGTTTTCTTTATTCCCTGCTTAGATGCCGACACAGCTGTATGCTAGGTAAGCCGAGCAATAATGTCTAATGTATTTGGTTTTTATCTGGGCGAATTGAGTCCAGGGCTCAGAGGTGCAACTGCTCTGACAAGATAAGGACCAACGTCCACACACAATTCCTCTACTGTTACTTAATATGACCATTTGATATTACTACAGTTATAAGGAGGGGGAAAAACATTGGTGTATCAGTCATTCAGCCATAGTTATAAGAAAATATAGTTTAACTCATATCGAACGCTGAATGATTAATTTCAAAGGAGAACCAAAGCTGTAAGGAAACCCCCCCCCCTCGCCTGTGTAGACACCGACTTTAGCCATCTTCTTTCTCCGATCTTCTTCGTAAGTTTTGCCGCATGCGCAATTGGAGTAGATTTCCGGGCCTGAAAAACAGCACATGCGCCGAAAGTCCCGAAAATTTCTGAAAAATGTTTGTGACTTCCTTATAATGCCATTTTGAGAGCCATGTGCTGAAGATCCTCATCATGTTCAGAATGTGTGAATTGTCGCTCCTGCGCATGTGCAAATTGTTGCTGCTGCGTGAATGGCCGTTAGCATGCAGGAGCGCAAAATGAAGTAAAATTCATAGTGAGTCAGCAAAGAATGGGGACTGGACTGGGGGTAGGCAACAAAGGAACTCCCCCATGCTTTGCGCCGTAGGCATGTGCCTAGCCCTTGGCCCGGCCCTGCCCGACCTGCACATCACTAGCACCTATCACAATTTGAAGTTTTGTGGTCTCTGCTGGGTTTAGCCTGGAAATACGCAATTCAGGAAAAAGACAGAAAAATTAGAGCAGTTTGGGTTTTCATTAGATTTTATCGAGGTTTTCTGTGATCCAATGAAATCGAGCTTTTTTTCTATTAATAAATAAGCTCATGGGATTTTGTTTTTTAAATTAAATTTGAAATAAATTAGGAATTTAGTAAATAACCCCCTGAGAGTCAAAATAGTCTCTGGCATGTACAGTAGCCCCTGTGGCATATGCTGGAACATACCGATTGCTGGTCTGGGCCCAATCCTCATTGTAAGTCCCTCTAATCAACTCTTGCTTCATATCACTAGTTTCTAATGCTGCCAGTTTTGATTGCCGCCTTTCCTCTAAACACTTAATGACCCATAATTAGTACAGGAGATTGCATGTTCCAAATGAATGTTCATACCAAACAGCTGCTGAGAGATTACTCTATAATCCCCTCTGAGCGCACTTATTATATGTACTTAATGCCTAAGCCACTGTTATAGTTATAACCTGACTAATATGTGAAGTCTTGTGAAGCTGCGTATCAAGAGCTAAAATACTGTTTCATTCAATGAAATTTCTGTTTTACATCCCGTGATTTTAAGTTTTCATTTTGCACAGTTTTTTTTGTGTTCCCACCAATATGTAATGAATAACACATCCCTGATTTTACATTTTCCTGGATTTAAAAACATTTCTACCGGTCGTCTGAAAAATGTAAAGCATGGGGTTTTACTTGCTTTACAAGAGTGCTTTTTACTCTTTACTTTGGATCGTCATACCTGGTTTTGCCTCTAATAAGGATTAATTATATCTTAGTTGGGATCAAGTACAAGATACTGTTTTATTATTATTATACAGAAAAAGAAGATTTTTTTTTTTTTAAATTGGAATATTTTTATAAAATGAAGTATATGGGAAACTGCCTATCCTTAATTTGGAGCTTAATCCTTAATCTGGATAATGGGTTTTCAGATAACGGATCCCACACCTGTACAATGGAACACAGGGTTTTATAAAAGCAACGTGTGTCCAGATTTAAGGGTGCTGGTACTCAATTGTGTCAAGCAATATTTTTGCAGTCTATTATGTATTGCTGCACAGAAATCAGTGCAGGCTGCAGCATGCATGTAAAACAGCTGCTAACTTAATTAATGGTTTATCTAATATGTCTATATGAGAAGGAGTGAGAAACTGAGCACAGTGTCAGGAGGGGAAGGTGTACACAGTCCATGGGGTTAGGTCTCTATGCTCAGAAATAGAGCGCAGAGGGCTCCCAGGCAAATCACATTCTAGGGCCAGTGCCAGTATTAAAAAAAATTAATACCTATAAATCCCTCCCATCACTGTCTTTCTCCATGTCCAGCCACTCCCTTTTGAGCAGAGGCCTGCCTATTCCTCTCCTTATCCTCCTATTCCCCTGCACATTTCTATGCACCATCACCCTGCTTCTTAATGAAGTCCTGAATGTTGGCACCAAAATAGGTGGCAACTCTAGTAACCAGTAGGATCCAATTATATGGAAAATAAATTGGTGGGGGCTACTGGAACTAACCAGGAATACGCAACTTGCCATTGGGACGCCAAAAAAAACGCCCAACCCTAATGTGCTCCATTCATCCTGGTCCACTCCTAGGGATGCCACCTTTTCTTGAAAAAAATACTGGCCTTCCTATGTATTTATATTTTTTTCCTATTAATAACATTGGGATCAACCATCAAAAATACTGGCCAGGCCGATAAAATACCGGCCAGGTGGCAACCCTATCCACTCTTGGAATTCTCAAGCAATACATTGTGAACCAAATTGCCAGTGCGACGTCAAGAAAACGCCAAACCCTAATGTGCTCCATTGACCCTGGTCCACTCCCTCGACCATTCTATCCTCTCTCTCCCCCCAATCCCAGCCACAGAGGGAAAAGGTGAAGCTGTGGTGGACCCCGGACTTCCCAGTCTGACACTGTTTAGATCTTTCTAGAACAACAGCATTTGTGGATATTTTTATAGATCCCACTCTGTATACAACTCCATTTCACGCAGGGCTTACTTAGACGCGAATTAATTTAAAACTAACGATCATGTTGCCAACTAGATTTACTATATTCCCACAGTGGTTTTTGCATTATCTGCCCTTGTCCTGCAAGCTGAATCAATTCTGGCATGTTTGTGGAACAGACCGTATCACAAGTTCCCATACCAGTATAGATAAAGCTGGAACTGTCCATCTGGAAGTTTCTTATAGAGCGGACCTTTTCTGTACCACCTGGATTTGGCAACAGAACTTCCTGTAAATAAGTTAAATATTTTTTCAAGTGAGGTACTCTATCTTCTCTGCAACCATCAGAGTATTCACAGTATGGATGGAATTTACTAGTTGCAAAATATGTAAAAAAAATTTATTATTAAACTCTCTATGGAGTCTTTCACCTCTGTAGTCCGTTCCCTGACTCTCTGCAAGTGCATAAGTCTTTGAAAGTGGCAGTGTTTTGCAGATCATGGACTGAGCAGCACAGCACCAACAATATTAATGTGTCAGTCTCTGTCATTCCAGCAGCAACTAGTGTAGATTTGTCCTCCTCTTTTAGGGTCAACAAGCTCCAATGGATAAATGTGTTCTTCCAAGCACTAGGGGTGCGGTGTAGAAATAGTGCACGGTTCTCATCGGCCACATGAGGTGCCTTCAATTCCTCGTGCAAACAGTTTGATAAGTTGGTGATGCACCCTGAAAAAAAATAGTCAGTTTGCTGAGTTTTCAAATCTCCCAGATTATATAAATGAAATGTGCCCTTTAGAAGGTCCTTATTTCAACTTCTGTCAAATACATGACAGCATTAGCCTTACTTGTATTCATAAGGGAAATGCTTGAAGGTTGACCCTTACATTTTGAAGCAGGATTATATTTGGTACAAGAGGAATGCTAAGTATAAGGGTTTTCTGTAGTCTTTCTTTTACATCAGTCCCATCCCCAGTGGAGTCCCTGTTTCTGTCCAGGTCTTGCCTGTATGGTTTTGGGGTATAAGACACAGGGTTGGACTGGGCCAGCGGGACACTGTTGGAAAAAACCCAGTGTGCCCTGTGGCCCAGTCCAGCTGAACTGTGAGCACCGCCATCCCCCCCCCCCCCCCCCCCCCCCCCCCGCCCATGATCGTAGCTGCAAGAGGAATAGAAATGGTAAGTGCTACGTGACTGGTGGTGTTGGCATTTGAAGGAGCTAACTGAAGTTTATGACTGGGGTGGGAAGCCCCCAGGTGGCAGCCGCAGTGGACCCCAGACACCCCTGTCTGAAACTGGCGAGAGGAGACTGGAGGAAACCTAAACTTACACAGGGAGAACATGCACACGTTTTGCAGATGGATTCAGAATGGTCACTCAACAAATGATACTACTGGAAGACTATGGGAAGTTAAAAGGAGAACAGGGACCAGTGAAGAAGCAAGGCTTATGTGCTTACTGGTCCGTGTATGGGGCCCTCCCAATAAGTTGCTGGCCACAATTCAAACAGATCTATATCAGGCAGGTTTGAGAATCACATTTGCAAGGACTGCATGATATGAATACTGTTCCCTGGCCAAGGATCAGATAACGCACATTTGGGCCAAATCCACTTGTCTGCTGACTTTCTCAAAACAGCAGATCTTTAAGTGTAGAGTCTTCTCTACAGACTGACACAAACTTCTTGTTGAATCTTCTTTTATATGGAACTAACAGAGGGTTTAATCTAGCAACCACTTGCACATATTGTTCACCAAAAGAAGTCCCTTCTCTTTGGCCAATATCTGGATACTTCTGGATGAGAGACATTCCAGTTCATCCACTAACCGAGGAATACATTTTAGAGACCATGCTGCCAAGCTGTTGTACTATATTGGCTCGTGTCTCATTCAGAGAAGAAAATAAATGTACATGTTTTAGCCCCGTAGATCACATCCATTTCATATTTTTCTCACCTGATACTGAGCTGCGCACAGTCTATGACCTCCCCATCGCAGTTCCAGCTGCTGGTTGAAGGGGGTGCGCCACAGAGTGATGAAAATAAGCCCTTATGCCGGCAGGCGGCTTCCTCCTCATCCAGTTTCTCAGGGGTAAACTGCATGGCACGAATGCGATGCACTTCCACATAGGGCAATGCAAACTGCGGAGACATAACAGTATGAAATCAATTGAACAGCAAATCAAAATATTCTGTCTGTTGCATCTTATAGCTGCCCCTTTGGCATTTGCCAGAATCTACGTATTGGTAGTTATATTCAAGCAACTGCTTCTTAGTCATGTCTCTTTGTCTCACCTGATCCTTCTTGTTGGTGTGTCTCTTGAGGTGCCTTACAAACTGGAGCATGTTGCACTCCCGCACCAAAATTAGATCAGCTGTGCCATCGGCCAAGTGTGCTGTTGGAGACAGACCATCCAGGCTTTTCGGGCACGCACTGGACATGCCTGTGACATTGATAGCCACAAAAGAGCCAGATATTTTTTGCCACGTCTCTGAGTCACAGCCTGAGGAGAGAAAAGATAATAAGAAACTGGTCATGGCTTGAACGTTTCAGCAACATCCAGACTTCAGCAGTAGCTTATGATTGAATCGTAATGACTCGTGCATCTTCGAGTGTTGGGTACCAGTGGAATCTAAAATTGAGTTTTTGCTTCAGTATATGAAGTGCTCCTTGGGAAGGAGAGCTATTGAATGGATAACAGTGGCAAGGCCATTTTCTGACTTACTGTAGAAGTCAACTGATTTTTGCTTCTTAAGGAACAAATACAACTGTGTCTGCCAGTATGGGGGTTTTTGTGACAGCCTTGCCAGTGCAGAAGCTACAATTATAAACTGAGCAAGATAGTTCCAATCAAAAGTGGAATAATGTGTTGCATGTATGATAGAGCCTTACTGGCCACATTAAGGGTAGGGGCACATGGCAAGGTTCGGGGAGATTTAGTTGCCTGGTGACTAATTGCCTCTTCGTCTGGGCGACAATTTCCCCGAACTGCCTTCCCATGCCATACCGCCAGCTTGAATGTAAAATCGGGAACTTTGGGTGACTTCGGAAAATGAAGTGCTGTGAGTGCCACGCCACTAGCGATTTTACATTCTAGTCGTATGGCACGGTAAGGCAGTTTAGGGAAATTGTTGCCCAGACAAAGAAGCAATTAGTTGCCAGGTGACTAAATCTCCCTGAAGCTTGCTGTGTGCCCTTACCTTAAATGGTGACAGAATTGTACAGGAACATACTGTGATAAATGCTATGTGCTGCATTGAGAAGAAGACTAGGGTCTTACAGTGGGATTCTGCATCTATCTCCTCTTTCCATCTTTCTGAGGATTCGGTGCAGACTTGGCACCTGCAAAGAAAATAAAAATAAGAACTCTGCCAGGAACCCAAACATTGCCCCAGTACTACAACTCCTCATTCAGAAGGAAACTCGGTACCATGTTGACTTTAGCAGGTTTGCAGTCAAGATCTACTTAGAAGACAGCTGCTCAGGTTGGGCTAAGCTCTACATAGGAAACTCAGGAAAATCTGACAATCATACATTAAGGCATGAAGTTGGCACATGTTCAATACAACTGATAGGATATGTCTGTGCCATGATGTGGCTCTTATTCATCTTTTTTTATCAGCAGTCAGGTAATTCGGGCAAAAGAAACCTATTCCGTTTTTTGGGAACAGGCATCTTATCATATGCCAAATACAAAGATAGAAAGTAATGGACAGAACCATGGAAACAAGAGGTAGAGAGTTGTGCTTTGGATTGTTACCCAGTTCTGCAGCGAGTGTTGTCTGTTGGACTGGATCGACTGTCGTCTGCTTCCAGGAACTCCACTGTCCCCCTGTAGAAGCGGTTGCTTAGCACCATCTTAAAACCTACAAAAACAGGCTCTATGTTAGTAAATCTGAAGGAAAGACTTAAATGGACAGACCGGCAAGGAAAGGAGATGTATAGGAGCATCTCAGAGCTACCATCTATGATTGTAACCAAATCAAAAATAACATGGGCCCATGTCCCCATTTTGTCCCAGTCCAACGACCCATAGCAACCAATCAACGGTTCTGTATCATATTCTAACTGCAAAAGCAAATACCTGATAAGTTGCCATTCTAATCCATAGAGAATTATGTCTTACCTGACAAGTCATATCGGATAGGTCCTAAACAACGCAAAGTCTCGCTCTCTCGCAAAACATCCCCAAAGAATCCATAACCGATGAGAGACACAGAATATCTCATGAGCTCTCCATAGTGGTACGATGCACAGACGTCCATGGGTTGAGTGTCCCCTAAACACAGGTACATTCCTAGTTAAATGTCTTTATACAGGACTAGATTCAGGCATTCTCTGCCAATCCCAGCATCCTCTGTCCACACATTCCCTTACATACACACTTACCGATGATTATATGAAGTGCAGAAGTAACCGGATCATTGATTCCAACAGTGGCAAAACAAACACAGTCGGTGGAACCTATAATACAAAAACATCAGAGTGGGCATAAGAACACATTTACAAGGCACAGTTCTATCAGCTGTTTGTTCTGCTTTAGCTTGAATTCCTGCTGTTCATCTCAAAGGCAGCCAAACATGGGGCAAGGCTCATGTTATCCCACCAAGACATCTATTTGCTATACAGGCATCCACATATCTGGCTTTTAACACTAATCTGGCTATTTAGCCCCTTGATACTGTATAACAAATGAGTGTAAAAGGAAGTAGAAGGGAGATGTGTTTCTCAGGAAAACTAGATGTTGCATTGGATAGCAAGATAGTTTCTGTTAAAACTACCTCCAAAAGCGTCAAATATAATTCTTGATAAATCAAGTAAGTAGCTTTTACTCCAAATTCCAAAGGATCATAACACATTAATGACACATTTTTATTTCGGCGGCATAAAGCTATAAACAGGGAAAACCCACTTGTGCAAGCACAATAATGGATGCAGCTGTTGCAGGGCCTTTAGGAGTAAAGCTGTAAGACAACATTCTTTCACCAAGAAAAGTGACCTGCAGCTCTGCATTAACCTAGTTTCACGTGTCACTAGGTGTTTGGCCACCCATTTTGATGGGGTGCTAGCTGCAATGTAAAAAAAAGAGTCCATCCAGCAGTTTCCATGATCTGCCAATGAATGCAGCAATCAGAGGGTGAAATGTTGGTAGCCCTTTTATAGTTGTGGCCTTGAAAACCAAGATTAAAAAGTATATAAAATTGGTGGGGCCACAAAGGAAAAGGTGGGACCTTGATCTTGACCCATAAGGACAATGTAGACTGGGTATTCCTGGGAACACTTACCTGCAGGAATGATACCGATGCGAAGCTTGCAAGGTGTCAGCATTGTCCCCTCCTTGTTCTCACACACTTTGTTGTCGCTCTGCGTACGTCTAACTACTCCATGCAGTAACTCGCTAAACATGCCGTCACCCCCAACACACACCACCCTGCAGAAGCAGATTAGTACACTGATCATGTGAGGTGCAGTAGGTGTTGCCAAGCTTGAAAGTGAATGGCACATTGGGCATAAACGGTTGAGGACGATGCCCTGGCAAAGTAGTACTCACTCAACAAGCTCCACTGGCATTGCTAAACTACAAACATGTCTAAAGGAAGGGTTGTAGCAATTAAAAAACACTTCTTTACCCATCATATTTCTGTAGATCTGTTTCCAAAATGTAATCTCTAGCATGATTTGCTCTTGTGGTCTCTGTAAGGAAGAGAGAGATGGGTTAGTGGAGTATGAGTTCTATAAAATGAACAAATAGAAAGAATAAGGCCCAAACTGTGGACTTACCGATCACCTCACTCTCGATTCCTGCCAGCTGGAAGAGGGGGGATATTTTATTGTTATAGATTCTTACAGCTTTGCCTCTCCCTCCGTATGGATTTATAAATATAAGCAGCTTCTGCGGCCTTTCTGCACCTGTTGGGGTGAAATAATGAGTAAAAGGCAGGGAAGGGTAGAGTTGTAGAAAGGAACTGGTTGGTTTTTCCTTTTACTTCACTAAGCCTCTTTGAATTCAAAGACAATAATGACCGTGATTTGTGCAGCTGACTGTACTTCACAATTCCTGGTGTAAACATACCCATAGAGAATCATGAAACCTAATTCTTTTCATTTGTAGTTATCACTAAATCCATCAGCGAGTTTGACTTGTAATGCAAGATTTCTATACATTGATGCCCCCTATTACTTCTGAAGTGGTGTGCCTGAGTTTAGCCATTAAGCCTACTTACTAATGGCCAAATCCCAATGTGACTGATTTATATGATGGATGACTACTCTGTGGATGCTATGCAATGCCTTGATAATGAGTTAAATATTGCTTTATGATGAGTAAGACCGATAAGGCTGCTTCCTAGGTCGCAAGCCTTGCCAATTATAAGAAAGATTATGGCTCCATTTATAAAATGGCTTATAGATCAGAAAGGTACTGCTGTTGCCCAATGTAACGAATGAGACTATTTTACAACTCGTTAGACTGCTTTGGATTAGGCTGATTTGCATACCTATACTCTGGTCATCTTCCTAACCAATCAGTTTGTATTCAGTCAGTGAGCTTGCTCCATAAATAATAACTCTCTTTGTAACAAGTGAGCTGGCTTCCCACTAGACCAGTCAACCCCCAACAGGTGAGCTTGCTACCCATTGAATCAGTGCAGTTATGAATAGTGAGCTTGCTACCTAGTGAATTAATGTCTGCCCCGTGAGTGAGCTTGCTGCCTACGTTAGTCTACTCAGCACTGTGTGAGCTTGTTACCCAAGAGGCCACTTTGCTTATTAAGGTGGAAGCCTGCTAACCAATGCATAATCCTATCTGACAATGAATAAAACAGCTAATCATGAAGTATTTCTGCTTACTAATATTACTATTATTATCAAGTATTCTACTGACCAACCCACATTAATTGGCATAGTTCTTGTTAAATGACATCAGCTTCCCAATTAGTAATGTTTTTATAAATTGGCTGAAGAATTTCCCATTAGATAGGCCACTTATTGGCTTCTTATAGTACTAAGTATTTCAGACATACTGCCTTTTAACCAGAATGGCTACATTCCAATGAGTGAGTCAGCTGCTCGGTAAGGTTTGCTATTCTAGGTGCCAGTGAGTTGTACGTCACTCCAACTGACAACAAGCCCTCTACAACTTAGTTGGTACAAGTAAAAGCCCTAGAGCTACTTCATTACCGCAGTTCTGGATCCTGTCCTGCAGAACCGTCACCCAGTCATGTGCTTCTTGGCAGCTGTGCGCAGTGAAAATAGAGGCTTCTAGCGTCCATCGCTGAGCTGACTTCCGAGAGATGTGGTAAACTGGAAAACAGAGAGAAGAGCAGAGTGTGAGATGGTGGTTGATAAATACAGAGATTAGAATAGAAATCTTGACTCTCATGACTGAATGCACAGCGAATCAGCCTATAAATAAGACCTGCTGTCTGGCTTGGCGGAACTCTTGTGTCAGACTAAAAGTGGCCATATACAGAGATCAGCTCATTTGGCAATATCGGGATGATCTGATCGTTGCTCTAGGGTCCCACGATTGGATCATAATGAAACGAATGCGGGCGGTCGAATCGCGGGATGCATCAATGAACAGATGTGCAATCTGATGGAATTTTTAGTCCTGCCCAATCGACATCTGGACGACTTTCGGAAGCCCATAGGAGGGCCCCATATATGGGCCAATAAGCTGCTGACTTGGTCTGTTGGCAACTTTTATTGGCCCGTGTATGACCACCATCACTGAATTAGAGAAATATATGCTTGTTTTCTCTCCTGGAAAGTGCAGATTTTACCTTTGTACCCAACAAACTATCGGACGTCCCAATCTTCCGGCCCACCACTAACCATTCAGATAAAGTGGTAAAAGAACAAATCAGACAATATTCTGCCCACAACAGCAATCGTACGAAAGTTATGACTGACAAATTCTAGTGACAAGCTCCCATATTACCAGATAGGCAATGTATGCAGAGAAATTTTTGGACAGAAATCTTTTAACCTCTCCTATCGCCATGGTACAAAAAACGTCGGGATGATCCACAAACGGTCCAAAAATCCTATGAGACTTTGATTCGTATGTGTCTTTTTAGTTAGTTAGCTATTAATTCAGATGCTGTCCAGTTTGCTGTGGTTCAAATGACCCTAGCAACCATGCATTGATTTGAATAAGAAACTGGAATAGGAGAGGCCTGAATAGAAAGACGAGTAATAAAAAATAGCAATAATAATACATTTGTAGCCTTACAGAGCATTTGTTTTTTAGAAGGTGTCATTGACCCCCTTTTGAAAGCTGGAAAGAGTCAGAAGAATATGGTAAATAACTAAAAAAATGTTGAAAAGTTGCTTAGAATTACTCAGTTAAAGAGTTAAAGATGAACAACCCCTTTATTGTATATTTCACAATGAGCAGACAAATTGTGATACGTTGTTTTGTTTCCAGAATGTGTCTTGCCATCAAGTGTCAATGCAACAATATACAATACTTTAGTTTCTCTCTGGTGCCTTCAATGGCCAAACAATAAGTACGTGGATTCCCTATTCTGTGCAAATACCTTGTAAGCCTCCCACCCCACCCACCGCTGGGGGTTGCAAACACTGTTGTCAATGGAATTGTACATAAAAACAGAAGTCTGTGGAGGAAGAGAAAACCAACAATCTTCCTGCCGGCTTAAGTTTTTGACAACGCAAACACAATACACCACTGTGGACTAGATGACAAGCATTTTTGCACACAAGGAAACAAAAAAGGAACAAAGGATTTGGCTTTCAATATATTCTGTATAAATGTGTCAGTTCATGTCACAGAGCAATGTTTCCCACTGATATTCAAGGTTGAGGAAGGCCAAACTGTAATTAATACCTGTCTATGGAACAAACAAAAATATCTCTATTAAGCAACGCTTTGTGTATGTGCGTGCTAACTAGGGTTGCCACCTGGCCGGTAAAAATCATGGTTGATCCCAATGTTATTAATAAGGGGAAAAAGAGAAATATATAGGAAGGCCCGTATTTTTTTTTCCAGAAAAGTTGGCAACCTTAGTACCAACACAGAGCATCCAATGGAACCCCACACTTTTTATCATTACAGCAGTAGAACTCTTCAGCAGTGGTGTCAAACATGGCAAGATCTGCCTCCTGGCTCACATCAAAATGGAGGGCTATGCACGGCCATCAGAAGGGAAACCGCACCAACATGGCAATGAGATCGGATTTTCTTACCTTCCTAGATGTTGGGCAGGCTGTCAGGAATGACCCATACACAAATTACTAACCTCCCGACTTCCTTCTGAGAAGCGTCTTCTCAATTGCTGGGAAGCATCAGTCAATACACTTTGGATTGCAGTGGACCATTTAGCTGACTAGACTAGGGTGCCAGGGATCCCCCAGAAAACCTTAAAGTCCCCATACACGAGCAGATATAAGCTACCGACATATTAATTCAGCAGCTTTTTGCCCATTGTATGAGGGCTTCCCTGATCAATATCTGACCAAAAGTCAGCTAGATGTCAATTGGACAAGGACCTCGACGGTTTGTTGATGCGGTCCTTGACCTAACAGCCAGTATTCTCAATGTTGTGATCCAAGCGATTGGCCCTAGTGCCCACAATTGGATCAGCCTGATATCACCCACCTCAGGGTGGGCATATTGGGGAGAGATCCGATTGGCGGGGTCACTAAACCAGTGGATCTCTACTTATATTACCATTAGCCCACCCTCAAGCCTATATTTACTCCTCTCTTTACTTTATCCTATTTATTCTCCTAGCGTCTTCTCTTAACATATTATCATCTGTCTGTTGACAGCCATACAATCAAATCAAAATGGTTGGTTAAGCAGGAGGTCCCACTGACTCCTGGGTCCACCAGGACTTTTCCTGTTATCAATACTGCTTGGGCATGAAAAATATAATAATGTAATTCTGAAGTTGATGTCATTGGAATCTATGAGATGAGTAGGCTGGAGAGGCCATAAAAATTCCCAGATGGACTGCACCTTGCTCAGGGCCTCTAGTTAGACAGCCCTGACCTTGATAATCACATGCAATGAGCCTACTCAAAAAGTCATATCTGTGGTTGGGTCCTTAGGCAAGCAGCAAGAATAACTTTTATATACAGCAGGTTTATAGGACCGCCAACCACCTTGTCTAGACTATCTTGCAGGCAACATACAAACATCTACTAGGAGATTTAAACATCTTACACAGCCAGTAGACATGGTCATTGTGCCTTATTGAAATAATTACATCCTGGGAATTTATGATAAAACCCAACTCCAAGTCGGTTAGTACCACTGGGCAAATCTGCAGTAATCCATAGTAACCAATAAGGTATTTGCTTCCAGTATTTTTCCTAAGGATAGGGGCAGACAGGCAGATTCGGGGAGATTTAGATTTTAGCCTGGTGACTAATCGCCTCTTCTGCGGGGCAACAATCCCCCGATCTGCCTTCCATCTGCTTGAATGTAGAATCACCTGCGCTAATGAATTTGCGGCTCTTTGATTTCCGAAGTTGCCTGAAGTTTCCTCATGAGGCAACTTCAGGCGACTTCAGATATCAAAGCGATGCAAGTGCATTATCGCAGGAGATTCTTCATTGAAGCAGACAGAAGGCAGCTCGGGGAGATTGTCACCCCGCAGAAGAGGCGATTAGGCAACTCAATCTCCCCGAATTTGCCGGTCTGCCCCTACCCTTAGAACAAGACTGATCCAAGCTAAATGCTGATAGTTTTGATTTTCTGTGTATTTAACAAACATTCACTAATTAACGCACTTTGTTTTGAGACAAAAACAAACAATTTTTATTTCTGTCTTCATTATCTAGAAGTCGGTTACATTTTATCCCTGGTTAGAAGGCAAGTTAATGTGTGACTCAGATGTGTGCGTAATGGGAGTAGTACCAAATAGGAGAAGCTTGCCGTTTTTACCAGGAAATAAAAGAAGGTAATGATCTACCTTTCAGATAATCTTTCGACCCTGTATGCAATGGCCCAGCTGGACAAACTCCAGAGTAAGGAAACAAAGGGACACAGTTTGTTTTAAGGACTTTAACATACATTCACTAACGAACCTGTTTGTTACTCTATGGTTATCGATGTATTCTTTATGAAATGCAGACCAGGAACTGTCATACTGCATCCAAGAATTACCTTTAGAAAGTCACCCCAGACTAGAGTCCTGCAGCGGGGCGGGTACCAGCGGTTTACCCACAAAAACCTACGAGTTGCAGGTAGAAGTTTCGGGAGCGCGTATAGATGGGGGTTGGTGGTTATCCAGGTTTACGGTTGGCTGATTGGGTCGCGGATCTTTTACTCTTTTTTTATGATCATGCCAAGTTCCGCCTACTTCCGATGATGTCATTTACGTTTTACAATGACAGCACTTCCTGATTCTTGATGGTCAGCAAGTAGCGGATCGGGTTGCAGATAAGGTACTTGCGGGTTTGGTAGCAGGTCCAAGTGGGTATGAATATGGGTCCGGGTTGCGGGTAAGTACGGGTTCCAAAAAATGGACCCGTGCAGGACTCTAGCCCAGACTACTCAAATGCAACAGGTAAAAGAACCTATTGCTACTACAGGTATGAAATCCGTTATCCGTAAACCTGTTAGTCAGAAAACTCGGAATTACGGGAAGGTCCATTCCCAAAAACACAATTTTCTCCAATAATGCAATTTTTAAAAATAATTTCCTTTTTCTCTGTAATAATAAAACAGTAACTTGTACTTGATCCCAACTAAGATATAACTAATCCTTATTGGAAACAAAACCAGCCTATTTGGGTTTATTTAATTTTTACATGATTTTCTAGTAGACTTAAGGTATGAAGATCCAAATTACGGAAATATCCCATTATACAGAAACCCCAGGTCGCAAGCATTCTGGACAACAGGTCCTATACCGGTACAGTTTAATAAAATTTGCTGCAGGACCCTGGGCTCCATTTAGGGGAACCTTTGGCCACCTCCTTAAAGGGGTTGTTCTCCTTTGAGTTGAGTGATATTCTGAGACAATTTGCAGTTGGTTTTAATTTTTTATTATTCGTTTTTTTGGAGTTATTTCACTTTTTATTTAGCACCTCTCCAGTTTTGGCCATCTGATTGCTAGGGTCCAAATTACCCTAACAACCATACATTGATTTGAATAAGAGACTGGAATGTGAATAGGAAAAGGCCAGAATAGAAAGATGAGTAATTAAATGCAGCAATAGCGATACTTTTTTTTTTACAGAGCGTTTTAGATGGGGTCAGTTTAAAGGGTCAAAAGAAGAAGGCAAATAATCAGAGAACTATTAACAAATAAATAAATAATGAAGCACTGATGGATTCTGACAATTCCATGACATGCACAGTAATAGCAGCCTACTGGGCTCACCATAGTCCATGTCCTTATCTGCACAGCTACTGCAGAACTTTATGACAATCTTAAACTGCATTTAATTAGGAACATTACAGCAGCTTTCTGCATGGACACCAGTGATCTTACGTGGCACCCTGTTAAATCTATTATAAAAAATATAGAGACAATAAAATGACTCACAGGCATATTCCTTTAGTCAGCTACACATATTATTTATATGTTATCATGACCAAAGGATAGAAGCAGAAGAAGAACACTGCCAGTCATTTTCTTAAAATTTTGTTTGAGTTGACACTTTTGCCGGTAGCAAATTGAGGTTTTTTTACTCTTACATCAGCTTGACACCAAAACCATAGTCAGACTGGCCTGGTGGGGCCCCAAGAAAAAACCCAGTGGGCCCCTGCTGGGCCAGATAACCCTCTCCCGATTAGGATTGTACACCAAAACTGTCGCATGCATGCAGAGCGGCACCGTGTGCCCCAGCATGTCATTGTAGTGGGGTGGGGGCCCCAGTGACCCTGACCATTACCATAAAAATAATTTTGTATTGGTTATGCTTGGTTTTTGCCCATAAGTTCTTAGTGTCCAAGGCAAAGATCAACCTTTGAGTAAGTGCCCATTTTGCATGAAACGCGTTAGGCTGTCCTAAAAAACACTTTTTAATTTTAGAATTCCTCTTACTACTGCATTTACTATTAGTGGGTCTTTTTCACTTATTTTTGATTTTTCCAAGGCAAAGACCTCAACAGAACTAGCACCAGTTCAGCCTAGTGTTGCCACCTTTTCTCCAAAAAAAAAAAACACAATTACCAATTACATTGGTAATACTTTGTATACAGCCCCATGTCTGCATTTGTATTCCAGTTTTCTCCCATTGTCCAAAAACTTAAATTCAGGTTAATCAGCTCATGATAAAACTGAGTGTGTAAGAATATTGGGACCACTAGGGCAGGGGATGATTGGATTGATGTATAATCTCTGCAACTTTTTTGTGCTGTACCTCCTAGAGCAATAAGCCACCACTAAGGCTGGGGACAGACAGGGAGATTCGGGGAGATTCAGTCGCCTGGCGTTTAATA
>CM044445.1:7979722-7995760 GCA_024363595.1 Xenopus borealis
AGGATACACAGTAGATAATAAGTTCTGATGGATCCCATTGTATACTACAGAGCTTATGTTATCTGCTGTGTAACGTGACTTTTCTCCTTTTTCAGCTTTGAATGGCCACCGCCATGTCTACTCAGAATTTTGTATACGTTAAACTTTTGTTGTGTTTCTGAAGCAAACGCCAGTTTTACCAGTGCAGGGCAACACTACATTATATTGATATTCCTTTGAAACACTTTCATTTTTTGGTGTTACTTTTCCTTTAATGTTAACCCACTGCCTGACCTGATGCACCACATATCCTTCTAACTCTTAGTTGCGAGGGGCAAATTTCCTGTTTATCGCAGAACCACAGCTCCCTAAAGGGGAACCAGCAGAACCAGGAAGTATTAACCCCTATTGCCAATAACGTGTCTTCACATCCCCAGCACCCAATGAAACATTGGTGAAATGCCCTAAAATGTGCAGTTCTGCCGGTGTGTTCAGATCTGTTGACTGTATCTGTCATTGGGTTATATCATAATAACTGAAGCTAAGTAAGAACTCTCCTTCTGTGCTGTTCCCTAATGTACCTACTTTCTCTGAAAGAATTTCCCACTTCTGACAGTTAAGGGATATTAGGGCAGGGCCATGGTGTTGGTATTTGTCACCCAGGTGCCAGAGGTCTCTGCTCATTCCTGCGGTGATATCTGAGGATGGTGGTGTTTTACATCTTTCTGCTCTGCTCCCTAGGTCTGGTTTTGGGGGACCCGTCTGGATGTATCCGAGTGAATCCGTGCAAGTGTCTGATGAAAGATGGATCTGGAGTCATTGACCTGGCCGCCTTGGGAGACTCAGAGGGTTTCCTAATTAGGGAGCTGAAGGTTCAGACGGACGTGGAACAGTGGGTCACTTTCAGCCCTTGTCTCCCCTTCAGCGAAGCTGCTGCTCTTGTGAACTGCTCGCACGTGGCTGTGTGTGTGGTAACCAGGTAACAAGAACCATCAGTCACACCTACTGTATTCTAGAGCTGGCCATACACAGGGAGTTCCGTCTGGTGATGTCGCCAAACAAGCTCTCTCCCGATATGCCCACATAGGGCACAACAATCGGATCAGAACATAGGAGATACAAGAGGTTGATTCAAGACCGCATCAACACACAGATGCAATCGGATTTTTTAAACTGCCTGATCGAGATCTGGCTGACTTTCGGCCAGATATCAATCACAGAAGCCAGTTGGATCACCCCACACATGGGCCAATAATCTGCTGACTCTGTCTGTCAGCAGCTTTTATCGGCCTGTGTATGGGGGCCTTTACAACTGTCTGTGTGCAGGCTTTATCCTTCACTGTTCACCTGGCTGAGGCTGCAGGGAGCTACAGTCCAAATGGCTGATGATCTTTTCATTCTTTTGCAGTGTGTGACTTGGTAACTTTCTACTATTCCTCTTCCAATCTGTCATTCTAAACACTGCCTGGTTGCTAAGTGGTTGCTAAGAGTGACTGTAGTACAGGCTGGTCACATACAAGATAGTGTGCCACTAGGCCGGTGGTCCCCAACCAATGTCTTGTGTGCAACACATTGCTCTTAGTGGCAGGTGCTTATTTTTGAGTTCCAGGCTTGGAGGTAAGTTTTGTCTGCATAAAAAACATGTGTAGTGGCAAACAGGGCCTCACGTAGGCTGCCGGGCCATATAGGGGCTATTATTAGCCAATCATGGCCCATATCTGGCACCCCTAGGAATTGCCAGTCCACATAGGGACTACCATATACCCAATCATGGCCCATATTTGGGACCCCTAAGAACTGCCAGTCCATATAGGGGCTACCATATACCCAATCATGGCCCATATTTGCTACCCTTAAGAACTGCCAGTCCATATAGGGCAGGGGTCCCCAACCTTTTTTGCTCGTGAGCCACATTTAAATTTAAAAAAGAGTTGGAAAGCAACACAAGCATGAAAAAGTCCATGGGATGTCATATAAGAGCTCTGATTGGCTTTTTGTAGCCCCTATATGGACTGGCAGTCTACAGGAGAGAATGTTTGGCAGGACATCTGTTTTTATGCAACCAAAACTTGCCTCTAAGCCAGTAATTCAAATATAAGCACCTGCTCTGAGGCCACTGGGAGCAACATCCAAGGGGTTGGAGAGCAACATGTTACTCACGAGCTACTGGTTGGGGATCACTGATATACGGGATACCATATAGCCAATCATGGAACTAGGAACTTTTTTTACGCTTGTTACTCTCTGACTACTTTTTCTTTTGAATGTGACTCACAGGTAAAACAAAATGTTAAGCTGCCCGGTTACCCTATCTCTGGTCACTAATACAGTGATGTTTTTTTTTACCTTGCATTGCTGTCCATCTTCTTTTGTAGTAGCACATCTAGAAAGTTCTATGGGGCTGCCTTGTGCAACTTCTGGTGTCCCATAGACAGCCCCAAAGGGTAATGAATGTACAGTGTCTTCACATCACATAACACTTGAGGAATCACTGGTTTTATATGAAATTTCATTTTGTTCCTAGGAATCCGCTCTCCCCAAGGCAATCTCTCGTTTTCACAAGCTACGGGCAGCACGAGGGCAATGAATTCGTCTACAGCAATGAGAGCAAAATCCTGTCTGTGACCTATCAAGGTAAGAGCTGCAAACCCTAATGCACAATAATGCACAATACTGATCTGTCTGTCTCCATCCCACCACTCGCATGATCTGCCTCTCTGAGTCAGGTTTTTTTTTATGTTCACAAGTGACATTTGTTCCTGGCATTCTGTGGGTGGCAGTTAGATCATGTTAGAGTGATTGTTTTGTCTGGGTGGGGTAACGAAGGAAAATCACTGTGCCCTACATCCCTTCATGCAATGATAAGGGATTCCAATGCCAACCACCCACAGAAACATCAATGACTGTAGTAATACCATGTAGCTACTCTCTTCCACTACATTATCTCCTGCTGCTTTCTGCTTACATATCTCTCTGCTCCTCAACTTCACATTAATGTGGCCCTCTCCCCAGATCTCCATCTCCCCCTGTATGAGCCGACCGTTGACTAGTGGGCCAAAGGGTCATATCAGCCCACCACGTAGGTTGCCAAATTGGTCAAAGCCTTTTGTGGACACCTTTAACTATCAATGCCTATGGAATACTAAAAGTTAATTTAAAGCAGAACGACCGCTTTAAAGTAAATTCCTTTACGTAAGACTAGGGTTGCCTCCTGGCTGGTATTTTACCGGCCTGGCCGGTA
This sequence comes from Xenopus borealis, assembly GCA_024363595.1. Taxonomy (NCBI): domain Eukaryota; kingdom Metazoa; phylum Chordata; class Amphibia; order Anura; family Pipidae; genus Xenopus; species Xenopus borealis. The sequence continues at coordinate 7,982,943 of CM044445.1, forward strand.
AAAATGATAGTTGATCCCAATGTTATTAATAGGGAAAAAAGCTAAATATATAGGAAAGCCGGTATTTTCTTCCAGAAAAGGTGGCAACCCTACAGAAGACTGGAACTATAATGCTTCCAAAAACGTGATGCATTCTCAGTAGGCAACAGTAGAACAGTATCATCCTGTTACGGCTAATGTACATTTCTCTCTTTTCAGCTGTACCTGGTAGCCATTTTAAGAGCACGGTCCACTTTAATTGTAGTACAACAACTTCCATCACCTTCCCCTCCAGCAACGAAAATCCTGATAGGCTGGAGATGGTCGTGCACAGCCCCTACGTGTGCCCTGGCAGGTTTCCAACCCAAGATGTCGGTCCTGGGACCATCATACTTATTATGTTTGCTGTCTCTGCCGTGCTGTATTTCATATTTGGTAAGTTGGATTGTTTCTAGCCCAGCAAAACTTCACTATAGATTGTGTGCCATGAATACGTGACTTGGAATCCAATTCAACTCTTAATTATCTTTTAGTCTGCTATAAGCAATTTCTACCTAATCTGTTCCTGGTGAGTAAGAAGTTGTAGGGGTTGGGATATACTCATGCCTCCTAATAATAAATATATATATAGTTATGCTATGGGAGAACTAGCAGTGCCCATGGGGCTGCATTACACAGCTGCTAGGTAACTGCTAAGCATCCCATACAAATGAGGAACTATTGTACTTTAACCATATTTGGGGGGACTCCGCAGCTGTTGAGGACAGTTTTTGGCTGTTTAGGGATGTGAGAAGCTGCAATACCCAAGTGCCATCTTGAAATAGAATCATAGTAGCAGCAAAAACAGCTACATTGTGCATTAGTTATAATCAAAGTGCCCGAGATATGCAGGCGCACTGCATTCTGATGCTTGTTCATGCCTCTGCCAACTGTTTTGATGTCTCTTGTGAAAACGTGAATCATAAGTGTAATACGTGTAAAAATAGCCCAGCATTGTTTTGGATGACTGATAAAAATAACTCCCAACAATGCCGTGCTATTTATATATTTCCCTCTGTCTGATTCACATAACAGCAACAATAATAGCACTTAGGAGTTCATAATTATGGCTAGTTAACTGTCCCAGTCTGTGGTCTGCCTCAGTGGTATTATGTACTGTGCTGTATAATATAGGCCCAGACTGGCAATCTGGAAACTCATTTGCCACCATGACTACTGTGTGCTGCCATAGACCAGTGATTTATTTTGGGCCTGTGTGGAACTTTGTGTACCTGCTAAGGATCTCAGCCAAGACACAGAGGAACAGAGCGAGTAATTTGTCTAAGGTTGGGCATGCGGCCCCTTGATACAATATACAAGTATTAGACCTGTTATCCAGAATGCTTGGGACCTGGTTTTTTCCCGGATAACGGATCTTTCCGTAGCTTGGCTAGTAGTAAATCATGCTAACATGAAATAAACCCAATAGGCTGGTTTTGCTTCCAATTAGGATTAATTATATCTTAGTTGGGATCAAGTACAAGCTACTGTTTTATTATTATTATACAGAAAAAGGAAATCATTTTTACAGATCTGAATTATTTGGCTAAAATAGAGCCTATGGGAGATGAACTTTCTGTAGCGGTGCTTTCTGGATAACAGGTTTCCGGATAATGGATCCCAAATCTATACATAGCTGCCCAGAGTGCCTGCATTGTTAATTAGTTCGGCAATCACTAGACATGAGTTTAGACAGCAGCAGGGGGCAATGTTTTCCTGACCACAGCTGTTAGTGGGAGATGTTGTGCTTCCAAACCGGGGAAAGTATATACATTTTTGTCTTTGTTTTACACATATTAATAGATGCTTGCAGTACTGCTATTGTCTGTTGCAGATAGCAAGGTCCAGGCAAATAAAAATGTCCTGTAATGTGACTGTAAGCGGACAGTCATGTATTGTAATTGTGTGTTAGCAAATGAGACCAACTCTGCTCTGCTGTGTTCCTAGGTACCTGCTCTCTTCGTTCCACTGAAACATACGAAGGAGTCCAGATTATTCCAGAGCCTCAACTCTGGTGCTGGATCTGCTATCAACTACGGAGAAGGAAAGATCCCAGAAAAACCTATTCTTCCACTCTTTAGCAGCCATGAGCTCAGATCAGGATGAAGAACAGAAGTAAGAATTCCTACTCCTGCGTTGCTTTGCACCACATATTTATTAACCGCACCTCACTACTTTCAGGTGGTCTTCTACCCTATCATCTGGGCCTCATACTGTACTTCTCAGTCGATTTATTCAAAGGATGAAATACCACCATTTATAATATCTCTGCTCATGTGTAAAGTAAACTCATTCTTGGGAATAATGAAACTTAAGGGGGCGGGGTCACCTTTACATCAACTTCTAATATGTTATATTTTATGATTTCAAATTGACCTTTATTTTGTATGGTTTATAAGTTATAAGCCTCCCTGATCTGTTATATCTAACAAGCAGCTGAAAATTCAGTTTGAATGTTTTTTTTCTTTTCGGGGCCCTCTACTATTCACCTTCCATCGTCATTTCAAATCTGCCTCCTTGTTGCTAGGGGAATTAACTCCCCATAACAGTTTGCATTGCACTTCACATAACACGGGTAGCTCTGGGTCTTTGACAATCACCCATATATTCATAATGCAAAAGTGCTATACGTGACCTGTCTCGGCTGCATGTTCCACAGTGTTTTAATTAGCACAGTTTGTGGTGTTGTGAATGCACCTAGCGTGCCACTGCCTTTAAGGTGCACAAACCACATAAACCACCGATTTCTTGTTTCCTGTGTGTGTGCAGATTAATAACTGACTTTCTGCCCACTTCTGCTCTGAGTTGCCTTGTTTCTTCCAAAGTGTTGGCTCTCATGTGCAGAACCCTGTGCTGCAAACCATGGCCTTTTCTTGTTGGATCCCCCTTCACATACATTTACTGTGAATAACATGGTTTAAAATACTTTGCTAGGGTTAATGGTAACTTATTTTCAACTATTTCTATCAAGTGAGCCCAGCTACACAGCCACGTTCTCACGCAGCCATGGGTTTAAATCAGAATGAAAGCCTAAAACTTAATTTGGCATCATTACAGCTCCCCATCTTGGATCCTGACCATCTTTTGAGTGTCAGTGGCACTGCCAGGGCCAGAACTAGGGGTAGGCATGTGCCTAGGGTGTAAAGCTTGGGGGGTGCCAGGCACTTACCTTTCACTGCTGCCTGCTCCTATTCCGACTGAATTCTGCTTCCGCCTATGCAGAATTTAATGTGAATCTAAATGAATTACCAATAAGCCTTATATTAAAAAATATTATTTGATGTATTTATAGAGTATATCATGTGTCTCTTAAGCTGAGGTAAGTGACAGCAGACCAGACAATTTGTTGTGAATCAGCAGGTGGGCAGTGGGAGCTGGGGGCACCTTGGAAGCTTGAGGGCTGTGGGGAAGTCACTCTTGTATAAAAGCTGAATCCATGAGGTGAGCATTTCTATCCTAATGGCAATGGCATGTAAGGAGATTGGACACCAGAGATAAATGTCATTTCTGGGGGGGACTAATCTCTTCAAAATGCTTCAGAAGTGATGCAGAATATTTAATTGATTGTATTTACAAAGTTTCGTATTTCTGTGTGAGGAAGCTTATATATCATTTTAATTTCAGCAATAGTTTCCCTTGAACCCTTTGTTGAGTTTTGGGCCAAGGGCAGGTGGAGCATTGGTTCCACTGCTCTCAGTCTGTGTATTATTTTCACAAAGAGAAGCAGATCGCTCCATTCACCATCTCCATTGATTGGATAAGATCCACTCGCTTGCAGTCACAGTGGAGCAGAGGTCGGCCATGGAGCCAACGCTACACTTGGCCTTAGTTCTTCTTTGATTTGTTATACTGCATAGTGAACTCTGAAATGGCCATCACTATTCCCATAAAGCTCTTTTAGTAGTAATCAGCATTTGATTGTAGTGTAGCATTTCTTGCATGGTATTAACTGTAGTGCAGGACTCCATCACGGAAACTGATGGTGTGTATAAGTTTGAGTTTCCCGCCATCATAAATCACATTGCAGAACAAGTGCATTCCACACTAAGTGCAATACTGACGTATATATGTTGTTTGTCATCCATGCGTTTAGTTGTTCTGTTAGTTGTTGTGCTATGAAGTATGGGCAGGTGGAGTCATGCTCCCTCTCCTCATACACAGGAATGTTACCGTGTGAGATTCCAGAGAGTCCAGGGCATTGGGATCAAGCAGAGACACACTGCTGGGAGCAATCTCTTGCCTTACTCACTGCTACTGTATGTGTCCAGGCAAGCACTGCCTTATGGGGACCACCATCGGGGGACAATCCCCATATTATTAAGCCTTAGAGCTATTCAGGTGCATGTTATGGGTGGGGTTGTGCCGTAGGTGTGTTAGTCAGTTCTAGCTGTGAAGTCAACCTTGAAAGATAAACTGCTTGTAAATGAATTTAGTTTCCTATTAAATATATTATGGTATGCACACTTTTTACTGTATACCAAACCCTACAGTGACAATCCCTGTGATGTTTTTATTACAAAGCCGTTGCCATGTATGCTAAAACAAAAATCCTAAAAAAGGGAACCAGCAACAATAATTTTTATATTTTATGGATGGTGTACCAATCGTAGTTCAGCAAGAGCTGTATAGTGACTTGAGGACGTTCTCTATGGCTCTCGGCTTACTGATTTTTTTTTTTCGTACTCATTTTGCCCTTGAAATGTGAAAGTGTACAGAACATTCATTATACACAAGGCAACATATATTTTAGCAAGTAACAAGCACAGGTCTTTTAAATATAGCACAATATCAAGGTCTGGACACGATGCTGTGACATTTAAGACTTCATACTGCAGATACTTCAAGGAACAGTAACACCAAAAACTGAAAGTGTTTTAAAATAATGACAATATAATGTAGTACTGTGTATTTGCTTCAGAAACTGTATGCTGTGTAACCATGGAGGCAGCCATTCAAAGCTGAAAAAGGAGAAAAGGCACATGATACACAGCAGATAAGAGATAAGCTCTGTAGTATACAATGGGGTCTGCAGAACTTTTATCTATTGTATATCCTGTGCTTGAATGGCTGCCCTCATGGCTGCACAGCAGCTTGTTTATATAAACTATAGTAGTACTTATCTGTTATCTACTGTGTATCCTGTGCTTGAATGGCTGCCCCCATGGCTACACAGCAGCTTGTTTATATAAACTATAGTAGTACTTATCTGTTATCTACTGTGTATCCTGTGCTTGAATGGCTGCCCCCATGGCTACACATCAGTTTGTTTATATAAACTATAGTAGTACTTATCTGTTATCTACTGTGTATCCTGTGCTTGAATGGCTGCCCCCATGGCTACACATCAGTTTGTTTATATAAACTATAGTAGTACTTATCTGTTATCTACTGTGAGTCCTGTGCTTGAATGGCTGCCCTCATGACTACAAAGCAGGTTGTTTATATAAACTATAGTAGTGTTTTTAAAGCAAACAGTGCAGAGCAACACTACATTTTATGATAATTCATTTTAAAACTTTTCCTTTTGTAGCGTTACTGTTTCTTTAAGCTAGCCATACACGGGCAGATTTGGTAGTAACCAAATGCATGATACAAATTTTGCCCAGCAAATTTCACTGATGAAAATCCATCTGATTGCATTGGACTATATCCCAATGTCTTGGTTTGATTGTAAGCTCTGTCAAGCTAGTTGCAAACATTGCTGTGGAGAAGCTCAGCATGACCAAAGAATGTGCTGGTTCGTTAAAATGTGCCTCTCCCATGAAATGCTTTGAATTAGTGCCTCGCACGTAACCGAAAATGTTGTTCTGTTGACAAAAATGTAATAACGCGTAGCTATGCAGAGAAAAAGTGGGTGAAGAGGATATGAGGTTACACATATAGAATAATTGCACTGGGCAAGAAGACTATGACTACAGGAATTCAGCTACTGATTTTCCCACCATGCAATGGCCAACATGAAGCATCTGCAGACGGAATTTTAAAATTTCATGGATCCTTGAACAACCTTCCCGGATTCGGAAACAGACCAATATCGTATAGAAATGGAGGGACCCCCATACAAGTACAAATGGCTGTAAGATATGATTGGAGCACCAATCGTATAAAACCAACCAACCAAATAAAAAGTCTGGACTGTGGTAGCATTAACAAATTTTTATTTTGCCCAAACTGCTCCCCAAACACTACTGATTTCCGATTACAGTGGTACAGACGGAATCAGAAACAATCACGACGCAACAATCGGAACAGGCAAAGGGCTGAGCTTCTTAGCTCCACGCAAAAATAAAGGCTGAATGACATTTACTGCGTGGAAAACAAAATCTATAACATTTGATTCTCTTCACATTCCCAGTAGGTTCTCCTATTATGTGCGCCTTTGGACCCATTTGCAAAAATAGCTTTATTTTACTCTATATAGCTCTGTAAATACTTTATCATCTGAGTACAAATTTATTTTCATCAGAATTTCGAAGGAAAATAAACGTATTAAAAAATAATGCTATTTTGACTTCAAATTTTGCAGGTGCCTGCGGCATGACTGAACTGAACAACCATGCAATCTAAATATTAGCTGAGATTTAGAGGCTGCCAGGCAACTGGGGGTTGTTTTAAATCCATTACTTACAACTGCCATGATTCTTTCACCAGACCAGATCTGATGGAGGAATTCTGGGAGTTGTAGTTGTGTAATATTTGGGGAACAGAAGTCTGCCCTTCCAATTTGCAGTTAAACATGTTTACTTGGATAACCCTAGTTAGTTATTGCCCGTTAATTAACAACAGTAGAACCTCTTGTTGTCACTTCTCAGGGTATCAGAGTAAATTGTAGGACAGGATAAATTTAGAGGAATGTTTTAATAACAATTAAATGCCAGGGTACCAGAGGATCTCCCAGTCCAAGAAAATTCCCTTTAGCCTTCTCTTATTTCCACTGTAAGCCAGTCAGGCCCAGATTTGCACCACAAAGGGCCAGAGCTAGAGTGGCCAATATAACCTCTATACCATTTGGCACAGTCTCTTTCTCCTAAGAGTGTACCCCAGTTCAACATGGAACCCAAGGAAAGTTTTAGTTCTAGAGTGGCACAGTCTCTTTCTCCTAAGAGTGTACCCCAGGAGTCCCAGTTCAAGGTGGAACTCAAGGAAAATTCTAGTTCTAGAGTGGCACAGTCTCTTTCTCCTAAGAGTGCACCCCAGGAGTCCCAGTTCAACACGGAACCCAAGGAAAATTCTAGTTCTAGAGAGGCACTGTCTCTTTCTCCTAAGAGTGCACCCCAGGAGTCCCAGTTCAACACGGAACCCAAGGAAAATTCTAGTTCTAGAGTGGCACAGTCTCTTTCTCCTAAGAGTTTACCCCAGGAGTCCCAGTTCAACACGGAACCCAAGGAAAATTTTAGTTCTAGAGTGGCAAAGTCCACCATGTAGCCTTAACTATTTAGATTGCTTGGTTAATGCCATGATCCATATCTGCCTGCAGATACCTGTGAGCAGCGATAGAATCTGTTACACCGGAATAGCTCAGAATCCGTGTTATGTGCTTTAGTAGGTTGAAGAAGGTTGCTCTGACCTCTCTATCTGGAAAGACTCCTGAGGGGGTTGTGCAAACGTGATTGAAAAAAATACAGGTTTTTTTTTTAGCTTATTAATAAACCCTTTTGCCCTACTTTTGACAGTATGCAGATTCGTTTCTGGAAGAAAGTGTATCCTGGATATGGCCAGACTTGCTCATTAAAACTCATTGTACTGCTTGTAACTGTCTCATGTCAGACAGAATTACCTCCGTGTGACTCTACAGTCAATATAAAGCTGGTATGTAATGTATGCTATGCATCACGTCCCATTAAAACAGACTCATTATTTCTGCACATCATCATAAACATACCCTGAGCATTAACACTTCCAGAAGAACACATTAGGGATAGCAGTGAGGTTAGTGAACTCCATAAGTGCTGTGCGTCACCAGAATTCCATTAAAGCCATTATTGCAGTGGAGGGTGAAAAAAAAAAAAAAAAAGATTCAAAGCAAACAAATGAAAATAAAATCCTTTCAGACCTTTTCTGTAGTCTGAAATCAGCTTCTGAACAAGAACGACATTTAATTAGAAATCCCTGCACCAGGTCCAACAAACATTAAAGTGCCCAGAACGTTAAGAGTGGTTTCAAAGTTAATGTGGGATGCCGGACGTATGTACTGGGTTCCATTTTGATCTCTAAACCAAAAAAGGCAAACTGCTGTGTGTCTAAAATCAAGGGGAAGTGGTGGTGGACGATAGACAATTCTAGGGTATATCACACGCACTCACCTTGGGCAACTGCAGTAGCCTGCAATGAACCAGAAACAATGGAGGGACATTTCCTAGGCTCCCAGTTTCACCCATTAACACAACAAAAGCAACTACAGAAGAAAAAAAAAAAACCCCAGATGGCTTAAACCCAAGTCAAGGAAAAGGAGGTTCACATTGAAAATATAGGTAAGACACATAAGTGAAATGATAACACCAGCCTGCTGGTTTTTGGAAAAGCTGTGCAGTCCTCACCAAGTTAAAAGGGGGGGAATGGTCAGGCCATGACAGTCCTGAAAGGCAGCTGCTGTGACCCGCACAGCCAACCCCTACTGATGGCTTTCTCGTAGGCCTTTCATGCACTGGAATGTGTAGGAGAAAGTAGCAGTACAGAATAGCTGGGCCCTCCATATCTAACCGGAGAATTCTGTAGGGCCTGTATCTGAAGTGGGGGACACACTAACCGGCAGTGTCTTCTCTCCCAACAGTCATTCCATTTAATAGGTTTGCTTCCTTAAAGGATTCTCACAGCTCAGCTGTGTTTCATTTCTCCTACCAGAGGAGTTTATTGCAGACCCACTGCTTTACATGGTCCCTACCTGAGGGTTCCTGCAGACCAGCTGCGTCATGTACCCCTGCCCGAGGGGAAATTTTAATGCGTTAACAGTCCAGCTGTGTTTTGTGACCTATTTTTAGGGATCTTTGCTGTCTGTACTGACACTTTCTTCCCTTTTTTTTGAGGGGGAAGGGGGTTAAGAACTCAGGACAAAGTCATGTAGTCTGACCGGAAAGAAGAAAGCAGTGGTACCGTTCAGTAAAAGGGAAGCAGGGACTGTAAGCTGATGGGCTGATTTGGATCTCTCTTCTTGTGAAGTGGCAAGTCCAGGTATAGGAAGTGGTTCTTAAGAGGAATTGTTCAGTCTAAAAATAAAAGCTGGGTAAACATAAAGCCCATGCATAATAAAAAAAAATTTCTAATATAGTTAGTCATCAAAAAATGTAATGTATAAAGGCTGGAGTGACTGGATGTGTAACATGACTAACATAATAGAATACTATGTCCTGCTTTGTAGCTCCCTTCGTTTTCCAATGATTGGTTATGAGGCAGTAACCAATCAGGGAGATGAGGGAGGGGCACATGGGTCATAACCGTTTGCTTTTGAATCTGAGCTGAATGCTAAGGATAAATTGCAAACAGTTATGTCCCATGTGACCCCTTAAAGTCGCTAACTAACTCAGAGTTAGAGAGCTGAAAAGCAGGAAGTAGTGTTCTGTTCACATCCACTCACTCCAGCCTTTATACATTACATTTTTGGCTAACTAACTATATCAGAAACATTTTTTATTTTGAACAGCCTGTCTGTTTACCAATTTTTACACTGAACTGTTACTTTAAACCACTGCCTTAATTCTGCCCTGTACAGTACAAATTTGAATTTTGATTTTCATTAGATTTTCAATCTACTCCAAGGTTTACAGTCCGTGGTTAACAGGTCAATGTGTCAGTGATTCTGGGACTTTAACATCATAGGAAGTAAAATGTCCCTTTAATTTCTTCAAGACCAAAAGAACTTGTGCAGCACAGCTGCCCCATTGGGCATGAAAATATTAAAGGGACAGTCACTGTTTTATTGTGGCTTGCATGCCACCAGAATAGTGCTTAGTCTTCTGCTGGGCAAGCAAAACAGAGGCTGCTGCAATGTGAGGCGCCCTAGCATGGAATGCTGAGCAATTGAGCATCTGGATTTGTAGCCTCTTTCTCCAGATGCCTGGTTAAACTCACAGTGAATAGAAGCAGACAGGAACGCTGTCACAAACTGGATAAAAGAAACACTCGGGGAGTCGTGCACAGCTACTGGGACAGGGGCCAAGATAAGGGGAGGAGGAACCACAGTGGCTGACTGGAACTGTCAGGCCTTAGAAAATATGCAAAGTCTTGTCTCTCCTCTTGTGTGAAGGATCCCAACTTTGCACTCGGTTACTGGAAAAGAGCCTCGGAGTGCGGACGGTTCCTTTGTCTCTCTTCCATTTAGTGGATTTCAATCATCACAGGCTCAAACACTCCAGCAGAGATCCTGAAGCAAAGAAACAGCAGCTTAGAGAAGCAAATAGTTTCCTTCTAATTAAACCACATTTGGATTGGACGGGGAATTCTCCCCACTAGGATCTTATTATCATAAAATGTCTGAAGGTCTATGGCTCAATGGCTGATACTTAAATGTTATTTTTTGTAGCCAAGTACCATATGGGGACCCTGGCCAAATACCTCAAAGGGGAGCTTGAACCAAGTCAGAAGACCTCTGCTCTAGGCAATCACACACACACATAAACATGTTCCCACGGGAGAATGTTTATCTAACCCAAAGGAATGCACCGCTGGGCAATCCACTCTCAAACCAGCAGATGTTGCAGAACTGTCACCAGCAGTGATCCATTCAAACAGACACATGATTGAGAGGCCTCCTTAATTGCATATGCAAGTTCCTTGGATACATCTAATAAAGCTTCAGCACCCACTGAGTCTAATGCACCTAGGAATTCTTTGTTAGATTCCTTTGCTTTATGATTTTGTTAGCGACAGCATCTTATGGTTTGTTTATAAGTATATGATCACTATAAACAGTGCGTTAAGATGTAACCAGTGGCCCTCAAAGGACAGAGCCACTCAAAAAAGAGTGTAGGCTACAACAGTCATGGTCGCAGCCAACTGCAGCAAGAGGTAGGTTTGCTGTAACTGACACAAGCAAATCATAGAGGCTTTCTTGGAACACCACCAATAAGTAATTTAGGGGTTGTGTGACCACCACCTACCTATTTAACTCACAACCCCTTCTTTATTTAAATAAGTTGGCAGTTGGTGGAAGAAGACATACTTTGTGATGACGGAGGAATTTCCAGTCATGTGTGAGGCTTGCAGGTTGGCAGTACAATGGAGCTGTTTACCTGTTAGCAAGCTGGATCCCGCTCAGCGTGGTTGACCCATCTCTGCTGACGAACAGTCTCAGGTGACTATCTACAAGGAGACACAGTGTGCTGAGTTACATAGAATCCTGTTGGTATACCAAAGAAGACGCAACAGTACACAAAGCTTCTTGCTGAAAGTGAATAGGAATTAACTTGGCACCAAAAAGCCTGCTCAACATATTTGTTTGGTTTCAGGGCTAACTGTGCCAACAGGGCATGGATGTGTGTTTTTCATTATGTATCTCTTTTCCCTGTGCAATACATATTTACTTTCTCTGCCCTATGTCTGTAAAACGTTGGCATTCACCAAGCCCCAGAATGTGGCACATGAATAGCATACTCACAGGGGCTTAGATTTCAGCATTGTTTCTTCATAGACTAGAGCAGATCAGATGCAAACGTTAAACGTATCATGGGATATCGGGTTTGGCATCAACACGTGATTCAGCAATAACAACTATCCAACCAATCTGTGTCCGGTGCAGGAGAAGGGACTGGAACAATGTAAAGCACCGTGGACAACATTTAGGAAACCCTTGTTTTACCTACGCTGTAATCAACACCAGGATCTATCGTTCCCTATACAACGTAGAAAATTACTGTTCTACCCAAGCCCTCATAAATTGTACTCCTTTGCTCTCCAACTGTTGTGGAATTCCCAAAGCTGCTGCTATGGCTCTCTTCTTTACCTTCGTTGTTGCTGACGTCTGTGAAGTCTTGACTCTGCATGATCTTCTCCACAATGTCATCAGCATCAATCCTGGTGTCATCTACCCACGTGGGCCGACTCTCCACAGAGTCTTTCTTCCTCCTAAGTACAGGACAAAGCATGCAGATAAGGCAAATGCTTGCGCCAAGGGGTCTTGCCCCTGTGATTTAATGGAAGACAGAATATTATTGGCATTCCATACAGCGACTGAGGGATTCCTGCACAGCTTATATGCATTCAGCTAGTGAAGGGTTTGCGAGGAGAGCTGCCATGCTGTTCAGTGGAATCTCTTCCTTGTAACATGGAATAACAAGAAATTCCACTGTACAAGCCAAGTAGGGAAAATCACGGGTTGTTCTGTGTCACACAGAGCTGGATCCAGACTCCACAGAGACATGAGCAAGAGGATCCAATGTGCTTGATTCGCAGCTGAGTCACAACACTTATTCCATGGCAGGAGCTGCGAGGCACAGCATGAAACTCACAGCTCTGTCACAAACTTGACATTTAAGAGACAGAGGGGTATTTCTGCGGCCTCTGCTTTACAAAGCAAACGAATGGTAAATGTTATTATGGTACATTGCCCGCCCAGCAAGTCATAATTTCCAAGTGTTTGGGTCATAAACAACTCAGCCGGTGGAAGAATACTGGCACTGTTTGCTTACCCAGCATGCCATGCCATTTGTGATTTGGACACTACTGTGCTGGCTGACATCTTGTGTATGTCCTTGGGGGGGAATAGATCTGTGCACCCCAGTTTAATGCAAAGCACTTGGAACTACCGCTTGGCAGAAGTTAAAGGAGAACAAAAGCTTAACTAAAGAAGTAGCTAAAATTGTTAGACA
>CM044445.1:8060972-8078532 GCA_024363595.1 Xenopus borealis
ATTATACATGGGTTGATATATGGGCATATTATACATGGGCTGATTGCTGCTGTCTGACCTCGTTGACAGCATATTGGCCCATGCAAAGGTTTAAATTATAGCCTCCTATTACCAATAGGGGTGTAACCAGTGAGGCTGCAGACCCTGTGACTGCTGAGGAGCCCAGTAGGTATAGTAGGCCCAGTAGGGCACTGAATAATATGTAGTAGAGGGGCTCAATAAGTGTAATTACTGTTAATTAGAGGAAACCTCTGCATTTTTATATCTGAGTAGAATATATACACATACAACACTGTATATATATCGATGCCCATCTTTTCAGAGATTTTATTTTTCATATTCCTGTGCAAGGAGGCAAACAAATGTACACATGTAATGGATTCCATCGGAACAGAAGCAACCATATGTGCACATAGTTATTTCCTCATATTAAATGAGTATAAAAAAACCCACATTAGGGGTCCTCTTAGTACCCCAGGGGTGCAAGTGCAAGACAGCTAAGGGGTGCAAGAGTGTGCCAATTAGTGCTCACAGATCACTTGCCCCCCCATGGGATTGCTTGACTTTGTACCGAGCAGCAGATTAAAAAGATAGTATTTGCTGCAAAAAAAAAAAGCCTGTTTTAAATTTCAATTTAAATATTCCGGCTGCCTTTCAATGTTGCTCCTTTGTCTCCCTCTGTTGGTCCTTAGTGAACTATAGATAAGAAATCCAAATATTAGACTGGGTTACAAATTACAAACTGTTACAGTCAAACCCTTTTGAAATAAAAAATAACAAAAGTGGACATTCAGCTCATAGGTCAAATAAGTCAAATGACCAACAAAAAGGAATATCACTCTATGTGTAAGGTATCAGTCATTTACAAGGGGAGCTGCAGGAGACAAGTAGATAAGGTACAAGATAATGTGGGTCAAAGAGGCGGAGTATAAATTAGGACTGAATTATTGGAGTGTAGAATAAAAGGAATTCCATGTCAACTCTTAGTCCAGATCCAGAGATGTTGGTATTTCTGACCTGGTGCAGTCCTTTCTTAGTCCACATAATTAGACATAAATCCCAGGATTAGTCCATTCTTCAGAGAATTGAAAGGTTCCATTAATTTTTATTCTCACACTTTTCTTTCATTATCAGTTTTAAAACTGCCCTTAAAGGGCACATATGGGCTAAAAAAAATTCCCCAAACCGAAGGTGCGGGCTGATAGAGCCCGCATTCCGGTTTGGGGTTCTAGTAGTTTAAAAAAAAATAAAAAATTACCCCCTGCAGGCGCTGGCTTACTCGCACCGGGAGGGGAGCATGTCACGTCATGCGCATAAGCCAAATGAAAAGCTGACAAAATTTCATGCAGCTTTTCATACTGCGCATGCATATGGACTGTCATTGTGGCTCGCACCGGGAGCTCCCTCCCGGTGTGAGTAAGCCAGGGCCTGCAGGGTGCAATTTTCTTTTTTTTTTAAACTGCTAGAACCCCAAATCGGAATGCAGGCTCTATCAGCCCGCACCTTCAGTTTGGGGAATTTTTTTTTGGCCCTTAGGTGCCCTTTAAGAACCAAAATTCTTAAATCCTTTATGGAGTGATGAGGGCCATTGAAATGATTTCCTATTGGTGTGTCCAGTTTTTTATTGGTTACAGTGAATCGGTGGTGTGTATTTCTATTTCTCAGACTTTGCCCAGTCTCTTCTATATACAGTCTCCCTGTTATTCATTTAGTGCATTGTATTAAGTACACTTAATTGGAAAAAGAACAATTGTAGTGACCCAGTATGCTGTATTTCTCTAATGTGTCCAGAATTGGTATTTTGTCTGAAGTCAGGATGTGTGGGCAAGTTTGACATTGTTTTTTGCTACAGGGGTATGTTCATTTTTGGTGGAGTGCAATAAGGCACTTCTTGTTATTAGTGACTTTAGGTTGGGAGGCGGTCTGAATGCTAGTGGTGGGTCTGAGAATATGCTTTTGAACCTTTCGTCCTTACGAAACATACTTTGTAGCTGTCTGGCTATTTTTCTGAGTCTCTTTAGTTGTGTCCTCTCCACCTGCAACACCAAGCCTTTGATACACTTCCACTATATAGATGACATATTCATAATCTGGACAGATACTGAACAAGAACTAATTCAGTTTCACAAACCGTTTCAAGATTTTCATCCAACTATCATTTTGAAACTGAGCTACTCCCCCACTCACATCCACTTTCTGGACACAACCATTTATAGCCTCCCTTAGGCTTTTGGGATGCATACCTGGATATCCCAATGTGCCCACCCCATTAGAGGTTCTTAAGGTTTACCTATGGAGACCAACACTTCCAGTTTGAGACCTTTCCATTCAGCCTAACATCGGCACCGCGATTGTTCACAAAAGTAATGGCAGTAGCAGCAGCCACACTCCGTATCCAGGGCATATCGATCACACCTTACCTGGACAAGGCTCTCCTGAAGGCATCAACCTTACACAAAGCTCAGAAAACGGTATCCAAGACTCTACAGACTTGGTTCCAAGCCAGCGCCTAACATTCTTGTGAATGATATTCGATAGCAAACTCCTACTTCCATTCGACAGAATCACCAACATCCAGTCTCAGGTACAACAACTCCTGAGCGAATGACATATCAAGGTACGCTTCACCATGAGATTACTGGGTTCCATGGTTGTGTGCATGGAGGCGGTCCCATTTTCTCAATTCCATCTATAGGAACTACAATGGAACATCTTATCCCAATGGAAACCCACCAGCCTTTCCCAGAGGTTCTTACTACCCCTCAACATGGTTATTTCTGACCTGGTGGCAGGCCTGGACTGAGAGTCAAAATAGGCCCTGGCATTTCAGGTACACAGAGGCCCAAACAGCCCCCACCAGCCCACTAAATACTGACTTTCTATGGCACATTATTGCAGCCCCTCCGGCATTTGCCAGAACCCACAGATTGCCAGTCTGGGCCTGCCTGGTGGCTTAAGCTGGCCATTGATGCAAAGATGCGCTCGTCTGGCAGGGCTATATCAGGGTAATCCGAACATTCGGCTGAACAATTGGATTATGAGAAGCCCCCATGCACGTGCAGATAAGATGTCAAATCGGTCTAAACGACCGATATTGGCAGCTTTATCTGCCTGTGTATGGCCAGCTTTACTCTCACCAATCTAAACAGGGGCAGGTCCCTCTCAGAACCATAATGGAAGACTCTCACCAAGGACGCCAGTCTCAAGGGGTGGAGGGCAGTGTTAAACTCATCCTATTGCTATGAGCAGTAAAACTGGCCTTACTCCACTGGCAGTCACAGATGTAGGGGCTGGCCATCCAGTTCAGTCCGACAACGCCACCACAGTGGCTTACCTCAATCACCAAGGGGACACCCACAGCCGTCAAGCCCTGCAGGAAGTGGGACGCATCCTATCTTGGGCGGAGAAACACAATGCATTTTTATCAACAGTGCACATACCAGGCATAAAAAACTAGCAAGCCTACTACCTCAGTCGACAGACCTTAGACTCGGGAGAGTGGTCAGTACCCAAAGAAGTCTCACCATCACCAAAGATGGGACATCCTAGTCGCCGACCTGATGGCATCACGCTCACAGACAGGTGCCACAGTTCATGGTTCATTACATTGACCTGCTCGCACTAACCACATGGTGGGAGTTTCAACTCGAATATGTATTTCCTCCGTTACCCCTACTTCCCAAGGTAATACAGAAGATCCTAAGGGAGAGGTGCACATACTGATAGCACCATACTGGCCACAAAGAGAGTGGTTCTCGGAACTGATCACCATGGCCAGGGACAACTGGTGGACTATGCCGTTCCAAGCAGATACCCTATCTCAGGGGTCAATTCTCCATGACAATCCTGGGATACTCAATTTGATGGCATGGGTCTTGACCCTAGTTCTCAAAAGTAAGGGGTTCTCTGCATCTCTCATCCGAACCTTAATAGCCGTAAGAAAACCTGTATCTTCAGCGACATATCACCGGGTCTGGTGCTGTTACAGGGACTGGTGCTTTCAACACAACATTCAGTTCAAAGCCCTTACAGTACCTCACCTCCTAGAATTTCTTCAGGACAATTTGTCAGGATCCCTCAGATATCAGCTCTGTCCATCCTCTTCAAACGGAAACTCGCAGTGCTACTGGATTTTCAAACATTCCTTCAGGGAGTCCAACACATTGCTCCCCATACAGCGACCTCTTCTACTGTGGGACCTCAACCTTGCCCTTAGGACTGTACTAGCCCCTTCTTTTGAGCCACTAGCATCACTATCCATGGGTAACATGGAAAACAGTCTTCTTCATGGCGATTTTATCAGCACGCAGGATGTTAGAACTAAGTACCTTGTCCTACCTTCCTCCATTCCTGGTGTTTCACTTCGATCGCGTGGTCCTGCTCACGGTCCCTTCCTTCCTGCCTAAGGTGGTCTCAGAGTTTCATATAAACCAGAACATAACCATTTCCTCATTCTGTCCGAAACCACGTTCTCCCTGGGAGGAGACACTACACTCCCTTGATCCGGTACGGGCCCTCAACAAAGATTGATCATTTGCATGTCATCATCGTTGTTTGTGCTGCACTCAGGAGCACACAAATTACCCCCCTGCATCAATAAACACGATTTCTAGGTAGATCCGGGAGGCCATTCGCAGAGCATATGTGGCCAAAGGGCAGAACCCTCCAGTAAGAATCAGAGCCCATTCCACCAGGGGTATCTGCATTTCCTGGGTTTTCAGCACTTCCTGGGCAAAGCAGCTACATTGGCACTGTTACATTCCTTCACCAAATTCTGCAGATTTGAGTTCTTTGTGGGATCTGAGATGCCCTTTGGCAGGAAGGTTCTGCAGTTGCTTAAACTCAATGACCTTGTTTCTTCCCACCCTGTATCTCTTTGGTATGTCCTCAAGGTCCCTGTGTCCCACAGACACCTGTAAGAGAAAAGTGGATTTTGTGATACTCACCTTTAAATCCCTTTCTCTTCAGAAGTCTGTGGGACACAGGGCTTCCTGCCCTGGAAGCGGTCCATCTGAACGCCCATCACCCTGGTAATATGGTTATTGTATATACTTAAAGTTAAGGTTACAGTTATTTAAAACTGAACTCTTCCCGTACACACGTGAAGTATAGAACAAGGGGGAGGATTCGGTTTCTTTATTTATCTATCTGCCTCCTAGCGGTGGATGCTATACCCAAAGGTCCCTGTGTCTCGCAGACTTCTGAAGAAAATGGGATTTTTTTTTAAAGGTGAAATTTTTTTTATTTAATTAAGACACAGACATAAAACATAACATAATTAACACAATGTGTAAGAATAAAGAAGCATATAATTCCTAACTCACATATACCTCAAGTTAGTTTTACTTATTTTGCAGTACCTTTTCCCTTCATTGCTTAACAAAGTACTTGCTCACTATTTCCCCATAAGTAGAGATTTCTGGGGGATCTTCCCCTTAGGAGTGTCCGTATCTTTTATAAAGCTATAGATCAGTTGCACAAGTATTTCCTTATACTCATTGTCAGTCTCATCAAGTTCACACCAGGGACCCCAAACCTTATCGAATTTATTAATGGCTCCCCTATTTTCATATGTTCATTTATACAAAGGTATTGCGCAGTTTACTAGTCGCTTCCATGCCTTTAGTGTTGGAGGGGTAGTGCCCATCCAATGCATAGCTACAGTTTTTTTAGCATAGAAGAGGAGTAGTCTGAATAATAATCTCGAGTGTTTTAGAGGAATTATGTCATCTAAAACACCCAGAAGGCAAGTTGTTTGGGCGATCACTTTGGGAAATGCCAAATTGTTTGCCAAATAGTCTATTACCTTAGTCCAGAAACTTTGAGAATATGGGCAGGACCATATTATATGAAAAAACTCAGCATTGACAGTACCACATCTGTTGCAGGAGTCAGTGGGTATTCTCTTCATCTGGTGCAGTTTTGTGGGTGTGATATATAGGTGATGAAAAGTTTTGTATTGAATAGATCTATCCTTGATTGAGACCAGATTTGTGTATATATTATCTGTAGCTTCTTCCTACTCCTCTGGAGTAAGTTCTGGGATATGAGAGGACCACCATTCTCCCGCCGCTTGAAATGGTTTAGGGCTCGTAAGAAGCAGATTTTGATAGATGCGAGATGTTAATTTAGCAGGGTTGTCAGTGTGAAGCATTTCCTCTAAAGTGAGGGTGTTTAATTGTGGGGTGAGGGAGTTAAATTGGGTTTGGAATGCATGTCTCAGTTGAAAATATTTATAGAAAGGGATATGCGGCTCCTGAATCTTGTCCTGTAACTGTATATATGTTGTAAATGTTTTGTGTTCGAGGAGATCGGTTAGATATTTAATATTATTTCTAGGCCAGAAAATAAAGTCCTTTAAATTTCTTCAATGTGGCAGAAGTGAATTCCCCCATAGAGGTAAATATTGAGATTTTACAGGAAGAGAGTGGCCCAGCATTTTAATTGCTGTGGACCATGCTTTGTATGGAGTGGACAGTGTAGTCGGTAGTGGAGGGGATTCTTTGAGTTGCCGATAAGGAAAATTGCGTAGGCCTTCGAGGGACTCCAGAATTGATGCCTGGAGGGGGATGTTAGGGTTTAATGCATCCTGGACAAAGCACCAGTGTAGGTAGTGTATTTGTGATGCCAAATAATACTACTGGAAATGAGGCAGTGCTAGTCCCCCTTCCAACAACGGGGCTGTAAGTTTTTTCCAGGCTACTCACGGTGGTTTGTTATTCCAAATAAAGGGAATTAGGCTCTGATTTATTTGCTTGAAGAGGCGGTTGGGAATAGGGCAGGGAGCATTATGTAGTATATATAGGAATTTTGGAAGGTAAATCATTTTAATAACGTTTATTCTTCCCCAAAGTGTTAGCGGTATTGAGTGAGTTTGGTATTAAATGATGTAATGATTGGATCTAAATTAAGTTCAATGAACTTATGCAGGTCTGTATGTATTGTTATTCCTAAATATTTAAATTGTTGAGCCCATTTCAGGGGAATCCCTGGGGGCAGGGTTTGTGGTTGATCATTATCAATAGGGAACAGTACTGATTTTTCCCAGTTAATCCTGAGTCCCGACAAGTCACCAAATTGGTTAACCAGTTGTAAGGCAAGGAGTGAATCAGTTGGGTCTGTGAGGTAGATAAGCAAGTCATCTGCATATAATGAGATATTTTCCTGTATTTTGTTATATGTTAGGCCTTTGATCTGAGGGGAGCACCTAATACATATGGCAAGCGGTTCAATGGCTAGGGCAAATATAATAGGGGAGAGTGGGCACCCTTGTCTTGTCCCTCTCGTTAGTGGAAATGGGGAGGGGATTAGCCCATTCGTTCTTATACGAGCTGTGGGATGGTGATAGAGTAATTTAATCCAAGCTATTATTTTTGGTCCTAGGCCAAAGCGTCGTAGGACTTCCCAGAGGTACTCCCACTCTATAGAGTCGAACGCCTTGGCTGAGTCTAGCGATGCAACTACTTGGGTACCTTTCCCGCCATAGTCTAATTGGAGATTCGTAAATAGACGTCTAAGGTTAATGTCAGTGGATCTACCCGGCATAAATCCAGATTGTTCAGGATGGACCAGATCAGGGACCACTTGTTGTAGTCTAGTTGCAATGATTTTGGCTGGTATCTTAGCGTCTGTGTTAAGGAGAGATATAGGGCGGTATGATGAGCAGTGTGATGGGTCTTTACCTGATTTGGGGATAACTACGATCAGGGCTTCATCGATTGGGGGGGGGGGGGGGGGGATTGGCTATCCAAAGCATCCTGAAATGTATTAAGGAGTTTAAGTGGCAGAGTCTCTATTAAGGTTTTATACCAATCTGCTGGAAGGCCATCTAGTCCAGGTGTTTTATTAGATGGAAGAGCCCTAATTGCTGAAACAATATCTTGCTCAGAGATCGGGGCATCCAGTGTGGTGCGGTCGTTGGGGGAAAGCGATGGAATTGGAATGGGATCCAGAAAGTGAGCTAATTGTGCACTGGTATAATTAGATTTAGAAGCATATAGATTTTGATAGTATTTTGCAAATTGTTGCACTATGAGTTATGGATCCGTAACTACTGTATCATTGTCTGTATGTATTCGGGGTATTGCAGTGTTGGTTATCTGTGGTTTAGTTAGGTAGGCTAAAAGTTTACTATTTTTGTCTCCATATTCAAATATATTTTGTATCTGGTATAATATGGCTTTTTTGGAAGCTCTGTTGCAATGTTCCGGGAGGCTTCAAGTTTTTGAGGAGCTTGTGGTGGAAGAACGGATGTGTTCATTTTCAGCCTTTTGTAACTGATTCTCCGCCTCTTTAACTCGGTCTTTAGTTATATTTCTGGCTTGATTTATGGCACGGGAAAGGGAACCCCTCATGACTGCTTTGGAGGCCTCCCATAGGGTAGCTTGTGGGGCAGTGTTGTCATTAACCTCCCAATACTCATTATAGGATTTAACATTTTCTGTTGCTACTAAATCGTTTTGCAGCCAGAGTGAGCTTAGTCGCCAGAGTCTATGTGATTTTTGGGGATTCCAGCGTAGAGATACTTGGAGGGCGAATGGTCTCCGAGTGCTTGTGGTAAGTATTGGACCTGTGTTATTAATGGAAGAATTTCTGATGAGGCGAGAGCAAGGTCTATTCTTAAAAAAAATGTTTTATGGGTTCCTGAATGACAAGAGTACTCCTTATCTTTGGGGTGTTTCCACAAATCTGTTGGGTTTAGAGCCTCGGCCCATTGAGCAAGCTTGGTTGGTATATTCAAGTCAGAATTGAGCCTGTCTATAGATGGTTGCATGCAACAAGTTGAAGTCTCCTAGTAAGCAAAAAGGACTGGTAGGAAATTCAGCCATTTTGTCACTGATCTGGTCTAAAGTGGACATTGCAAATGGCGGGGGAATGTAGAGGTTTATAATCAACAGTGGTTTGTTCATTAGATAACAGTATATAATTTGAAACCTACCATAATGATCAGAGTGCACTTTGATTAATTCAAAGGTAAAGTTTTTCTGTATTAGGATTGATACACCTCTGGAGTAGGAGGAGTATGTAGAGTGATAATGCCAGCCCACCCACGGCTTTTTAACAGCCAGTATTTTTTGGCCAATCAGATGGCTTTCTTGTAGAAGAAGTATAGAGGGTGGATATCTTTTTAAGTAGTTAAACATCAGACTTCTTTTAAATTTAGAGTTGAGGCCTCTTACATTTCACAATAATATTGAAATATCAGCCATTTTGTTGTATTGTGTGTATGGGCTTGTCAATTGCAATGTCCAACTCATTATTCCATTGTAGATATAAGTAATGTGACCACAGGAACATTATAAGTATTAAATCATACACATAAAACATATACATTCCCCAATTAACTCCCAATCCCTCCCTACCCACCCCCTTAACTTGGGTGGGTCTAATCCCCTGAACCATAATATGCTGCTCTAAGAGAACGTGTCGGTAATATGTAAATCAACTTTAACAGTACATATAAACATTCAGTGGAACACTTGTGTGGTGTTTGTTGAGTACACAAAGTCGTGCAGCGAATTTCCCATGCTCCGGTATTTCGATTGGGTATATTTCAGTTTAGGAATAAAAGTGGTTGGAGAGTCAATGTACTTGGCTATGTAATAGTCCCATTGAGTAAAGCTTCTGAAGAGCCAGTTTAAGTCAAGCATGTCGTTCTTCCAAGAGATAGGAGTCCATACTGGTCTCAGAGGATGAAATTGTTAGGTCTGATGGTGAGTTGTAAATTGTCACTGGAGAGGTGTCTCCTTCCCTGAGCCACTTGTGCCCAATAGGGTGAGAGCTTTCTGACCTTGGGAAGTGGTCCTAACACTTGTCTGTAAGTTATATTGCTGGGGACAAAAATTATTTTGTTGTCAGGAAAATGTATTCATGACGTTTTATAGTTTCTTTAAAGGAAAACTTTAAGTATATAGTATGCCATGTCTCTCCATCACCATATGGTTTTCTCCATGGGACTGAGTTATTGTAAGCGGTATTGGAATGGTTTACTGTGTACCGATTCTTGGAGCAATTCTGTCATCTAATTGCGGGGAGGTGATCTCCTTGGATTTTTCCTAGATAGCCATTCTTCTGCCTCTGTTGGAGAGCTAAAGATATGGACTCTGTCTCTGTCTTGAATGCGTAGCCTGGCTGGGTACAGCATACTATAGGATATTTGAGAATCGCAAAGACTTTTTTAGCCGCCATAAAAGTAGCTCTTTGCTTCTGCATTGCGGGTGAAAAGTCTGGAGAGATATTGTGGAGCCATTGATTGTGAGAGGCCCCTTAATTCTGGCTGCTCTGAGAGCTGCATCTCTGTCCCTGTAATTGAGCATACGTAGTAGGAAGGGACGAGGAGCTGCCCCAGGAGGTAGTGGTCTGGTCGGTACTCTATGTGCCGACTCTATTCGACAATAAAGATGTTAGAGAAAGTGTCCACGCCAAGTGTGTCTCTGAGCCATCATTCTATCTTTTCCGGGAGTCCCACAATGCGTACATTGTTCCTACGCAAACGGTTCTCCAAATCGTCCGATTTCTCCAGCGCCGTTTTCAGTTGCGGTTTGATCCCAGATATTTCATTTGGTAGTGGATTTACTGTATCTTCAAGGGTGGAAACTCTAGTTTCTACTTCTTTAGTGCGTTCTCTGATATTTTGTAAGTCATGGCGTAAGAGCGAGAGATCCACTTTTATTTCCTCTAGCTGTGTCGTGGTGGCTGTGCGGCTTTCCATAATTGCAGTAAGAAGTTCAGAGGTTGTTGGTTATCTCACTGCCGTGTCTGAAGCAGGAGAAACTGGAGAGGACGGTGACGACCCAGAGTCGTGGTCCTGTGGGGGGTCGTGTGGGACTGTTCGTGAGAAACGTTCCAATTTAGCGTCTGTTTCTGATTTTTGTTTTTGTGTATGTTTCTTCATTTTGGTGGTGAGATAGTGGAGAGGCCCCCCCAAGCAGTTTGAGCAGTTAATATACTTGCTGGACAGAATTGCACATTTACTGTAATGTTTAAATGTAATTGTGAGAAACAATGGGTCAAGGGCTGAAATAAATTATGTTTAATCTCTAAATGATGTGTAATCTCTAAATCTCTGCCTCCACAGGTAACAACTGTTACTGGGCCTCAACCCCCACCTGATCCCTGCAACTTTTTTCACTGCAGACAGATTTCCAGCATGATATACGCCAGCTGCTGTTGAACTACAAATCCCACAATCCCTGGATGTTAGATAAGAATCCCAGAAGAAGATGATTCTTTGAAGAACGAGATGGTATATTCCACTGTGCTGTTACTTTGAAGTAGCTTTATTAGGAGTAGACATGATGACATTATTCATTATATGCTCCTAAAATCAGGCTCGGATTTGTGGCGAGTCCAGTTAGGCCAAAATTTTTGGGGCGGCATGCCGCATCTTTGAAGTGCTGGGGACTTAACGCTCCCCAATGCTTTTGTGTTAGAGAGCGCAGCAGCCGGCGCTAGGACCTGGTGGGGGCAGAGCGACAGGAAGCAGCCGGTGAAGGGACCAGGCGCCCTTGGGGCGCCACTTAGTTATATCGGGCCCTGCCTAAAATCCCAGCATGAAGGTCTGTTAAAGTGTGTAAGGGAGGTTTGGGTAAAAGCTAATTATTTGTACTGAATATCATTAAATGTACAACATTATAACTATATATGACTGTAACCTTGTTATGAGCAAAGTCGGCAGGTCAAATATTGGGTCTCAAAGAGGGGCTTGAAGTCTGAAATCCACTGATCTAGAGATACTGGTCCTTTTCTGTAGGGAAATGAGAGCAGAGCAGACAGTAACCCTTCCAACACTTTCCCTTCATCTCTGTCCAAATATATTAGGCATTTACCAAGTGTTTAGAGCAGAGCAGGCAGTAACCCTTCCAACACTTGTCTCTGCTCTATATATTAGGTACCTAGTAACCTACCTAGTGCTACCAACCCCTATTTCTTTAGGGTAATTAGAGCAGGCAGTAATCCTTCCAACATTTTCCCCTTGTCTCTGTTCATTATATAAGGTACCTACCTAGTGCTACTAACCCCCATTTCTGCAGGGTTATGAGAGCAGAACAGACAGTAACCCTTCCAACAGTTTCCCTTTGACTCTGTCCAATATATTAGGTACCTACCTAGTTCTACCAACTCCTATCTTTACAGGATGATTAGAGCAGAGCAGGCAGTAACCCTTCCAACATTTTCCCCATGTCTCTATTTATATATTAAGTACCTACCTAGTGCTACCAACCTCTATTTCTGCAGGTTATTTAGAGCAGAGTAGGTAGTAACCCATTCAACATTTGACTCTGTCCAATATATTAGGTACCTACCTAGTGCTACCAACCTCTATTTCTGCAGGTTATTTAGAGCAGAGTAGGTAGTAAACCTTCCAACATTTGACTCTGTCCAATATATTAGGTACCTACCTAGTGCTGCCAACCCCTATTTTTACAGAATAATTAGAGCAGAGCAGACAGTTACCCGTCCAACATTTTCCCCTTGTCTCTGTCTTTATATATTAGGTACCTACCTAGTTCTTCCAACCTCTTTTTCTTTAGGGTTATTAGAGCAGAGTCAACCCGTCCAACACTTTCCCTTTGTATATTAGTGACCTACCTAATGCTCCATCTAGGGTTGCCACCTTTTCCTGAAAAGGGCTGTTTTTTTTAAAGGTTGAATCTTTACTCAATGTTTGCCTGCACGCTGCCGACTTTCTCTTCACAGGGTTGCGGTGAGTCTGAGTGTTTTTTTTTACTATCATTCATGAGCTGTGGGAAAGTGAATGGGGCCTTCGTTGGAGAAAAACGAAAATAACAAATCTTAAGGTTTGTACAGAAGTCGTATCATAGAGTAAAAGGAAATCTGTCCGATGCCTCTGATATTAAATGCACTTGGCTATGAGATTTCTTATAACACATATAATCAACTCAGAGGTTACTAAACTCTGGGGAGACTTGGAGCAGTGGGGATAGGCTCAGATTTGGGGTAAATATATATTTCATGCCATGGGTATTCATGGAACTATGGCTCCATGACATAAACATCACACACTGCAAAGCTTAGCCCTTGTTTTTAACACAAACTCCTGTGCTCATATGCTTTCAGCGCTTGAAGAAAAAATTACTTTAACACATTTCCCTGATTTTACAATTACCCATATTTTACATGATTTTTTCCTGGTCCCCTGAAAAACGTAAAATGGGGGTTCTACTGTAGTTGAGTGTCTTGAAGAAAGATTTGGGTGGGGGGATTAGTGCATTGTGGAGCATGTGTATTTTTAAAAAATATTGATCCTCCCCCGCAGGAGGTGTGAATGGAAGCTTTGCCCAGACGGGTAACGTATTGCATTATTGGGTCCAGGTTTTGGGATGCAAAGGCATAACATGTACATGTACCTGCAAGGCCACCATTAGAAACAAAATCTTCGGGGTGCCATTGACCCCGCCCACCCCAGATACAGCCCACAATACAGTTAAAAGACCACACAGACATCAGCTGTAAAAAAGGTAAACCTCACACACACAAGTTATAAAAAGCCATTGATGGGCAGTGATCCTATAAGTGGCACCATAAAAGTTTTTTTTATAAAATTGGTGGTCAAGGCCCCTTTACAAGTTAAATACAATATTTGGTGACCAGGGCCCACCTATAAATTAGTCCTATAAGTTTAAAAAAACATTGGCGCCCGGTTCTATTTGTGAGGGGGGGGGGTTACCGCTGGCTGTACTCACGCTGTGGCAGGGCCCGTGCTGCTGAATCGGAGGGACCTGTAGTTCTTGCACTTTGCTTCCCCCTCCCCTGTTCCGATACTGTTTTTTTTTCATGAAATCTTAGTCCCAGTAGAGCTGCATGGCGATTGAATAAGCTGGGAGAGAAGGTAAGATTTCATCCTCCAGCCTATCCTATCCCTGTCCTGCTCTACCGGGACTTAAGAGAAAACAAACATTATAGAAGCAGGGGAGGGGAAAGAAACGTGCAGGTACTACAGCTCCTCCCCACCCAAATGTGCAGCTCTGTGATAGTAGCAGGGGCCCTGCCACAGCGTGACTACAGCCACCGGGCCCCCCCAAACCCAAAAAGCACAGGGCTCAGGACAAGTGTACCCGCCCGATGGCGACCCGGTGTACCTGTATGTACCTAAAACTGTAACAAGGGGGTGTCTTGGGATAGGCATGGTAGAGGCGTTTATTCTGAGCAATGAGGATTTATTACAGTTCACTAAGTCCCAAGTACTCCCTACAGTTTTTAGTGATTTCATTTATGGTTTTGAGAGAGGGACCCAGTGTCTGCCAGGTAGACTAGGAGATCATTGGCATATAGAAATGCCTTCTCCTCCATTGGGCCGCCGACTCTCCATTTTTCCAGCTGTGCCTATAGCTAAGGAGAAGGGCAGACATGAGTATAGCTAAGGGTTCATTAGCTAGGGAGAACAGCAGTCACGAGTATCAATAGGGGTTCTATAGCTATTGAGAAGAGTGGCCGTATCGCTAAGGGTTCTATAGCTAGGGAGAAGAGTGTCTGTGAGTATCGCTAAGGGTTCTATAGCTAGGGAGAAGAGTGGCCGTGAGTATCGCTAAGGGTTCTATAGCTAGGGAGAAGAGTGGCTGTGAGTATCGCTAAGTGTTGCACTGCTGCCTGGAGGACCTTCCGTCCAAAGGCTGCTGGAGCCGAGTGGAAAACATGAAGTCTGTGGAACTTGGAAAAAGTGGATTACGAGGCCCAGTCGCTGCTCTACAGATCTGCTCCAGCGTGGCAGAATATATAATGCCCATGAGGTGCTTAGTGCTTTGGTGGAGTGTGCCCTAACCTTGAACGGTCTAGGTTGCTGCTTGAGGTCGTATGCATAATATATTGTGTTCACTAACCACCTGGCTAGGGTCCGCTTGGATGTTGATGCTCCCTTTTTTAATGCCGTAAGTTACCAAGAAGGCATTTGCCCATACTTCATCCAGTTTGTGCAGTGCCCTTTCCTTGGTCTTGGGCATGATGATGGAAGACTAATTTCTTTGTTAATGTTGAAAGGTGAGGTGAACTTGGGTGTGAAGGATGGTATTGCTCTGAATACTGCTCTGATCTTATTGTAGAATGAGCTAGAGTTCCTCATGGGATAAGGCTGCTATATCTGACACCCTTTTCACTGATGTAATTGCTAATAAAAACACAATTTTCCTTTTAAGGAATCTTAATTTGCATGAGCCCATGGGCTCAAAGGGTGGGCTGTGCAGGACTGTTCTCTGATTGATAGCCTAACCCTTCCTACACCCTGTAGGAACTGGACTAGGTTGGGTTCCCTGGCCCACTGATATTGGTGCAGCAGGGAGAGGGCTGAGACTTGGCTCTTGAGTGTAGCTAGCGATAGGCGTAGGTGGAAACCCTGGGTGAGAAATTTGATGATTGCCATGAGATTGGCTGTTATCCAGGGGATACTCTCTGAGTCACACTAAGACATGAATACTGTCCATGTCCTGTGGTAGATCCATGTGGTGGATGTTTTCCTGGCTTTCCACAGAATGCCTGTGGCCCTCTCTGAGAACTCTTTCGTGCTTGATTGACCCCTGAGTCACTAAGTCTGGTCTGAGAGGTAATCACCACGAAATGTAGGGATTTACTTGTGAATCCCTCAGGGATAATACAGAGCACATTTAACAATGTGGAAGATCAAGGACAATATGATGCAAAGAAAACTGAAATAACAGAGTGCAGTAATACAACAGCATAGATCATTGCAATCACTCATTATCAATATTCACAGCTCCATCTTGTTCATACAGGGGGTGCTTTAAAGT
This sequence comes from Xenopus borealis, assembly GCA_024363595.1. Lineage (NCBI taxonomy): Eukaryota > Metazoa > Chordata > Amphibia > Anura > Pipidae > Xenopus > Xenopus borealis. The sequence continues at coordinate 8,076,734 of CM044445.1, forward strand.
TTCCCGGCACCAAAATCTATCTGTGCGAACTAAGCCTGCTGATGCTACTGCTGGTCTTAGTGCCACCTCCATCTTTTTGTCCATTGGCTCCCTAAATGCTGCCTCCTCTGTAGGTGTTTTTGGATAGACCTGCTATTGCCGAATCTACCCTGGGCGTTTTTCCCAAAGTTTTGTTGTTCTTCAGGTACAGGATAAGTACTAAGAAAACTCTGTGTTAGTGTGAGTTGGTGATCTGTTTAAGGGGGTTGCTGTTTGTATAGGTTGTATGGTGTTTGTTTCTCTGGGGTGGTGGTCTGGGGCCTTCCTGGTGTCTGATGTGATGACCTTTGCCTTCCAGCCATTGCATGGCCTCAGTCTGGGGTGGGTTAAGGAACACGGTGCAGTCTCCATCTTGAATTCTCAGACAGGAAGGATAAGCCATACTGTAGGGGATGTCAGCCTCCCGCAGAGGGCACTTTACAGTTGTGAATGAAGCCTGCAGTTTCTGATGACTAGTCCGGATATATGGAGACCTGTACCCTATTGACCAGTAGTGGGGCTCGGTTTGGTATTGCTGTTAGGGTTGAGACCCGGTAGTTAAGGAGATTTGCTAAGAAGGGTCTAGGCGGGGCTCCTGGAGGTAGTGATCTTGCTGGCACCTGATGCACTCTTTCTACAGCAAAGAAGAGCGAGAAGGTCCCCGCTCCTAGTGTGGATGTGAGTAGGGTTGCCACCTTTTCCTGAAAAAAATACCGGCCTTCCTATGTATTTATCTGTTGGAAAATCCAGCTTGAATAAGATTCTTCCATCCAAAATGGGACCGTTGTTCTCTGGAACCACTGATCAATATTTGTCTCATAGTCAACTATGAGCTATCTTCCATAACCCTGTATTCCCTCACTTCCTAAGATTTTCCATAACTTCCATACCTACATTAATTGTATTAAAGCTTTATGAATCATATCCTGAATGAGCCACTGATGAGATTGAGCTGAGCCAACAGTGCAGCTATGAAGTGAGCTTGGGAACTCTTGTAAATGTTCCCTTCAGTTGTAATTGATGAAGCTTTCTTATATTTTTATTTTCAGGATGGTTCCCTTTATGACAAATATAGTGTTGAGTCTGCATTACCTCTTGTCCCTCTTCCCCAATAACTGGACACCAGGCAGCACCATTAGCTATAGCAAGACAAAGTAAATTATTAATCATAAAACACAATGAACATAAAAGAACAACTTATTGTATCAGTTTGTACTCGAAACAGTTAAAAAAGATAAAACAATGGCACTTATCCTCCAGGAAGGAGCAGCCTCACCCCTCACCTCCTATCCACGTACCCATCAAAGTCTGTCCAAATCCTCCAGGCCAAATGAATGAGGTGCTAGCGAGGGGAAGCTGATACACTGTCCAGCTCCTGTCTATAATTTCAAGTTGCAAGAAGTGGGGTAAAGTGCAAAGAATGTGGCAGTTACAAGTGTTTTTTTTTCTTTTTCACATCACACCTACCATAAGGACAGTGCCATCTTTTCTTTCTAATTCCAAATTGAATCTCAATAAAGAAACCTCTCCTTGAGATTAGTTAATGTATAGAGAAACAAAGTCAACTGAGCATATAATGCTAGCCGTTAATCATCCTATTTACTTATATAAACATAGGGAGGCAACCAAAAACCTCTGAGCTATTGCATCCATTGATACACTTCAATTGTTTTTTTTTGTAAATATATAGCGCATACAAGTTCAGGCAACATATGGGGTAAGTGGTCCCTTTAAAGTGTTGTCTTGTATGTGCTATATAGTTCTGTAAAAACATTGACCTG
>CM044445.1:8097573-8113167 GCA_024363595.1 Xenopus borealis
AAAACACTGGCTACAAGGCATAACATCAATAATTGTTTGATTGTGTAATATAACAAGGATGATGAAAGTTAAAATAAAATATCAGCTAGTGGAAACATCATAAAATTTCTCAGCGAGTTCAGTTGTTTTGAGATACTTGTGGTAGATATACCATGACCTGGGTGAATAAAACATTGTCATTCATTGACTTACTTGTCACTATGCTTGTGCTCACAACAGCTGGAACTGTCACAGCAGGTACAGGCACAGGGGCTGGTGCAGTTGCAGGTGTAGGTGCAGGTGCTGGAGTGATAGCATTGCTCTGACTACCTGCCGACTCAGAAGCTTTATTATCAGGAAGAGCAATAGAGATGAGGGATAGAAGTCTCAGCAGCTTTTCAGTAAGCAGTGAGCTGCGACGTATAACCGAATGAGAGAGCATATTCATAAGCTGTCCTAAGGGGGAGGCCTCCAGGCTGCACTGGTTGCTCTCACCTTCAGACCCAGAGCTCAGTGGCACAGATTTTATGGAAGTTTTACCCTTCCGGCTCACATTCATGTTGTCTAGCTTGACTAGCAAGTCCCAGAAATCTGTGGAAATATTGCTTGCCCCAACACTACTGGCTGGTGCAAGACATGGACTACAAGTAAGCTTTATACTCCGCTCCCTGCCGTCACTGTTTTCCACACTACACTCTTTGGTCCGCTGCTGTGTGAAATGACTGGGAAAAACCTGCGCAATGGAGACAAAGGTATAAATAAATGCCAAAGAATTCAAATGTTGCGATCAGTACATTACATCTCTAACGGATGAAAGAACACAAAACAAAAAACACATGAATTAATAACTTATGGAGCCTGTTAAATCAAAGGAGAAGCAAGGGCACGGCACACTGGGGTGGTAACAGGTGCGTTAGGACACAAAAATGGAAGGAAATGAAGAATATTACATTTTTAAAATGGATACATTAACTACATAACACCCATGGACCCATAGCATATATTCCCATTTTTACTCAATCTTAAACACTGCTGCTCCACTTCTAGTCATATGACAGACCAGGGTTTTTAGAGATATTTAAAGGAACAGTTCAGTGTAAAAATAAAAAATGTATCTATTATAGGTAGTCAGCCAAAAATGTAATGTATAAAGGCTGGAGTGACTGGATGTCTTAACAAAACAAAACACAGATTCCTGCTTTCCAGCTCTGTAACTCTAAGTTAGTCAGCAAATTGAAGGGGGTCACATGGGACATAACTGTTCAGTGAGTTTGCAATTGAGCCTCAGCTTTCAGCTCAGATTCAAAAGCAACAGTTATGACCCATGCGTCTCTCTTCCATCAAGTCTCTGATTGGTTGCCGTCAGGTAACCAGTCAGTGCAAATATGGTTGCTGCTTTGTAACCAATCAGTGCAAATATGGTTGCTGCCTTGTAACCAATCAGTGCAAATATGGTTGCTGCCTTGTAAACAAATCAGTGGAAACCAAGAGAGCTGAAAAGCAAGAAGTAGTGTTCTGTTCTGTTAGATTAGATTTACAGTCACTCCAGCCTTTATACATTACATTTTTGCCTAACTAACTATATTGAAAACATTTTTTATTTTGCACAGCCTATTTACCCAGTTTTTATACTAAAACAATTAAAAGTATTCTGATCCAATGGGATTACATGGCAAAAGGTGGAGACATGGACTGAAAGCCAGTTCCCTGGATTACGTCAGAATGGACCTACCATCTACAACAGTATGTAAGAGATGTGAGTGGGTTTCTAAATTAAGAGGACCCATTTACACAGCCCAAACTTTCTACCACTTGCTCTAGTGGTTGCGCATGCGTGTGTAAGCAGAGGGTTAAAAGAAGGGAATGAAAAACTGTAGGGTGAGGATTTGCTGCAAGACCCCCAAGGCTTTAAATAATTCCCATTACCATTCAAACAAAATAAAGGCCAACCCCCCTTTCATAAAAAATGTAGTATTAAAAAAAAAAACACATGATGCTATTTTTCTAATGCACCTACCTTTGCTAACTGTATGAGTGTGTCCAGCACATGCCTACACACTACAGGGGCTGCCTGGGGATGGATGTGGACAGTAGAACCACAGGCCGCATGCTTTTCTGTGTGCTTACGTCCTAGTGACCTCTGGATTTGGAAGATGTTTGTACGACAGCCAAGAGCAGCATCCATGGAGACGGAAAGCCAGGAGAGCTGGTTGGAATTCCTCGATTCCATCTTATGCAGCAATTCTAAAGGGCGATTGTCATGACTTGTTTTTGCACCACCCCTTTTATCGGGTACTCCAATAGAAGTCTTTGGGATCTCAATACAAAGCTCACTCTCACTGCTACGCTGCAGTATAGACAACAAGCTCCTAATGACCCAGTTCCGTGTTTGCGCATGGTAGCAGAGGTTGCGTAGAACACGGTGCAAACGACTAGTATTTAGCTTGGGTTCATCAACAAACAGCAGGACAAGCAGACAGGAGAGGGCTTCATGATCAAGCAATAGACGGCCTCGTAACCGCAGCAGACTGTCAACATTACCCCCGGTTGGCCTACAAATGAAGAAGGGTTATGAGCAATGACCGATATTTCAGAAGTTTCATAACAACTCGACGGAGAAGTGTCTGTACCTGGTATGTGTACTGCTGCTTCCCATTTGGAAAGTGTTCCCTCTCTGAACAGCCAACCGGGTGTACTGAACGCCTCTGTTACCACTCAAACGACTTGTGAAAGCTGGTCCCCACAAAAAACATAAAGGAAATGAGTCATGTCCTACTTTATGAGAACGCTTTTCTCTTTTGCTATATATGCAAATACAAGGTGAGCAACCTTAAGCCTATTAAACTTTGCAGCATGGTTTATACATTATTATTTTTTTTTATATTCAATGCGGTTTGTGAATAGTTGATTTTTACACTTCCTTCTTCCCTAATTAATTCCCACCATATATTTTTTTTGTACATTTTGTTGCATACACAAGCTTTCCGCTTTCAAGAAATCTCTTAAAACGCACTTAGAGAAGCCTACCCTCACTCTTAAGTACCAAACACAACACCACATACAGTACCACATCTCTCACCCACTTAACTCTGATCTTACCCACTCCCACACCTTGTGCATCATTCCCTTCCCTTTAGATTGTAAGCTCTTTCTGCACAGGACCTTTTGTATCGGTATTGATTGTGATGTATGTAACTCCATATGTTCTATGTATGCAATTCATATGATTTAGTTGTATAATCACATTAACTTTACAGTGCTACAAAATATGTTGGTGCTAATTCTCTAATTCTTTCTCCCCACAAAATGCCTTATTTTAGGCAGTACAGCCACCTAAAACTACAACTCTGTACCTTTAAGGCTAGACAGTATTTATTGCGGGTTTGATTTTATTTCTTAAAGGGGTTGTACCCCTTTGGGTTAACTTTCAGTATGCTGTAGAGAGTGATATTTTGAAACAATTTACAATTGTTTTTTTATTACTGGTGGTTTTTTAGTTGTTTAGCTTTTTATTCAACATCTCCTGTGCGGCTATTTAAGCAATCTAGTTGCTAGGGTCCAAATTACCCTAGCAACCATGCACTGAATTGAATAAGAGACTGGAATATGAATAGGAGAGGGCCTGGATAGAAAAATGAGTAACAAAAAGTAGCAATAAGTCAAAGTAAGGTGCCACACACACTACTGCGCTGTTTGAAGCACGCTGTACTCCTCTCTGCACGGCTTTATTCCACATGAATTCAACAACTGCAGCAGCACTTCAATATTTGATTAAAATGTCTTTATTTGTGCAAATACGGCAAAGTTTCGAGCTATACCAGCCCTTTATCAAGCCAGCTTGAAACGTTGCCGTATTTGCACAAATAAAAATCAGAGTGCTGCGGCAGTTGCTGAATTCAAGAAGTAACAATAACAATACATGTGTAGCTTTACAGATTCTGGATGGGGTCAGTGACCCCTATTTGAAAGTCGGAAAGAGTCGGACGAAAAAGGCAAATAGATTAAAAATTAACTAATGAAGACCAATTGAAATATAAAACCTATAAAACATTAACTGAAAGGTGAACCACCCTTTTAAGCCGCTATAATGTTATCGAACTAGCCAGCATCTGCTTGGTCTAGAATATCATTAAAACACACTCATACACCAATATATGACAGATGTTGGAGGCAGTATGGGGAGCCCTGATTGGACAATGGTTCAGAAGTTGCTGAAAAAGGTATTACAGACTTAAACTGAACTGAACCCATGGACTGTTTTGGGAAAATGATAACTGAAACTCTATCATATCTTGAAAAGAGCCCGGAGACTTATATGCCTCAACTAGAAGCGGCAAACCGAATTAAAGGACAAGGTGGATGGAATTAAACACATGGAATACTAAACAATTCAAAACAGTGCCTAAATTTACAGATGTCTGGAATGATTGGCCAGATTACCCTGCAAACCCCTTAACCTGAACACACTTACAACACCACAATATTTGGATTTGTTTCCTGCCCTTTGCCTTTACCTGGTTTTCTGGAATACATTTTACTTAAAAGTGATTATCTGTACATTTCTGCTACCACTGAGATTCCTAAAAAGGATGGTTTTGACCTAATCTTTTGAATGTAAACGACATACTCTTATAGTAAAGACGCATGTCAACAATGACTGTTTTGTTGAGCATGTGAAAATCAAAAACTGAGTTAAAAGAAAAAAATAACACTCATAACTGGGTATAAACTTGAAAACGGACAAAGAAAAAGTATACATCTTCCCAGTACCAGACAAAAATATGAATGAAGATCAGAATACATGTACAAAATGCAGTAAAAGCATTTCGTCCGGATATTCAGCCTCACTTACCAGGACTCCTGAGGATAGCAGAGAGCGCAGAGGTGCTGCTATGCCCAAACAATCGTTCGTGCATTAACTGCCTCTGACGAGATTCTTGCTCTCGACGTAGAGACTGTGCCTCTGCAGCAATATCAGGTGGCATCACAGCTAAAACACTGTCCTCCATGTCTTCTAACACACTACGGCGTAGATCAGAAGGTAACGTCTGAATAAAAGTCACAGGATCCATGGTGGTATCTGAGGTAGTGCTCTGAACAAGCTCCCGCCTCTGCTGCTCTGCTCGCTGCTGTGCTAGGACCTTAAGGATTAACAGAAGCTATTGTTACTTTTGCAAAAGGTCTATAAGATATATTGGATCTAACGATCACTGATTATCTGACACCCAACTCCTGCAAAGAATTAAAAGAAACCGATGCCGAGAGAGGAATAGTGAAGAAATCTTCTTAAAGTATGATGAAGCTTATATTGTATTTTCATTAGCAATAGTTCCCCTTCATATTGCTGTAATTGCTCTAAATTCTGACTGGATGCCTGATTTTACAACTGTTTCTAAATTAAATATTAATTTTCTTGATAGTTCCCCTTTAAGCAATAAGACAAGTTGAACTTACCTCTTCCTGAATGGCTGGTGGCAAAGCAGCCAGGAACTCAGGGCTGACCTCTGTGACAGCTGCATTAGCAACAACAGGAGGAGGAATGACCGGGGCAGCAGTAGGTGGCGGCCGAGATGGTGGCCGTATGCCCAACTGATTTTGCAGTACCTCTCTGCGGATGTCTTCAGGAAGAGCTGCAAGGAAAGAAGGATCCACCCCCTCTGGAAGATTTATACCTGTAATAACATACAGACATTATAAATTAAACACAGTGTAGCTAAAAATTCATACAAAATGCATTAGTATGGACAAAAAGGACAGGGTAGCATTGCTTTGGCACAAGCTACCTGCTAACGGGTCTTCCTCTTCACTGCTTGTTGAAGGCAAAGGTTCTTCGAGGATACCACTAGAATCTGTAGCCAACAAGGTTACAGCACTCTCTCTTGTGGAAGGCAACTCAGAGGAAGGGGCAATGGGTGAGCTGGGAGAAGCAAATTGAAAAACAAAAACAAATTAATCTTCAAGCTTTATTACTATGAGCCTGATCAAATCGCATATAAACACAAATAATATCAGAAGTCTAATGATGACCAAGTTGCCTACGGTAGGCACAGAAAGAAGAAACAATAAAGTTCTTCATTTTAACAGTCTGCAGCATTGCTGCTTCACTAAACACAAGTCTGGTATATGAAGGGCAGAAAAGCGGCAAATTAGTTCACGACAGAGAAAGTTTTTTTTGAGCGATGTGCAAAGAACCATCTTTAAGATTTGGTAGGCACAAAAAGAATGCTGCTGCCAAGCCACGTAAGAAACACAGTATAGGGTTTTACCTCTCATCGATGTGTTGAGAAACTACTGGTTGGGTTTCACCCGTGGTTGGTGGTTCCACTGGCTGCTGCCCAACTGCAATACTACTGCCAACCACAAGAGGCTGCTCTGGATTAACAATTCCAGGAATCTCTCCTACTCCATCCTCCAAGAGTCCAGAAGCAAGACTGCTAGTGTCCATGGGGGAGCCCTCTAACTGGCTACTAACAGCTGTCAAGGCATCTGAATCCTCTGCTCGCTCTGGTGACAAGGAAGCTGAAAACGGATGAATGACAAAATGAAATTATTTGACCGATACTGACCTCCTTATAGAAGCACAAATAAAAAACACTGGGGCTCATTTATAAACACTCACCAAATTTGCACCTAGGCAGTAACCCATAGCAACCCATGAGGGATTAGCTTTCTTCAGCTAGCTGTAGGTTGAACATTGGAAGCAATCATCTGATCTGGTTGTCATGGGTTACAGCCAAGGTGCAAATTTGACCAGAGTTTTTAAATAACCCCCCACTGATTGGTAGTATAACATGCACAATTACTCAAATGCTACTGACTTATGGTTGGTGCTGGCGAGAGCTCCATTTGCGTGGCGTCCCCCTCTGTGCTGGGCCGTCCTGGTCCAGAGTCCTCTTGTTGAGATGGCATTAGTTGTTGCCCTGCATCCTGTGTGCCTGAATCAGCAGGTAGACCTTGAGGCAGATCAGCCAAAGTAGCCTCAGGAGGATGAGCCCTTAGGGTGGGATCTAAATGAACATTGTCAGGACTTGTTGGGGTTCCTTCCGCAGAAGAAGGGGCAGTGGGGAAATTTTCAGGAAGACCGCTTCCATCTTGATCTGTTATGAAAACAAATACATTTACCTGACCCTTCAGAAAGAACCTACTACATATGTTTCAATTGAAACTCTTTGACATAGTATAATTTGTTTCTACATCTCTGCACCAGGCAAACAAAGCACATACAGAATAAAAATACCATGCCGCAGGGAAGGCAGTAAGCTGTATAGTTATCTCCTAATTTGGGGAAATAAAACACCCCTACAACAATACAACTTACTACCTCATCCTGAAGAAGGCAGACAGTGTTGTGCATGGATCCATGGGGCTTACCAAGGGAGGATAGGCACACTACTTGCCAAGAGACAGAACAGTTACAGCATTTTGCCGTGCTGTGTAGCTGAACGGCTGACGGAACAAGAGTTATCATTCTCCTTTGTTGCAGTTCAGGTCAAGTGCTTTCATAGGCTGGAAACACCGCAGGAAAGACAGTAAACTGTATAGTTATCTCCCAGATCGGGTGTGACCCCAAAACTATACAATCTACTACCTCATCCTGCAGGGTCACTAAATCTCTGCTCACATGGACCTGAAAGTAAAAATGTACAAAAGAAAGATAGAAGCGGTAGATCTACCTGCAAGGCTCAGTTCAAATGGGGTATTCTGCTTTGAATTGGCACCCTAGGGAAAAAAGAAATAAACATGCCAATTTATTACAAATCATAAGATTAGAAATAATCCGAATGGATTTCTTCTAAAATATAAAGCATTAACAGACAAAATAGAAGCAAATGCGGAGGGTTTAATTCAGGGATTTCCCCTTCAGAAATATGTTCCACCTTTAAAAGTGTTGTTCACCTACTAAACCTTTTTTCCTAAACAGCTGTTTTTGCAAAGTACAATTTCTGATGAATCCAAAAATGAACCTTTCTATATCAAAGTACCAAACTGCATAAGTATGCTAAATAACAAATAAGGATCAATAGGCATAAAAATTGCACAAAAATTAAATCAATGAAATAACTGATCCAACAGCATAATTAATGGGCAAAATACCTGATAAAATAATCATGAAACAACTCTAAAAATGCATTTGAGGTAAAAATGGTAAATAAGAATGCCAGGGAATTAGTTCAGACCTGTAAGTTTTGCTCCTTTATGTCTTTCTCCTCCTTGGGTCGGTCTGTCATTTTAGCCTCCTCTTCTGCTAGTTGTTTTCTTCTTTTTTCCCTGCGTTCCTCAAGCTCCTCATCCCGCAAAGACTCCAGATGATTAATGATTGGAACTTTGACCACTACAAAATGGTATAGTTCACATCTATATTAATTGGGTCATTTAACAAAAATACAGCATAGAGCCTATAAAGACCCTTTTCTTCACTGAACAGGTAACTAATACTCTTTCCATGGATACAGTTCTCCAAACAGCAAAATGAACAGATCGGATCTGCACACACAAACACACACACACACACACACACTATTGCAGTTGGGGAGCTTCCCCTTTTATTTCACCAAAAAGGTTCAACGTTTCGGGGGGGGGGGGGGGGGGGGGGAACAACCCTCCCTTCACCTGATGAAGGGAGGGTTGTCCCCCCCGAAACGTTGAACCTTTTTGGTGAAATAAAAGGGGAAGCCCCCCAACTGCAATAGAGTGTGTGTGCAGATCAGATCTGTTCATTTTGCTGTTGCTAGGGGACCTTGCCCAGTCTACGGAGATCCAGCACCACTACAAGCAGTGTGAGTAAATTGTGTGAGTGCGGTCCCTCATTCAGTCCCTTCAATGAGGGGTGTTCACCTTTATGTTAACGTCTGGTAAGTTACAGAATGGCTTACACTAAGCAACTTTTCAATTAGTCTTTTTCGAGTACAAACTAAAACAAACGGGCTGCTGAATAAAGGAGATTTGTGGACTCACCATTAAATCTTTTTCTCTTCAGTCGCTTGGGGGACATAGGAACACTGGGGTATTGCTGGTACCACTGGGGCAGGACACAACATAAAAATAGAAACTAGCTTCTCCCCGCCAGCTATACCCCCCCCCCTGTAGGAGGAGTTGCTGCTCAGTTTGTACCAAAGTCATCATATTGAACTGTGAACTTCAATATAGGCTTTACGTGTAAGAAGCTACCAAAGCCTGAAGGTCCTTCCTACCAAAACGTGTGTCAGATGCCGCAAAGGTGTAAAAATGGTTAGACTTTGTGAATGAACAGATAGATGTCCACGTCGCTTCTTTGCACAGCTGTTTGGCTGATGCTTGATTGCTAAAAGCCCAGGAAGTGCTCATCCCTCTGGTAGAGTGCGCCCTTAATCCCGGAGGTGGTTGCTGACCTTGTGCTGTGTAAACTCGATTGAATGGCCTGTTTAATCCAACGTGAGATGGTAACCTTAGAGGCTTGCATGCCACGTTGTGGAACTAATGGTAAGATAAACAGGGCATCTGTTTTTTACGTAGGTATTGTACGCTGTGGTGATAGAACTCGAGAGCCTGGACTGGATCTAGGGAATGAAGGGCCACCTCCTTGGGGTTGGCTGGCGAAGGGCAGAAGGTTGGAATGGTAATTTCTTGATTCAGGTGAAAGGTGGAAACCACCTTCGGAAGGAAGGATGGTACTGTTGCAAAGCACAGCCCTATCGTGGTGGAAAACCAGGAAGGGAGTTTTGCACAATAGTGCATAGAGTTCCGATACTCTCCTTGCTGTGAAGAGAGCCATTGAAGGGACACAGACATATAGTGGTTCGAAGGGTGGTCCCTGGAGAGCCCTGAGTACTAGAGAAAGATCCCAGGTCAGTGAAAGTGCTCGGATAGGTGGTGCTAAATGTGCTACTCCTTGTAGAAAAGTTTTAACGTCTGGCAGCAGGGCTAAGCGTCTCTGGAATAACACTGATAGTGCAGATAACTGTGATTTAAGGGATCCGAGTGATAGTCCCATGGAGAGTCCCTGCTGTAGGAACTCTAGTAGACTGGGAATGAAAATAAAGTGTAGAGTCCCTGTTGATCTGGTGGCACCAAAGGTGGCAAGTTTTCCAAACCCTGTGGTAAGTCTTGGCCGACACAGGCTTCCTGGCTGCTCGCATCGTTTCTGCTACTGCGTCAGACAACCCTTTGTTCCTTAGAATCTGGTTCTCGAGAGCCACGCCTTCAATCTGAGGCTTGTAGGATTTGGATGAAGTATGGGACCCAGCCAGAGGAAGTCTGGTAGAGACGGCAGGGGCCACGGTTCGTCGACAGACAGATTTAGTAGGTCTGAGAACCACGTTCTTCGTGGCCACTTGGAAGCGATGAGGGTCGCCAGCTCGTTCTGTAATTTTCTGATCATTCTTGGTATGAGCAGAAGAGGAGGAAAAGCGTAAGCTAGTGTGAAGTTCCACTCCGATGTTAGAGCGTCCACATGTGATAGGAGCCTATCTAAAGATTTGGCTAATCTGGGAATCCCTGTTGCTAATTGGCCACTGTGGAATATCCTGCTGGTCCTGTGTATAAGGGTCAGTGGGTGTGTTTCTTGAATGCCCCTGGTATGACTGAGCCCCCTGAGGATGAGCTGTCCCCGAGGATTCTGAACAAACAGATGCAGAATTGCATTTTGTACATAGTGGCTCTTTATGGCCTTTGGTTAAACGTTTATGGCATTTAGCGCACGCCAAATATTATACAGATGTCGCTCTTGTGCGGGCCCATGCTAAGACTTGAATACAAGCCTCCCTGACTGCTGCAAGCTCTCTGCCTCAGGCCTTGAGGAGGGGAGGGGGAGAACCGTGATGTCACTGGAGCTGTGGGGCAGCCAAAACACAAAGGCAAACGTTTGTGTGTCAGAGATGGGGATGAGAGCTGGCTGCTTGTACTTACATGTTAGCAGTGTTCAGCTCCCTCCTGTCACATCTTGACATCTGCAGGGGAATGTACAATTCGGAGACTGGGTGGTATGGTGGAAATAGCACCTTAATAACCCCGGAGACCATCCCATTTAGGGAGAGTGCCTACAGAGACCAACTACTCAGGGTAGGGGTCCTGGGCCTCTCCAATGTGCAGAAATTGGTGAAGTAGTTGCTTGTAGAATAATCATGTCCTCTCTATTGAGGACACAACAGGCTCTGCTTGCTGGGGGCTATAGCTGGCATGGGAGGCGCAAGTTTAGTTTAGTTTACTTTGTTGTGTCCTGCCTTCTAGTGGTACCAGCTATACCCCAAGGTTTCCTGTGTCCCCCAAGCCGACAATGGAGAAAAATACAGTCTCATACATAGACAAATATAATTAAGGGATTGTACTTTCCCGTCTGTATAAGCTTGCACTTGACCAAACACAAACCCTTAGCCAGTTTATCAGACACCATATTGTGTATGCGGTGGTGTTACATTAAATTACATTACATTACATTAAAAACATTAAAGGTGAACAACCCATTTAACTAACCCAGTCCTAGACTCAAAGGCAACTTCGCAGCCTCAGTACTTCCCAAACAATTATAGAATCTGCTCAACCAAAGCAATGAATAAATGTTTTCACCTGATACACAGTCGTGCATGCTCTCAGCATCCAGGACCTTACACTCCTCTGTCCAGCGGGTCAGTGCAGTTGGAATGCTGGAAAGTGTGCCTAGAACAAGTTGAAAACATTGTTCGCTTTCATTTTATCAAAGGGAAACTAGCAAATACAGTGTAGTAAGGAATATTAACACTGATTTAGCTTCACGTTTTCTTAGTCTGCCTCTGGGTTTTTTTAATTAATTAACTTCTTTGCTAGTGGTCTGTAACAGTATGGCTGACAGACAGCATAATGATCATGCTGGAACAGAATAATTTGAAATCTTATTCTTCTCTCCCTGCATTGCTCTTCTTCACAGATGTGCAGAGGTCATTGCCTAGAGACTACCACAAACTTTAGTTACTGAAATACAGAATTTCACCTTCTGCATTAATGCACTAGTTATGATGTTGAGTTCAATACCGCCAGCAAAAATTCAGTGTTAGATATAGAAACAGCTTGATGTTTCTCTCTCTCTTTCTACCTCTCTCTCTTTCTATCTATGTCAATCCAGGTCTATCTGTCAATCTCTCTTTCTTTCTCTCTCTCTCTCTTTCTATCGCTATACATAAAGGCATATAAACATACAGATGTCATCTTTATAGAACTTTAATAGACCCAAAAGGGATCTCTCAGCCTAATGCAAAATTAACAAGGGATACTTTCATAACTCACCAGCCTGACTTGTAGCTGTACTCTGATCATGGAAAAAGTCATCAAGCATCTCATCATCAGAGCGTGCTATGATGTGGACATCATCATTGCCAACAAGTAGACGAGCTCGGCCACGACTCTGCAGAGGAAGACTGCTGCTTAGTTGCAGGATGTCAGCAGCCGCTGAGGGCCCCAGCAACCTAAAAGAGCCATGACATATTACACCCTGCTAAGATCAGATGAACTAGATCAAGTTAATGTGAAGTTTTTTTTTTTTTTTTTTTTAAAGGCTACATGCCAAGGGCTACGATGAGGGGAACCATTTTACAGTATATAAAGTACCCTACTTGCTAAACTAAAATGAAATGTTCTATGAATTTGAGGAACTGCAGTAAAACGATTTGTCAGAACACACACTTCCTATTACACATGTACACATAATTTGCATCCGAAAGCTTTCCTACCTCTGGAGGATTAAAGGTGGATTAGGCTGCCTATTGCCAGGATAGTGAACATGTATTGTGTGGCCAGAGTTGGCGGTGAGCTGTCGGAGTGTTCTTTGGCTGCGCCCGATGCCCTGTGCCAGGCGAGTGGTGGAAGTACCACTGCCAAGAGTTAAGGAGCCATGATCAGCATGCCGCACCATCAGCGGGTGTGTGGCAGGGATGTTACCAGGGGATGGAGGGATATCGGCTGTCACACAAGAAAAAAAAAATTTAACAGCCTGTGGGATATGCACTGGCAAACAAACAAGTCTGCTGACAACACTTATGGTTGGGTGTTTGCCATTATTTTAACACAAAACACTTTACCTGTGTGATCTGACAACAAAGGAATTTGAGTGGAAATCATGTACTTACTGGCACTGGAAAACATGTTATCAAATTCTATGATTAAATCATCTTCCCGGTCAAAACGCTCAAAGCGTACAAGAGGTGAGGCATTCATATCTGGATAATCCTCATCCAATTCCATCTCTGAACAGTCATCATCATCATCCTCATCCCCTTCCTCGCCTTCCTCATCATCCTGTGAGAAACACAAGGATTATTTTAATAAAGAAGAAACTTCTTGAAAGTACATCCGTTGAATACAATAATCTACTTTAAAAAAATTTTTTTTTTAAAAAAACACAGACCAACATGGCAAATTGGAAGCCAACCTGGTGATTGCCAAAAGAAGTGTTTAGTTTATAGGTTTTTCATAGAGAGATGGTTATTTAGTTTCACAGCCTACCAATGCATAATCTACTGTACAAGGCAACATTATGCACTGCTAATTTCAAGGTGTACAGAGGAAGTACCATGAATTTCAGATATCATACTGAGCCCGGAAATGCCCAAAAACTGTGAAATGGTACAAAATGATGCACCAAAGGGTGAAAAATCCCACCCTTGGAATTTAACATTGATGTGTTAGCACCGATTTATCATTTATCACTAGTAATAGTAATCATAGTAATAGTGCAGAATTCATGATGATGGTCAGTCAGATAGTACTACAGATAAAATGCGCAAGCATTTTTTTAAAATCAAACAATGGGGAATTTGAGGTAAAAGTGGGAGGAGGACTAGATTGTGCAACTTTCTTATTTATAGACATTCTTAAAAAGTTCAGGAAAACTTGAAAACAAATAGAAAGTTGCTTGGGGTACTTTTCCAAGTACTGCAGCAATTCAAAATTTTTTTTTCAGTTTCAAAACTATTTTATTACCTGCCAATATAATCGATTTTGTAGCAGTGCCATGTGCTAATCAGTTCCTTTATAGGTACAGTTAAAGACAGTCAAATATATATCTCCAGAAGGAAAGCAGAAGTGTTCTGATGTCGCTCTGCTCAGGAAGGAGATGGAAAAGGGCACCTTTTACGGATCTATTTCTGAGCAGAGCAATATTAGAACCCTAATCTAACTGTACAATTACAAGACTGACCAGCAGGTTGCGCTGTTAAATTCATTACACTTGTAGTTAATAAAAACTTAGCTTTGAAATTTTTTTTTTTCTTTTTAAGGCTTACTTATACCATACTTAAACGTCTTCCAACAGTACCTGATCGTCCTCATCTTCCTCTTCCTCCTCCTCTTCCTGGCTGTCATCTTCATCTTCATTGCTGCCACTACTGTCCTCTTCTTGGGTATGCTCTTCCTCATCCTCTGGGTCTAGGATGTTCATAGAGTCTATTATAGGTGAGAGATTAGGCGCTTTACATGGTCACGCTTCACATTCAGATCAAAATATTTGCTTCAAGATGCAACATGGTTGAGGACAACCTCCCTCCTTACCTTCTCGGTTAGCCTGAAGAGTAGATGCTTGGCTGAGGTTGGTAGGAGCCTCATCCATCAGCACATCTTCCTGTGATTCATCTTCCCCAACCCTGTTACCTGACATAACAAATTACTATTTAATTCAAAAGCACCAACAGCAGATGCAAATATTCTTCAGAACTAGAAAGTAAATTTACCTGCAGCACCATCCCTTTCAAGAAGTTCATCAATGAGGTCTTCAAGCTCAGTCTCCACCTGCAAAGAATTATTTACAATATATTGTATTTACAAGGCTAGAATGATCTACAAAGCTGACCAAAAGCAGCTTGTATGTAGACCTTTCATACCTGCATCTCTTGTGTAGAAAGGACCTCAGGTTGGCCAGCAATAACTACAGCATCCGTCTCTGTCTCTCCATCCATGATGTCTCCATCAGCTACTTCAGCATGAGAAGCATCTGGGTCCTCTTCCTGCACTTCTGTTCCGGTTTCACCTTCACCAGAAGACAATAGAAATCAGAAGAAAATAACTTCAGAAACAGAATTAACCTTAAATGTCTATTTTCAGTATTAACCGCAAGTATTCTACTAAATACATACAATAAAAGGTGATAGCCTAAAATCTGTTTCTTTCTGTGACAAAAGAAAAACCAATTCTAACAACAAATATGGGAAAGCTCAGAATTACAGGAAGGACATCTCCCAAAGAATAACTACTATGGAAATCAATTTTCTTTATTTTTTATCTGTTAAAATATCTGCATAAACTTACACTTGTGGCAAAACAATCCTATAGGGTTTCCCTTGGCACTAGCCTTAGGCACTAGATAATTCTTTCCTAGGCTAACCTCAGCATCACCAATTTACCATGGATTCTTTTTATTGCCATCAGGAAGGTATGGGTTAAGATCTTCAAGTGAATGGCCCCTTTACCCTGTAGGACAGAGCCTCTGATTACATAGAACCCTCGCAGGGTTCCCTTGTAGGGAGAGAAAAAAATCAGATGCGCCGACTGCTAATCCAATCTAGCATTTATAGACTAATATTGTTCTGGGCCCCACAAAACAATGGCTCATTAAAAAAAATTGTCATTGCTCAAAACAATCAATTTACAAAGTTTGTAAAAAAAAAAAAAAAAAAA
>CM044445.1:8113275-8136603 GCA_024363595.1 Xenopus borealis
AAAAAAAAAAAAAAAAAGTGATGGAACTTTCAAATAAGTCTTTTGAATAATGATATGTACCTGTATCTGCCTGATTACTGTTGGGGTCCCGGGCTGTTCCATGGGCATCTGCCTCAGATTTATTCTTTCCTGAAGTTCCTTTGCTACCAAACAGGCTGCTGGGCTGATTGACAATACGAGACAGTGTCTCAAGTGGCTTCAGTGCTGCATTCACAGTGTTTGCCATATTTGGACTGAACAAAAGGGGTGGTGCCATTAAAACACATTCATTGGCATATATAAGCAATGCTTTGCACTTAAAAGAAGGAAGCATTATGAATCAGAATTTAAACATCCCTGAATACCATGTCAGCACTGTAAACTATTCACTATATAAACACAAAGGAGAGAAAGGTCAAACTTAGTAAAACAAGTAAGTTTTATTCAAACATTCACATGGGCTAAATAAGCTAAATAACAAACATAATAAAAATAAACTGATTTACCGTCTCAGACCATCATTCTCTACATCATATTAAAAGTAAATAATAAAATTTTATTCGAATATTCGATGGTCAAATACTTCCCCTTTAAATTTTAATTCGACCACCTACTTCGCCAGGATCAAGCTACCGAATTGGCAATCCTTAGCCGAGATTGAATAAAAAAATTAGAAATTCGATCAAATAGCGGTAAAATCCTTCGAATTCCCATGGTCGAATTTCGAATTTTTTTTTTAATTTGAAATTCGACCATTATTAAATCTGCCCCTTAAAGTCTGAACAGAATACCACAATGCCTTTTTGCATAGCTATTCAGTAGAGGTTACTGGATACCTAAAAAGGACTGAGGTATAATGACTTAAAAGTGCAAGTCAACCCCATAATAAAAATTTGCCCAATAAAAGAATATTATTCTAACCAACTTTGCTATATACATTCATTACAATTTCTATGGTTTTTAGGTTATTTATATATGTATTGCTATTGAAAGCGTTTGTCTTTCCCTTTCTATTCTCTGCCCTGATGTCTAAGAGTGTTGATACAATGTAAGACTAGGCAGCTGATGGGGAACCCAGACTTTTGCAACATTGTTTAAAAAAAGTAGCAACTGGGAGTTAAGCAAATACTGCTTTCTATAGAAATAGTTTTTACAAATAATTTTAGCAATTTGGCTCAGCAGACATGCCCTATAAACCTGCACAGTGACATTCAAGAAAGGTGCAGATATAGGGCATCAATAATACGTAATGTGTACAGAGAAACACAGAGTATGGGATAGTTGTTTTGGCATGCCCACCTGGATAAATCAAGGCTGTGAGGAACCCTGGCCAAATCACTAACCAGCCCCTTCTTCAGAAAGAGTCTGATAATATTGTTCATGCCATTGTGCTGGGTTTTGGTGGTTGCAGTGCTGTAGAAGCTGGAGGTGGATGGACATGACTCCATAATGGTACTGATTATGCACATCACAGCCTGCAATCTGTAAAGGCAAACATCAAAACGGTTATTACTTACATTAGCTATTAGGAGTTTAACCCCCAGAGTTTAAGAAATACAATGCGTTTTTTAGGTTATGTTTATCAGGAGTGCCCAAAATTACTAATACAAGGTCTACTTTTAGTGATTACGAGTAAAATCCATAAAAGTATTGTTAGCATTCTGTTCCATGTAAAATATTACATAAATATTGATTTATGGGAAAATGTATATTGCTATAATTTTTGTCGTAAATGTAAAATCCTTTTCTCTCCTCATCGAAAGGGGGACACAGGCACTGGAGGTTAACTTTACCTTCCTAGAGGAAAAGGACACTAAAAGCAAAAAGTTTGACAGCCTTCCCAGGGGTTGCACCCACCGGTCCCAGCGCGCTACACCCCCTCCGGGAGGCTGTCCCACCCCAGACGTTACAGGTGACAAAAATAACAGAGAAATCAACTAGAACTGACCAAGGTTGAACCCCTTGGGTTAACTTGAAGGAGTTTTCCTTTTTTTTTAGATTACCAGTTCTTGGTAGTCCCACCAGAATGGAGGAGATGCTGGGTCTAGGCAGGCACTGCCGCAGTAACGTTCCCTTCCTGGCTTGATAACAAGGGATGGGCATGACTATATCCCCCTTTCGATGAGGAGAGAAAAGGATTTTACAGGTAAGACAAAAATCCATCTTACTCTCTCATCACAGGGGGACAGAGGCACTGGAGGGACGTTCAAAAGCAGTCCCATGTACCTGGTAAAACCGGGTGAAAGTATGTATGGAAGACTAGGTGGCAGCCTTGCAGATCTGCTCTACAGAGGCCATGTTTCGCGCTGCCCAAGAGGCCGCCAGTGACCGAGTTGAGTGGGCCATGAGTCTGATAGAAGGTTTACCAGCGATCTAGTAGGATCTGGAGATCATATCCATCTGGAAAGTGTGGTCTTGGAAGCCCTGAGGCCCTTTAGAGGGCCTGTGGGGATGACGAGGAGAGCATTCCACCTCCAAAATGACTGTCAACGTAATATCTGAGCGCTCGGACTACATCAAGAGAATGCAGCACAGTCTTCTTGGTGCCACTAGGTTGTGGGCAAAAGGAGGGGACCGCAATGGCCTGGTTTAGGTGGAAGGCCGATACCACCTTGGGCAGGAAGGAGGGTATGGGCCGGAGTACAGCCTCATCTTGATGAAAGGTCAGAAAGAGGGAGCGGCAAGACAGTGCTGCTAGTTCCGAAACTCTTCTGGCTGATGTGATGGCGAGGAGGAACAAGTAAGAAGGATATCTGAGGCCTGAGCGAGGGGCTCAAGCGGAGCAACCTGGAGGGCCGATAGCACTAAGTTGAGGTCCCAGCCTTTCTGCGTGAGGCCTGCTGCATGGCACCCCTGCTGCGGGTCCCTCCCTGGTGATTGATGTATGCCATGGCCGTGGCATTGTCTGCCTGGATCTTGACCGTCATGCCCTTGAGGAAGTCCGTCCAGTGAAGTAGAGCTAGGTCAATGGCTCGGAGCTCCAAAACGTTGATTGAGAGTGATTTCTTAGCAGGAAGCCATCTGCCTTGTGCTGTCTGGCCCTGACACAATGCCCCCCAGCCCCAGAGGCTGGCATCCATGGTGAGAATTGTCCAATGGAGTACTGCAACGGGCTTGCCCTGATTGAGATTGGCTGGTTGTAGCCAGCACCTTAGGGAAGTCTGGGACAGGGTGGGAAAAGTGATGGGGGGAGTCCAGAGAAGTAGTGTCTGGATTCCAGAAGTCAGGATAGCACACTGAAGGGGACGGGTGTGAAGCTAGGCATAAGGTATGGTGTCTATCACCGAGACCATTGACCCCGGTACCTTCATGCAGGCTCTGAGAAGAGCACATGGAGCCTCTGCCAAGGAAAGAATGTGGCTGCGTAGGCTCAGGGCCTTGTCCACTGGAAGAAAGGTGCGGCAGAGCTGGGTGTTGAAGAAGGTCCCCAAGAATATCATTCTCTGTGCGGGAGTCATCAATGACTTCTTGAAGTTGATGATCCAACGATGCAGTTGCAGGGTCTGGA
The DNA here is from genome assembly GCA_024363595.1 of Xenopus borealis. Classification (NCBI taxonomy): domain Eukaryota; kingdom Metazoa; phylum Chordata; class Amphibia; order Anura; family Pipidae; genus Xenopus; species Xenopus borealis. Next base: position 8,116,763 of record CM044445.1, read on the forward strand.
TCACAAAGGAAAGATCGGACTGGTTCTTCTGGACTGTTGGAGCCTTGATGAGAAGATCGTCCAGGTAGGGTGTAACCGACACTCCCTGGGACCGCAGGAGAGCTAGGACTGGAGCTAGGATCGGAGCTAGGATCTTGGTGAAAACTCAAGGAGCAGTTGCCAGACCAAAAGGGAAATGCTTCCCCAGGGTAGCAAAGCGAAGGTAGTGATGATGTGTAACATGGATGGGGATATGAAGGTATGCGTCCTTGATATTGCATGAAGAAAGTAACTCCCCTGGTTCCATTGCTGCAATGACGGATCGGATATGCTCTTTACAAAAGGAGAAATGTCGGAGACAACGATTGAGCTTCTTGAGATCTAGGATGGGACGGACTCCTCCGTCCTTCTTTGGGACGCAGAAGAGAATGGAATAGAACCCCTGTCTTTCCTCCTCCTTAGGTACCAGAACCACAATGGCCTTCCAAAAAGCAGCTCTGCGTACGGGGTTGTGTCAAAACTCTATGGAATAACCGTGGTGGAGAACATCTTCAACCCAGGCATCTACGAAGGAGTGAGACCAGACCTGCCAAAAGGAGAAGAGACGCCCATCCACCGTCTCGCTTCGGGAGGTGGGCAAACCTTCACTAAGTGGATGCTTTGTCGCTGGAAGGATTATAAGATTGTCTACCGGCTGACCAGGCAAGTCTCCTCCACTTTCCTCTAAATGAAGGAGTCTTTTCTGTGGTAGGGGTCTTTGTTTGTCTGGCACGAAAGGACCGAAATCTGGAGAAACGCCGATTTGATGGTTGCTGCTTTGTCTTGTTTTGTGGAAGGAGGGTACTCTTGCCCCTGTGGCCTGGCTAATAGATCTTATCCAACTCAGAGCCGAAGAGCCCTTTTCCTGCAAAGGGAATAGAAACCAGTGACTTCTTAGAAGTTAAATCTGCAGACCAATGTTTGAGCCAGAGGAAACGTCTGGCCGCTATGGAAGTGGTGCAAGCCCTTGCAATCATATTAGCAGAGTCTAATGATGCCTGACAGAGGAATTGGGATGCCACCTTGAGTTGCTCCGCCAGCTGCAAGATGGAAGCCTGATCGATCCATCAATAACCGCTTGACAAAGCTGGTCAGCCCAAACCTCTGAAGCACGGCTGACCCAAACAGTGGTGAAGGTCGGTCTGAGAGCCGCACCTGAAGCAAAAAATATAGATTTGCAGAATCCCTCCAGCCTCTAGTCAATTGGATCCTTGAAGCCAGAAGTGTCAGGGACTGATATAGTAGTAGACTTGGCTAGTTGAAAAATTGGGGGATCCACTGTAGGAGAAAGGCATAAAGGAGGTTAAAGCGGCGGGAAAGATCTTGCGTTTTGGAGAAGCCCACTAATCCTTAACTACCGACAGAAGTTCATTATGAGAAAGAAACAATTATACAGTCTTTTTCTGACTCTTAAAAGATCCTTAGTCCAGAGCCAACACTTTGTCGGAAATGGAGACGAGCAATGGAGACGAAACCCATCCTTCGTCTCCAAATCCACAGGAAATGCGGTGGGCTGCAGATAAACGGACAGCTACTGTAGGGTTGATGGCAGAGCGTCTTTCGAGTGGCGCTGCTCAAACAGTCTACCCTCCCTCCGTGAGGTACAAGGAGTGCCAGAAGGAGACCTGCCGCCCGACTCCAAATTGAACGGGTGAGTGTCAGGTCTGCGGAGAGTGGTGGCAGCACCACTGCTGGAGAGCTGAGCCGTGGCTCCTGTCTCCAAGGGCCCAAGGGAACAGAACCGGAGCTCATGTCCCAGAACAAAATTATCCTTTAACACCCGGGACTGAACCGGAATTCCTGCCCAGGACACCTGCAAAGGAAAAAATGCTAATAAATAAAAAAAATCTCCCCGTGGGTAGAGTGTCCTCTTCCCATAAGGACACAAAGAACTGGGGTGGGACAGCCTCCTGGAGGGTGTGTAGCCCGTTGGGACCAGTGGGCGTGACCCCATGGAAGGCTGTCAAACTTTTTGCTTTTAGTGTCCTTTCCTCCCGAAAGGTAAAGTTAACCTCCAGTGCCTGTGTCCACCTGAGATGAGAGAGTAATCATTACATATTCCAGCAAAAAAAAAAAAAAGATCAGGTTCCATGCTTACCTAGCATGCTTCTCTGTGCTCTCAGCCATTGCTAAAGCTCTTCCCAGAGCTGCCTTTACTTCATTCACTAGTGCAACCTGGGCATCAGTGCCACTACCTGCTGCAGCAAGGCTGGCTAAGAAGAGGCGGGCCAAGGCTGGTGTGTCCTTGTCCTCTGCATTCTGTGTGTGGGGTAGGAGGTGATCCAGCACAAACGCCAGCACACTACAATCCTGATGAACAAAGATAAAACACACTTGAAGCATTAAACAGTCCATACTGGAGCAGCATCAATATTCCTGCCATTTTACTTACCTCTTTAATTAGTTCAGATTGCCCTGCTGTGTAATTGTAGGTGGCAATTAGCGAGGCTATCCCAACATAGGACCTGACAAGTTCAGCAAGCAGCCGAAGGATGGAAGAGGTAGGCAGCAACGGCTTACTACCTTTTGCTTTTTGCTTTCCATCTTCAGAACTACGGTCTCCTTCCTTATCCTTCTTTATCCCTTCTCGATTTTCTTCAGGAGTTAAGGCCGCTAATGGGTACAAATGATTACAGTTTAACGTCCCTTTCTCTGGTGTTTCAGTATGGCAGCTCAATAATTCAGGTGCACTCTAAACTGTAACAATTCTCAGCAGCATCTCTTGAGTATTAGTAACTATTGTATCAATTCTAACAGCTGCCTTTAATGAAACCCAGAGATTCTGTTCAGCAGGGACAAAGATAAGAAATGTATCAATTTTGAACAGACCCTTTCCAGAGCGGTTTTAGAAGTTGAAAAATGACACTTTACACTTTGATATTAGAAAAACGGTCAGACATAGAAAATATAAAATAATTGGATAAAGTATTTCTGGCAAACTGAATTAACTGAACTGAATAAAGTGTTGGGACGATGAACAGCTTATCTAATTAAATTCACTGTTTCTGTTCATTGTTCCACTGCATTGAAACATATTGTCTACACAATATTACAGGGTTCAGCCCATCTAGAAAACACAATCATTCAGCCCTCACATCTAGCAGAAAACAGTCTGAAGCAACTGGACTTTACAAAAGACTTCATTCTTTTAGATGCTGCATAACATGACCTGGATGAAAGAAAACCTTTCTAGTCTTTAGACACTCACTTTCACCTTGAGGTGTTCCAGACGGAGGTGTTTCAGTGGCTGTACTGTCAGAGGTGAAGACTCGTGCCTATTGAAAGTGAAAAATTGTGCTTAAGTTGCTGCTGATAAAACAGAGAGGGGAAGGGGCATCCTTAAAAAAAGCAATCTATTGAGCCTGTACAAAAAGGAGATTTTGTGATACCCACCATTTCCCTTCAGCAGTCTATGGGACACAGGGGCCATGGGTTCTAGCTTATACCATCTGGAGGCAGGACACTATAAGAAGAGCTAACTCTTCCCCCTTCAGCTATACCCCCCCTCTCACCGTAGGGGAGCTCAGTTCTGAATAACCAAGATGGAGAATTAAACTCAACTATTTACAATGTCATAATAACCATGAATGGCGAAAAGTCTGAAGAGTCGCTTCCCATGAGGGAGGCCCCGTGTCCCACAGATTGCTGAAGAGAAAAGGATTTAACAGAGTATTACAAAATTTCCTTTTCTCTTGCAGATATTTGTGGGACACATGGACCATGGGGACATACCAAAGCTGTCCCAAAGTTTAGGGTGGGAGGAAGTGAAGCCGAAGTCCTTAAACTACCACGGCTTGAAGAACGTTCCTGCCAAAGAGTGCATCTGATGGCGCAAAGACCTCAAATTTATATAACTTGGTAAACGAATGAATAGAGGACCAAGTGGAGACTCTGCAAACTTGTTCGGCTGAGGCATGATTTCTAAAGGCCCCTGAAGCACGGATACCTCTCGTGGAATCATTTTACCTCTGGCCAAGTAGGCATGGCAAATCACTTCTCTTATCCATTTGGATATTCTTTAGTTCTCTCCAGATAAAACTTAATAGCCCTAACTGGATCCAGTGCATGAAGAGCGGTTTCCTTAGGTAAACTTGGTTGCGGACAGAACAATGGAAAAGTGATGTCCTGATTGATATGGCAGTCTGATACCACCGTGGGTATTTCTGATGGGCTTGGAAAATGGGAATATGGAGATAAGCATCCCTGATCTCCAGTGCCATCAGAAATTTGTTGAACGTAGGAATTCCATCCTGAAATGAGCTGGACAAATTAATGTTTTGAGCTGTTTGAGATCCAATACCGGTCTGAAGGGCCCATCCTTGCACAATGAAGAGGTTTGAATAGAACCTTCGAAATCTTTTGTGGCAAGTGGAACTATGACTTTTTCTTATAGTAACTTGCGAACCACTAAAAGACTTGCTTGCTGTTTTCTTGGTTCTATTGGCACTCTGGACATGAAAAAACAAGAAGGTGGGATAGAAGAGAACTCCAGCTGGTACCCTTTGGATGTGATCTTTAGTACCCAAGGATCTTGTGTGGTTCTTTGCCAAACCTCTTGAGAATAAAAGCAATCTGGCCCGACCGTAGATCTTGGATCAGAGATAGTTAGGTAGTCATGCTAAGGCTGATTTGTCTGAAGGCTTAGACTGACGATATTTTTGTGTTTAAATAATGACTGTGACTAATCTGATGAGTTCTGACTCCTTGAGATCCAGACACTTGAGAACTGAACAGAGAAATAAACTTATAAAGATTCTGAAGATCTAGTTGGTTCCTCAGTATCCTCTTGTTCTTCAGATGAAATCTCCCCTTCACTAAGTGAATTTTCCTCCCCAATGGAAGAGTTAGTCACAGACTCCTCCTAACTCGGGTCCGCTGAAGACGCGGGAATGGGTATTTTGTGAGAACGTGTCCTAGATTCTATCACACCTTGGTCCAATCTATACAGGAATTTGTCTAGACAGGCAGCAAGTTTGGGAATGCCTGATGATACCCGTATCGCCGATGAGGGGGGTGCTTGTTCTGTAGATGTGGAAGCCTGAGTAGGTATCTCTGTCAACGTTTGAGAAAGCACTGCCGCCCGTGGAGCCTCTGAATCAACGGATTCTTGCATTTCCTGAACCCTCAGCCAAAGAAACCAGAGCACAGTTATCGCGATCCTGTCTCCTTGAGGACACTAGAAAAACTGAGCTCCCCTAAGGTGAGAGGGGGGTATAGCGGATGGGGGAGTAGTCCGCTCTTCTTCTAGTGTCCTGCCTACTGATGGTATAAGTTAAACCCCATTGTCCCTGTGTCCCACAGAAAAGACAGTATATTAAACGGCCTCTAAAAATATACTATCCTGGAAGATTTTAAGGCTGCCAGCTATAAGCTTTTTTTATCATCTATAACCTATATGTAAAGTTATAATGCTCTAATATATAATATAATAAGGTTCATGGCGATGGAGGAATGACTAAAACAGGCCCAACATTAGATTTTTTTTGACTAACTTTCTCAGACGAAGGAAAGTCATAACCCCAGACTTTACCTGGAAATACAGTGAAAGGGGGGAAAGGGGGTCTTACATTGATGGCAAAACTGTTCTGACCATCGAAGTCGCTTCCCTGTCTGGTTAAGTCCCGATATTGCTGGAAAACCTCATCACCCATGTCCTGTAGGATCTGACTGACTTCTTGGTTCATGCCAACAGGTTTTTGCTCTGACTTTTCAGGTGCTTTAAAAGTAGAAAATTAGAAAAACAAATGTTACAACTGTAGAGGAATTTACAATAACGAGTGTGCAGTAAAAGTAAAACTCATACCTTCCTCAGGGGCATGGTAAGCTGCCAGGGCATTCAGCATGTCATAGATGACTTCTTTAATTGTATCAGGGATGACTGGCAAGGTGGAAGGCTTTACAGGGGTGGTTTTAACCAACTGCACTGCATTAGGCCCTTTGATCCGAAGGTTCTCAAATTCATCATCGGAGGCTTAAGACAAGAAAAAGTGGAATGTGCACAAAATGTTTGAGGAAGTCAGTAAAAAAGCTCAGGTATTTTTAATAATGAAAAGCCCAGTAACTTGTACCTTAAAAGTAAACTACAACTGTTCAAAATGACTCACACAAATAGATATCAAGCAAGAATTGACAAGAACCTACCAGTTCCAGATCCACGAGGAGCAGGTAGTGCAATACGAATGCAACTGTTTGCCACTTCAGTGAAGATGTCAGGGTTTCGACAGGCTGCAGGGCCCAGTACTCTTAGTATATAGTTGATCTCACGAGAACCTAGGCTTCCAGACACAACACCAGAAGTGGTGCTTCCTGCCCCACTAGTAGCTGCAGAACGGACAACCTTGAAAAAAAGAGAAAGAAGCTAATAAATCGCGTTGCAGAGACCAATTTTCATGCATCTTGAGATTAAATTACAGTGAAATGTGTGCGTGGCAATGTCAAATGTAAATCATTGTTCAAGAGGAAATTAAGTTTACCTTTTCCATGGTATGCTGAAGGGTGCATGGATCTTCTATGATGTGCCTAAAGAGGAGTGTTACAAGGGGAGTGAAGCCATTGAATCCTGAGCTTTGAGTTAAGCCAAGGATCATTCGAGTGCTCTTCAGGTCTGCAAACATCATGGCATATTTGTGGTCACGTGTGAGTCGCAGGCAGAGACGCAACGTTGCATGTAGAGTATCTGGATCAACAGGAACCCCTAGCATGCTGACACAAGAACGTATCAGGACAGTCACCATCTCTTCTGTCAGACCTTGGATTACTATGTCTCCCACTTTGGGCTCTTCAGTTCGTGCCTCTTTTTCAGTGGAAGAGGTTTCTGGAACTGGAATAGACTCTACAAACATACAAAGATACAAGCTTAGTGAGGCAAAACAGGTACAAGTGTTATAAAATTAGGGAATTTAATTGTCAATTAAAAATACACCCATGTAAAACTCTCTTCCATTTAAACAGGATTAGTAAAGGGCACTTACCAGGCACTTTATCATCTTGCTGCTTTGCCTCCACCTCCTTTGACTCCTCAAGTGTCTTTTCAAGCTCCTGTCCATTTCCATTTTTTCCAATCTTTATGAGTCTTGGGACACGCAACAGAGTCAGCATGACAGGTCGTCTGTTGCCTGTCTCTTCATTTACCTAAAAATGTTGAAAACAGTTATGTAGGTCTACATTTTGCACAGAAATGCTTTTGAACACATCAATCCCCAGTCATACAGAGCTTGTGGTGAGGAAACAGCTGGGCATATACGAGTGATCAATATATACGAACCGTAGCTCATAGAAAAGCCTTTTGCTTATAAACAATGGTGTTAAAAACCACCGAAAACACAGATCACGTGTAACAATACCTGAACCATTGTTGTAAACTGCACAGTATATCTCCGGCGGCCAGCTGTAAATCGCACACACGTCTCTCCTGCTTTCCAGGCTGCATCAATAGTGCTGTTGTTACTAGCACTGTAGCTGCACCACCGGCCAGATCGATCATCAAACCACCGCCAGTTGTTTCCATTCGACTGAAGGTACTGTGGGGAACACAATAACCAATATAACTACCAGCTGGCTAGGCAAGAAAAACGGTTAGACCCAACTTTGCCAGCAAGTTATCAGAGATAAAAATTATGAATAAAAATATATACAAAATAAGTGCACTACATTAAATCACATAGCAACACCATTTATATGAATACAGAATGATATTTGTAGTTTGGTGATATTGAATAATAAAGTTGTTGTCCTTATGACCCTGAATTTCTGCCAGGGATTTTTTTGAGGATAACCAGCGCTTTTCCTAGGCAATATAACTGCAGACAGCTGGGGGTGTATTTACCGGTAATGTAGCACCAATTTTTCATCTTGCATTTCCCAAAATAGGTCCCTTGCTTGGAACAATAAAAACATGCTTGATATATAAAAAGCTTTACCTTGTTCATTTGCATTCTTCTTTTAGAGGAAATTGAGGTCTTCTCATAGAAATCTATTAAAAGGAGGACTGGTGTAATCCATCTTGAGAGAGAGGGAGAGGGATAGAGAGAGAGGTGTAATTTGTGTCTGGGAAAATAAGCAGTTTTTGTTTTTTTAAAGAGTTATGTTAGTCACTTACTTTGGAGTCTGAACTTCCTTTTGCTCCTTAGCTGCCTGCAAACATGGCTGAACCACTTCAAGCAGTTTAATTAGTACATTAAGTATTCCACTTGTTTCAACAACTCTAGCGCATGGCAGTTTTAGCTCCTAAATATTAAAGCAGAAAATTGTGTTAACTGTAATTGTAGTTATTCAGTGTGAGCAACCATGGGTGCTCAGATGAAGGAAAACTGTATCTTGCCATGGCTCAACTATGAATAATGGAACACTGGCTGCAATTTGTACAAATAACATCTTACAATAGAAAAAAGTTCTTCGCAACCAAATTCATGTTTTCTTCTGCTTAAGCGTATACCTCCTTAAAGGAATTGTTCAGGGTAAAAATAAAAACTAGATAAATAGATAGGCTGTGCAAAATAAAAAAAAATTCTAATATAGTTAGCCAAAAATATTTACCCCATTTTTTACACTAAACTGTTCCTTTGATCTAAACTGTTATATTTACAACCAACACTCAACAGTTTTCAGCTGACTAAGCAGAGGACACACATAAAAACTTGCCTCATCTAGAAACCTGAGGACAAAGGAAACTGCATAATAGAGGAGGCCCTTAAACCTTCTTTCAGAATTTGAGGGTTCATCTATAAGACATTCTCCTTTCACAAAGAACAATATAGAATTTCTTTACCTCGAACAGCAAGGTGAGCAAAAGGATGCGAGTGGCCAAGTTAGAAGCCTGTGGAAGTGTGGCCATCTGGCTGATCCACTCTGAAACAGTTTTTGTGTCACTTGTGGTCAGTGGCAGTGCAGCTTTAATAAGAACATCAGCAGCTTCCCAAACCTAGGAAGAAATTTCTACTTTAGCATTTTCAAGTGTATTATGTTCATGAAGCTTAACAGCGAAATGGAAAGAATGGAATGGAGAACATGTCGGTTTAAGAAGAGTGTATAAGGTCACATAAAAAAAAAAAAAAAGTAGCGTCTTACCTGGTTAACCACTTGTTTTAGAATCATGTCTCTATAGTCTGCCCCATTGCGCTTGATAGCAGTCATTATAAGATCACACACTCTATAGACCGTGTCTGGTAGCTCATCGAGCAAGTGGAAGCAGCCAGGGAGCATTGTGTCTGTGAAGCCTTGAAGCTCATCCTGTTCCAGAGGCTCTGCATCTTGAAACTTTTCAAGGCATTTCGCCTCATCTTCCTCCTGCTTTTCTCGTGCCTTGCGCTCCTCCTCTTCTTTCCGTCTAGCAGTTTCCTGTAGGGATTGAAGAGCGATGCTACAGAATATCCAGTTTATAAAGCAACTATGTATAAGCAAACTTAGTTTTTTACTTTGCATACTGGTTTATAAATATACATTAGAACCAGAATTCAATTAGATAACCAACATATCCTGTTTTATATGACCAGAGCATATTGATCTTACACATGAACACCTGTTCTCTTAGCACGATGAAGTCAAACATTTCTGCCAAATGCTGAAAGAAGGAGGTGGGAATAGTGGATGGGGAGGGAAAAAAGGAAGGGTAGATTAGACAAAGATAGGGTTAAGGGTGTGTTTTTAACCTTTTCTAACGCAGGAACAAAAGCCAGCAACCTTCACTCTACCCATCACCAAAATCTGCCCTTAAACCATTAATGATCCCTTTATTCTGAACTTTTACTGTACCTCGGGCAGTTCTGCCCTCTGTTCCATAGGGATATCTTGTCCCAGCGACATGGCAATGGCTCTCAGCATCTGATCTTCCTCTGACATACTTAAGTCCTGCAGAGCAACAACAGATACCCCTGTTAGCTGGGCTGCTCTGCAGAATAAGGTGGTAGGATATGAGTATAAGGAAGCGCAGGCAAAGAAAGGACATCAGGGTCCAGATTGGGTTTGGGAGCATAAAAGCAAAGGTGAAATGCAAGCTACTGCAGCATGGCCAGGGGGACCTGTTTTGCTATGACAGGTGAAGCAGGAGGAAGAGAGAGGAGATGTGGACAAAGGAGAATTTGTGTACTCACCGTTAAATCTTTCTCTTCAGTTGCTTGGGGAACATAGGGACAGTGGGGTATAGCTGGTATCACTAGGAGGCAGGACACAACAATAGAAAGTAAACTGGCTTGATCTCTACTGGCTATACCCCCGTAGGCAGAGCTTAGCTCAGTCAACATGAACAAAACTAACAAAAATTTAAGTAATCATGTCTGGTAGAAGCAAGGGCCTCAATCCAGGGAGGCAAGCCCTGTGTCCCCCAAGTGAATGAAGAGAAAGAGATTTAACGGAGAGTACACAATCTCCTTTACTCTAGGTCTGCTTGGGGACACAGGGACAGTGGGGATGTACCAAAGCTATCCCCTAAAAAAGGAAAAAAGGCTCACGAGTGGCCTAAGTGGAAGTGACTTCCATTGCTAGAAGCGCCTTGCTGCCAGGTATCACAATGGTAGAATTTGTAAAAAGAGTGGACAGAGGTCCACACAGCTGCCTTGCTCAGTTGTTTGGCTGATGCTGGTTTTCAGAGCGCCCAGTATGTACTCACATCACTGGTGGAGTGAGCTGTAAGCCTTTCCGGTGGACATTGGCCCTGTGTAGAATTGTTTGTTTGATCCAGTGGAACATAGTTGATTCCATAGCTGGAGCACCCTGGTGCAGCACTGAGGGAAGTACTAGAAGCAATTCAATCTTTGTGAAGGCAGAACTTTAGGGCCCAGACAGTTGGCTGGTGCAGGGTAAAGGGTTGGAACTACTATTTCTTGGCTCAGGTGAACTTCTGAAACAACCTTCTACAAAAACGATGGAACTGTGTGAAGAACTGCTCTGTCATGATGACAAACCAGTTAAGGTGGCTTACATGATAGAGCGCCGAGTTCAGAAAAGCGTCTTACTGAAGCAATTGCCAGTAGGAAGCCTGTCTTTCAGGAGAGCCATTGGAGAGACACTGACCCCATTGGTTCAGGGCAGATGTTGTAGAGAGTGTAACAATGATGTAAGGTCAAAGAGAGGAAACAGGTGCTCATATGGGGGAAGCCATGTAGGCTGCCCTATGCATGAATATCTTGACTTCAGGAATTAGTACTAGTCGTTTCTGGAGAAGAACAGGTACGAATAGTGCTTTGACTTTTGCTTTGTGTCGGGTGCATCATTGTTGGTAGGTGTACCAGACACTGAAGTAAGCTTTGGTTGAAAACCAGCTTGCGGGTATTGCATATTGTGTGCGCCAGAGCCTGAGAGAATCACTTTGTTAGGAATTGAGTCTCAGGGGCCACGCCATCAAATTTGTTGGGTTTGGGTGGAGTATTGGCCCCTGCGTGAGAAGATCTGGAAGTAGAGGCAAGGTCTATGACCTAGTTACATACAGGTTGAGATGGCCTGTGACCCGGGATCTCCAAGCCCATTTTTGGAACTATTGGTAGGAAGGTGGTCTGCTCTTGCTGTAGCTTCTTGATGGTCCTGGGTATTCGTGGCAGAGGTAGGAAGGTCTACACCAGACAAAGTTGCCTGTTGGTTGCTAGAGCGTCGACGCCTAGGGCTGGGGGGTTGCTGCAGCGCGTGAGAAATCAGGCACTTTTCGATTATGTCAAGTTGCCATTAGATCCACCTCTGGAATCCACCACAGTGACCACTCGCTCAGGTCTGGGGTCTATCTGCCTAGAAAGTCTTCTTTCCAATTTAGCAGTCCCAGCATGTAAATGACCAACAGACTAGCTTTGTGGCCTTTGGCCTTTTGGAAGATGAGCTTTATTTGTTCAATGCCCCGCTACCTCTTGTACTCCACTGGTGGTTGAACTGCTGTGAAATCTTTTGATACTGCTCGACCCGACAGATCTTATTGTCAATGAAGCAAACATAAGCGGATTGAGGAACACTGGCTGCAATTTGAGGAAATCCATTTCAAATTTTTGAGTGGCAATAATTGTGATCTTTTTGGGTACTACAATGAGGTTTGAGTAGCATCCCTTAAAAAGCTCGAGGGGGTGCCGGAGTGATTACTTCTGAGAGTGGAAGGCCCGGTATAACATTTTGGAATGCAGTGCGCTTGGGAGTGCTGTTGATAAATTTGTAAAATTTTGTACCAATTCACAAATGCAGATGTTACCATCTCTGAATGTCTCCTAAGTCCAACAATTTTCTAAAATGTTTAAAATCTTTTCATCGTACAGATGACATTTTACAAGACTTTTTAAAAAGACAATGGGAGGAATTCAGAAAATGGTGATATTGAGACAAAATAAAAATGGAAATTATGTTATATATGATGTTATGGTCACTGGTTTAAGGAAACGTTGGTTGAGGTTTCCGATTCTTGGAGAAGAAAGGTCTGTAGGACCGAGGAATCAAGGATTCCCCAGACTCAGAGGAGAGTCTGGGTAAATCCTCCTCTTCATGGTCTGGCATAGAAGGTAGCTCACCCTAAGGGTATCGCTTTTCTCATCAGATGGGAAGGGAGCCCTGAGTTTGGAGGCTATCGCCATAGGATTGCCCAAGCGGGAAGAAGTTTGTCCTGTGACTGGGCTACTTTCGGTATCCCTGTGGCTAGTTGAGATGTCCACTCTAGGGTAGGGAAATCTCTGGTTAGTGGTGTATCCCTGTTAGAACCTGATGGTTCTCATTGATTGGCCTGGATAGCCTGTGGAGTATGATCTGGTGGCTCTGAAGACCGCTCATGCGGTTTACATCTGTTGCCTAGAGTACCCTCTGTGCCCTGAGGTAAAAGTTTATGGCCTTTGGCTCATGCCAGGAATTTTATGGTTGTTGGAGCCTTGGATAGGGGTAGACGCTGGGCCCCTCAGACTTTAGGCAAAGGAGTATAACTGGCAGGAAAATGTGTGCAGAAGGAAGCCCCTAATGGGTTAATGAGCTGTTCACTAACCTGCCGTAATATAAGCAGAGAGAAGGAACAGCTAAGTCCTAAGGGTAGTGTAGGAATCAGCAATACCAACTGCACCCTTGTGTGCTGCAAAATCTGCCCCTGCTGCTTTAGAAGCAGGAATACTTTTGGCGCAAAGGTCCCGCCAAACGTGTCAAAATGGCAGCCGGCTAGCGCACCATCCTCCTTGGAGATTGCGTGAGAGTGCTGGACCGCGAGGCAGAAATTTGTAATGGCTCGAACAACAACGCACTGCTGCAGACTGCCCGGTTTTAAGTGAGCAGAAAACTCGTAATGCTGGGAAGATGCGCAGGCTCAGCCTGGCTAACCACGTCAGTATACGAATTGTCTAAGTACCGTATACCCTTGGTTGAAGGGAGAATCTGCAGGGGAGAGCTTTCTACTTTCATCTTGTCTGCCGACCAGCCCTCCTCCTGCAATGGAAATGGAGATTTCAGTTTGGCTGTTTGGTCTGTGCTACAGTACTTAGAAGACCCCGGAGACAGGTTCCCACCTTGGAGGATGCCAATATGAGTCTTATACTCAGTGTAAAAGCCCTGAAACATCCTCTGGTGTCCGTTTCACGGACAAGTAAAAACATACATCCTAACCTCCCGAGGACACAAATAAAACTGAGCTAAGTGCGCCTGCTGGGGGTATAGCCAATAAAGGAGGAGCCAGTTTTCGTTCTATTGTTGTGTCCTAGTGATACCAGCTATACCCCACTGTCCCTGTGTCCCCCAAGCAGACCTAGAGAAAAAAAGGTTCCCTTTCCAATATGCTGCCTGAGTCTCCTACCCTGCAATCTAGAACACAAGTACAGCAATGATAACCATGCCCTGAATAAACAGCTGTCAAGTGCAGATATGTATATAAAACACATGCACAAATTTCAAAGGTGGCATGAAATTGAGAAGCCTGCGGTAGAAAGGGGCTGGAAGGGAAGGTGTGAAGGAAATGTGATGCAGGTACAGTGGGACAGCTAAACTGGAAGAAACTAACAGGGCACAAACCAGACAATTTACAGGAATTTTCTGCGCTTAACTTACCCGTACAACACCGCCAACAAGAGGTGGCGGGTGGGTGAGGAGATATTCAGTGGCCTGCTCCATAGTACTAGTGTTGAGCAGAGCCTCCAAAGCATGCTCCCGTGTAAAGCCCATATCCATCAGCTATAGAGAGAAAGAGGGAAAAAAAGATTAGGAGACAACAAAACCTTTCCAGCACTAGTATAAAAAAATATTCTGGTGCAGCTTCTGTAACCCATATAGCTAGAGGCAGGGATACACAGGCTAAATGTGTACATTCTGACCAATCAGCAATTGAGCCAAACAGATGGAGAGTACATAAGGCCAAATATGGCACCTCCCTACTTTTCTGAAGATCTGTGGCCCTCTTCTGCTAATTCACCATGTACTGACCAACAATGTCTCAGCAAATTTTGAAATCTGCCTAATTCCTGGACTGGCCAATACATATAACATATGGGACAGGCCACCATACACACATAAGATGACTGCTATTACTTTTGAAAATGGTTTCTGTGAACACAATTCCCACTCCCACCTGCTGAAGATGCTGCTGGTTCACTTGAGGCTCCCGTCTTGCTCCACTCTCATCCTGCTGACCCTCCTCTTCACGGCTACCCTCTCGCTCTTTGCTCAAACGCTCGCGAATTACTGGCTCACCACGGAGTATATGACACATGATTGCAAGCATGGATTCTGCCATTCGCCCTCCATACACTTTCAAAGGTTTCCGATTCCAGAGGTTTTTGATACAGGTAAAAGCTGCCTGTAAGCAAATAAAAACAAAGGTTCCTTAGCATGGTCTGATACTACGATGAGACATTCCCAATGTCACTTATTAAGGGGATTTTTAGGGGTGGTTCACCTTAAGGTTAACTTTCAGTATGTTATAGGATGGCCAAGCAACATTTCAGCTGGTCTTTGTTTTTTTAAAGTTTAATTAAGTTTAATTATTTGCCTTCCTCTGTGGACTCTTTCCAGCATTCAAATGGGGTCACTGACCACAACAGTGAAAAAAAGACTGTGAAGCTAACTGTATTGTTACTTTTTAAACTTATTTTTCCATTCAGATCCACTTTTATTCAGATTAAAGTCTCTTTCAAATCAACACCTACTTGCTATGGTATCTACTCCCCTATAGTAACAGCACCAAACAGGACACTCATTTTATCATAACTGTGGCCCCTCCTATTCCCTTTTTATATCCTTTGCTACTTACAGGCACAAATTTAATCTGCTGTCCACATGTAGTTTTAAACCAAAGAAGCACCATGTGGCCTGGCATAATGTGCAATGAGGGCCGACTTACTGTTTCCCAGTTCCAGCATATAGGTTTATAAGGAGCTTTTCCTTTTCAAGGACGAAGGAAAGCCCCTACTGAAGAGAGGGTAAAAATCCAATCCTTGACAACCAATCATAATTTCAAGAAATGCAGTTTAGGGGGCTGACAGGGTGACTTCAGGCCTCTAAAGTCTTATCCCAACGGTTAGCCACTAATCAAACTACTCCATGCATGTGCCCTTGTTAAAAGACAGTCCTGAAATTCAGTCTGGAAGGGAGTAGTGGGTTTGGAAGGAGCAACAAATTTAACATAATTAAAAGAAGGAACCCTCTAACCTGTATGTTCACGTCACCCAATAGATGCTACATAAAATATGACAGAAGCTTACATAGACCAAAATAATCACCTTTTGTGTAACCACAAGGAAGCATAAAGCACTGAACTGTGGGTTATTCTGCCCTCCAGGTAACTTTGTATTTGGAAGAGAATGAGGAGATTCCAGCACTGTGGTAGGATTCACCATTTTCTCCACTAACATGAGCCACGCATCTAGAAACTCTCCAGTACCATCAGGGAGATCACTGTGTTCCAAGCCCTCAGCAACAGGAACTCTTCCACCCATTGAAAGTGCCCAATTAAAAGTCCTGAAACAAAGAAAAGATGAATAAAACAAACACACACATAACCAGACTTCACACAGGCATTTAGGAATCAGAATACCTTCCAAGGAAGAAACAAATTCAAACAACTAAAGGACAGGCTAACCACCAGCTGTCATTTTGAACTGCTAAAAGTCACCACTTTTTTTTTTCTTTTCATTTAACGCAATGTTAACATCCGCAACTGACAATATTCTATTTCTACCCCAGAAGAGGGCCAAAAACTGGACCTTATTGGCTCTCCACGAAGGGAATTTTAACCATCTCCAGCTACACAGAGAATGCAGTGCAATTTTGGGCTCCAGTACTTAAAGGGGAACTATTGCGAGAATGAAAATGCAATACAAGCTTCGGCATACGGAATGGCTTTAACAGCTTGATAAAGAGCCGTGCTTGGCTCGAAACGTCGCTATTATGTTGCCCTGCAAGTGAGAAATAGAGGCAATTTTAAGTATTTTCGGAATGCTGCCGATTCTGCATTGCCTTTAACTGAGAATTCAACCTGTGAAGGGAAAAAAATTTCCCCCTCTCGTGCAACATAATGGACTTCTGTAGATTGTCAAACAAATTCTCTGCCCTGCAAATACCACATGGAGTAGCTTCACTATCCTTGTTTGACTGTTCATGTTTATAATGTACATGTATGTTCAGCAAAGGCCCAATCCATTAAAATGATGTTAAGTGATGATCCTGCACTGTCGCTCTTGATAAACATACTTGACGTACTCTTCTCGGCTTGATCCAACTTTTGTTTTTTGCCGACGCTTTAATTACACAAAGGCAGTCATGCAAACACTGGTCATGTGATTTATGAAAAGGAAGAGAGCAAAAGACTTACTCAAAGAGTGCATTGTGCCCACCAGAGCAGAGGAATTTCTGCAGCATGAGGTGATACGGGTATTTCCTTTCATCAAACAGCATGGGAGATGTGAACCCAACAGAGCAGATAAAGAAGGTCAATCTAAGAGAAATATAAAATTAGGACAATGTAAGTACGACGTGGCTGAAACCTCTTAGGTGTGATACTTTAACAAATATTCCTCTATGCCAGTGGTCCTCAAACTTGGCCCTCCAGCTGTTAAGGAACTACAAGTCCCACAATGCATTTGCCTGACTGTGGCTGTCAGACTCCATCATTGCATTGTGGGACTTGTAGTTCCTTAACAGCTGGAGGTCCAAGTTTGAGGACCACTGAACTATGCAAACAACATGATATTAGCCAAACTACCCAATGACGCATATGGAATTGTCAAAACCACATTTTTCCTCCTAACATACTGCAATAACAATTACACAATCTTTACATAATATTTCATTTCTCACAAAAGATTAATTAGTTCTGTTATTTGTAGGCACATAAGATAAGTTTGAAATGCGTACAGTTTTAATGATTAATGACTGTATGTGCTGCCTCAAGATTTCTCACTTCTCCCATCCTTAATACTAAGTCACCACAAGCATTTTCTGCCTGGGTTGAATATTAACATAGCAGATAAAAGGGAGCAGATTATTTTACGTCTTGTGAGTATACAGCTTTGCTCCTGCTCTAGAATCCAGAGCAAAAAAGATGAGGGACAAATGCATGAGCACTTCTAGATGAAAGCACAAAAACAGATTTAAATATACTGAACTATGCTCTACATCAGTGATCCCCAACCAGCAGCTCTCATGAGCAACATGTTGCTCTCCAACCCCTTGGATGTTGCTCCCAGTGGCCTCAAAGCAGGTGCTTGTTATTAAATTCCAGACTTTGTGGCAAGTTTTGGTTGCATAAAAAAACAGATGTGCTGCCAAACAGAGCCCAACTTAGATTGACAATCCACATAAGGGCTACCAAATGGCCAATCACAGAACTTATTTGGCAACCCAAGAACATGTTTCATGCTTGTGTTGCTCCCCAACTCCTTTTTCTTCTCAATGGTGCTCACAAGTTCAAATGGTTGGGGATCCCTGCTCTACATGATCAATAAAGCACACTGTAAATTATGTCCTTAGGAGTAATATATGCCAAATATTTGAAAGGTTGCTTTGATCGCTATTGTGTTAGCGAACAATTTTACCATTAGTGGAACTTTTCAAAAGGTACTGCCTATAAAAAACACAAGAACTTAATATGCCCACAACACAAGCACTTACCTGAACCTAGGAGTAGGGGTGTAAGGAGGAGGCTGCCAAGACAGTCCTTTTGTTAGCAGTTTGGTAAGGGCAGAGGCTGTGGAGCGAGCAGCTGGTGTAGGGCCTGTGGTAGTGCTGGCAGCATGGTGACTTCTCCTTTGTCGAACAGGGGAACCTACACACAGTTTGACAAGCAACCCAAACAGCTCTGCCAAAGCTCGGCCCAGCCTTGAAGAAGCTGCAAAAAGAAAGATTCTACTGAACTAGAAGAAAATAGATAGCTGCTAAACTAGAAGCTAACCAATCTAAGGAATTTAAAACTAGGTCTATAAAGCAACCACTGAATACTTGGTAAGACTACCACAACCAGCTGTATGAGAAATAATTGTTCAAAAACTAAAGCACTTATTTGTTCTTGCAAGCTTAAACAGTACATGCTTGCATATGAATTCTAACCGGCACTTCATAAAAGGACAATGAGTTACCTGATAGCAATGGTTTTATTTGCTTGATTCTGGCTGCCATAGCAGGGGTTATTTTTGGTTTGCCCTTTGCATCAGAAGTGTTGGGCTCATCAGTTTCCATTGGAGCTAATGTATCTCCATCCAGCCCAATTCCTTCAAGCAGGCCAGTAGCTTCCTCACTGGCAACTGTGCCTTCAACCTCATTTTCTAAAGAAGAGACAATGTTTCTAATGACTTATGACTGCAAAGTGGCAGGTTTGTGCAGAACCAGACACAATTATTAAAATAAAACATAATAAGCCAGTTTGACCACCGGATAAATAAATATTAACCGCTTACCATTAAAATATTAGTGGATTCAATTCTGAATCTTTTATTTATCCAATTACAATATTCACTATGCTTGGTAAAATATAATTTGGAGAGCAGTGCAGCGACAAACATACCAGGCCTTTTGGTTCCTTGGGGCAATACAGTGGCTGTCTTTTCCTCTTTGGGGGCTAATTTCTGCATATCTGCTTGACCGAACTCACAACCGGGAGGCAAACTAGTTTAAAAGCATAAACAGTAATTACACATTGTCCTGCCAGAGATCTACAAAGAGAATTGTAGGAGAACAAAAGCAAAATAGAGGACGCTCGTCTTCAAAGCGAAGAGATTTAGAAATATATGCAACAAATACATATATAGGCTAATACTACACCTTTGATCTTTTTGGTAACTAAGATATACAGTATATAAAAATATCAAGCATTATGGTTCTCCAAAATCACTCAAGTCATTCCCAAACTCATTCAACTTAACACTGTTCAAGTACCTGTTAGGAGTACAAAGTGACAGCAACACAGTACTTTCCCAGACAAGGGAGCAGTAGAGCTGGCTCAGCTTGTTCAAAACATTGAGACCCAGTTGGGAGCCCCACTGGTTCACAGAGATGGCACGAATTTCACTCTAGAAAAGGACACACAAGCATTTTTTTTTGTTACAGAATGCAGTGCACTTAGAAAGAATATCAAAGGGGTAGTTGACTTTTGACTCTGGCTAATTGAGTTTTTGATCTTCTAGAATTTAGTGGAAAATGTGTCCTACTTTTCAACATATTTATAAATATTATGCATCTGCTCTTTGTTTTATACAAACATTATTTATGCAAAGGTAACGAATAGTTAATAAATACTACTTTAATCCTTTTAATTTCCCTACCTCAGCTTGTCAGTTGGGATTTCGAGAAAAAGTACCCTAATCAAATCGTGTCCCTTCCCTTCCTAGCCGTCCTTCCTAAACCCCCACACTTTTTCTGTCCTGTTCTTTTTCCCTTAAAGGATCAGTAACATCAAAAAATGA
>CM044445.1:8138817-8160049 GCA_024363595.1 Xenopus borealis
ATGGACGCGAGTCTTTTTTCAGCCTAACTTACTATGTTACTATGTTACTATGTTACTCTGTTACTCTCATCATCTGAATTACATATAACTAACTTACCAAAATGGATTTGCAGACACCTGCTACAGCTTGGCAGGCAGCAGAGGTAGGGAAGTCAATAGGTAGGTTGGGAAGCCCAAGAATGGTGACAAGTGGAAGGAGACCCTTCTGACTGACAAACTCCTGGCAGTGATCATCAGTTGTGTTGTTACTCAGAATTGATTCCACAAACTTCATCTGTGAAGATATCATACAATATTATCAATTCAAGATAATACCACTATAGTTGTGAAAACATATTTCATCCCAAATAACTCCAAAGTAACAAAAGGTGATGCTTATGTCTAATACAGTCAGCGTCAAATATCCCAAATGCACGTATTACATTTGAAAAAAAAACCCCAGATAACTATTTTAAAGGCCAGAAAAGCTATTTTCACACTTACCACATTGAGAATATAATCCATTAGAGGAATAGGGATCCTCTCCTCTGTGCCAACAACACTAGGAAAGAGAGACGCAATTAAAATAATTTGACAGAAGAGAGCTTGACCAGAATTTAGTGCTTTCGGAGTCTGTAGAAATTGTAGGCAACTCGTTTCATGGGAGAAAAAGGTGGGTGCTGTTATTTCCAGAAATAGCACGGTACTCCGACATGGTGCTGCAAAACTCACCAAAATCTCAAACAACAGGATCCAACAATGATCATGCTTTGGTGTTTGTGATTTTGCTAAATCATTTCATTTGTTTCAACAGAATGTAATGAATAAAGGGGACCACCAACATACGAATGCCAGAAAATAATTTATACATACAAAGCCATCTTGAAGTATATTCTTCCTATAATGGGGTTGCCCTTTAAGATTAAGTCCTTGTTTTATTAGGCTCAAATTTGTGTCAGTTTATTGGTTGGTTCTTAATTATTGTCTTGGTTTACACACTTCTTGGTAACACATTTCCTGTTTACATATCATTACTTCTCTCTGCTTATTTTTGATCAAGGAAAGAGTGAAACAATAGGACAACTCAAAATTGACAGTAGCTGCACTTTAAAGGGATCCTGTCATGGGATTTTTTATTTTTTTTAAATGCATCAGTTAATAGTGCTGTTCCAGAATAATTCTGCAGTAGGGGTATAGCTGGTATCACTAGAAGGCAGGACACAACCATAAGAAGAAATTGACTCCACCTCCACAGGCTATACCCCCAGCAGGCGGAGCATAGGTCAGTTTGTACCAAAGTCATCAGAGGTATATAGTAACCTTAAACTAAACTTTAAACATAACAGTAACATGTCTGATGGAAGTGAAGGCCTCGATCAAGGGAGGGAAGCCCTGTGTCCCCCAAGTGACTGAAGAGATTTAACGTTGCCTGCACGAAATTTCATTTTCTCCAAGTCATCTTGGGGGACACAGGGACAGTGGGGATGTATCAAAGCTGTCACCTGAAGGCTCGGGTGGGAAGAGGCCTAAGTTAAGTAACCACCGCGGCCTGAAGCACCTTTCTGTCAAAGCGGGTGTCAGAGGCCACAAAGGTATCGAAATGGTAACATTTGGAAAAGGAGTGAACCGAAGTCGGCGTTGCTGCTTTGCACAGTTGTTCCGCTGAGGCTTGATTTCAGGACGCCCAGGATGTGCTCACACCTCAACTAAAGAAAAAGAGATTTAACAGTGAGTACACAAAATCTCCTTATCTCCAAAGTCAACTTTGGGGACACGGACAGCGGGAACGTACCAAAGCTGTCCCCTGAAGACTCGGGTGTCAGAGGCCGCAAAGGTATCGAAATGGAAAAATTTGGAAAAGGAGTGAACCGAAGTCTGCGTTGCTGCTTTGAACAGTTGTTCCGCTGAGGCTTGATTTCGGAACGCCCAGGATGTACTCACACCTCTAGTGGAGTGAGCCGTAACTCTGCTTGGGGGTTCCTGACCCTGTGCGGTGTATGCCTCTTTGAATAGCTTGCTTGATCCAATAGGATATGGCCTGTTTGGTGGCCATGGCACCTTGGCATGGACATGATGGGAAAAACTAGTAAGGAATCCGATTTGCAAATGTCTTGGACCCTATGTAAGTAGGACTTTAGGGCTCTGACTGGATCAGAGTGTACAGTGCCCTTTCCTTTTGGTCAGATGGTGCAGGGCAAAAAGATGGCACAACTATTTCTTGGTTCAGATGAAAGTCCGAAACAACCTTCAGTAAAAAAGAAAAGGATGGTGTAAAGGACCTCTCGATCATGGTGACAAATGAGGAAAGGCAATCATCTAGATAAATCGATGAGTTCCGAGACTTGTCTCGCTGAGGAAATGGGTAGAAGGAAAACGGTCTTCCAGGTGAAGCAATGCAGAGCTTTTGATCCAAGAGGTTAAAAGGGTGGGTGTTGTGATGCACAGAGTACTTGGGTGAGGTCCCAGATGGGGATTGGGGCCCGCACAGGAGGAGCTACGTGTGCCACCCCTTGGATGAAGGTCCTGACATCCAGAATCACGCTAGTCTTCTTTGGAAAAGCACTGACAGGGCTGAGAGCTGTGACTTAAGGGAGCTTAAGGGAGAGTGACATGCCCATGGAGAGGCCTTCTTGTAGAAATTCCACAATATTTGGAATTGAGAAATTCTTGAAACTGGCTTTGTGTCTGGTACACCATTGTTGGTAGGTGGACTGAACTCTATGGTAGGCCCTGGCTGAGACCAGCTTTCTGGCTGCACACATTGTGTGTGCCACGCCCCTGGAAAAACCCTTTTGGATCAGAATTTTTGTCTCAAGAGCCACACTGTCAAATTTAGGCTTGTTGGGTTTGGATGGCGGATGGGTCCCAGAGTCCCTGTTGAGTTGCCAATGAATCAGGACTAGATGAATTGCTCGTATTTCGAGTAGATTGATTTCCCTCTGGCTCCACGTCCCCTGCGCTAATATGCCCTCTAGAACTGCTCCCCAGCTGAAGAGACTCGCATCTATAGTGAGGAGGCGCCAGAGGGGTTCCCCTAGGCATCTTCGGCGAGACGATTTTAGCCACCAGCAAAGAGAGGACCTGGGTTGTGGGGACAGCGGGTTCTCCTGCAGTAAGGATCTCCGGTTCCATATGATGAGTATGTTCAAATGAAGGTCTCGGAAGTGGAACAGAGCAAAGGGAACTGGCTTTATGGTAGAGACCAGGACTCCCAGCACTTTTTCTGGCAGAAGCGAGATTTTTCGCGTCTGCGTGCCGAACCTCATGCCTAGGAAGTTCATTGATTGGCTGGGTATTAGAGATGACTTGTCTAGGTTCAGAACCCAACCCATTTCCCTAAGCTTCTCTATGGATATTTGGAGAGACCGTTAAGCATCTTGAAGAGACGGGGACTTGATTAGGAGGTCGTCCAGTTAAGGAGTGATGGAGATTCCTTGTTTGCAAATCTCCGCTATAGATGCCGCCATAATTTTGGGTTCTGAGGTGAGTTAGAAGGGGAGGCTGGTGAACAGGAAATTGCAATTTTGGAATGCAAAGCTCAAATATTTCTGATGCGGAGGGAAAATTGGAACATGCAGGTAGGCGTCCATTATGTCGAGTGACATAAAGAATTGTCCTGGGGCCATTGCTGCGATGACCAACCTTAGGTCGATATGAGGGGAGGATCTGCATGCTGTAGTGCTGTCTGCCCTGTGTCCCTTGTGCTTCTGCATGTACAATTCAGTGGGAGCGCAGTTAAGAAGTTTCATGCGGGTGAACAAATAGAGAAAATTTTCGACGAGCACAAAAAGGGCAGCCTTGAATTTTGTCCAGCTGAACAGATGTCGCACAAATTTTCGAAACTAACTGACTGCTTTCAGGGACTTCTAATACACAATGTGCCACTTAAGAAGGGAGGCACCAGGGAACTAGGCATGCCCCATTAACATCTCCCCCACCCCCCCATAACCTTTCTGGGTAGAATACAACAAGGGTCCCATCGACAGTCCAGTGGAAGGAGCTCTCCCCCAATGTTCCACAGCCAGAGCGAGGGGTGGGTAGAATGGGGAGAGGGAGATAGAGAAAATGGCACAGGGAAGCCCCTGATCCAACTTACCAGTCCCTGATGCAAAGGATGTCTCTCTCCCGCTGCCTGCCGGCTAGCCTGGTATCCTGAGCGAAACAGATATCGTGGCTAGGTGGTCTGTGCAAAGCACCACAGTGACCCCGGTGGCAAATCCCTCATTGTAGGGTGCTACAGAGACTTTACGCAGTGTAAAAAGACAAACACAACCCCAAATGCCAGCCAAGGCTGAGCACAAAATTTGTAGAAGTCCTAACCTCCTGAGGACAGAACACAAACTGACCTAAGCTCAGCCTGCTGGGGGTATAGCCAGTGGAGGAGGATTCTGTTTCTTTCTTATGGTTGTGTCCTGCCTCCTAGTGATACCAGCTATACCCCACTGTCCCTGTGTCCACCAAGATGACTTGCAGAAAAGCAGATATCACCAATTTCACCCTATGGGAATCTTGTGGACATACGATCACCGGTAATCATTGTGTGACGGTCACGTCATTATACAAACTAGGTGGAGATGTATTTGTCACATATGTCACTTAGCGACACAAGTGTCTGAACACAACAAAGTGGGTTGCAAATCTACTGCGATAAATGTGAATTTTTTTTTTTTTGCTGCAGTCATACGCATTGAGATTTCTTATCTAATGAAGACTGCAATAATACAGTAAGAACCCCACTACACACTTACTGCTGGCTGGGCTCAACTTCACTTTGCTGATTTGTGCTGAAACTCTGCATTGCTTGTACCTCCTCCTCCTCTTCATCCTCACTAGAAGCCTCCTCTGCTGCATGGTTGGAGCGTGGTGGAGGAGCAGTAGCTGTGCCATCAGCCTTCTGAATAGATGGCTTCTGACAAATGTATTTTGGGTCTCTACCAAGGTTGCATATCTCTTCTAAGAGCTGAAGCAAAAAATAAAAAACTAAAATTAAACTGTATACTTTTTAAAAGGTGTGTTAAAATGTTAAGGCACAGCAGTAGGTATATTGTCAGAATTGTCTAAAAGGGATCTAAAAGTAAAAAATAAGTATGCCCCCAAGTAACTACTACATTAAAAAATATTTTGTAACTTAAACCCCCTGTGAACTACTTGGCCCACACCAATGATGCATAATAAAATGACCGTACCTTAATGATGGCAGTTGTAGCGTCTGTTTTTAACGTGGGCTGGTGCCTCATCAGCTCATCAACAGCACTGCCCAGGTTAGAGGCTGTATCGCCTGCAGGAGACCGGAGAGAGGTCAAAGCTGGAAGAGACCACGGGCCTCTTAATCCCTCGACTAGAGACCTGAAGAGAGCTATTCTATGCTGCACTACAGGTCTCTTCGGCAAGGGTTAGAGGAGGTTTAGGGAATATTTGGAAATGCCATGGACAACTCGTCCTGACAGTGTTAAAGGCCTGGAGGGCAAACACTGTCAATTCTATATAAAAGAATAATTCCTTAAAGGGGTTGTTCACCTTTGAGTAACCTTTAGTATGATGTAGTAAGTGATATTCTGGGATCATTTGATTTTTTTTTATTATTATTATTTGTGGTTTTTTAGTTATTTGGCTTTTTATTCAGCAGCCCTTTAGTTTGCAATGTATAGTAGTCTGTTTGCTAGGGTCAAAATTTTCCTAGTAACCATGCATTGATTTGAATAAGAGACTAGAATATGAATAGTCCTGAATAGAAAGAAAAGTAATAAAAAAAAATAGCAACAACAATACATTTGTAGCTTTACAGAACATTTAGACGGGGTCAGCAACCCCCCTTTTGAAAACTGCAGAAAAGAGCAAATAATTAAAAATAAATAAATAATGAAGACCAAGATTTGTTCATTCTATAATATACTAAAAGTTATCCTAAAGGTGAACCACCCCTTTAACAAGAATGCCAGATGCCACAACATAATAATTCAGATCTATGATCTGCAATCCAGTCTTGGAGACACAAAATTCACGTCAGTCTATTAGCTAGTTTCAGCCATATTAACATTTATTGTCAGTCAACTTTGACTCCTGCGCAGTCCAATAAGAGGGTCATCTGTCAATGAAATGTCCTTACCTAGAGGGTCTGAGCTCCTCCGTCGCCTCATAGCAGGAAGGTAATCAGGCGAGAGCAACACTTTGAACAGTCGCTCAAATGGTTGGCATTGCACAAAAGACTGCAGACCTCGGGCATTTAAACAGAGAGCACTGAAGACATTAGGAAGAGATCCAAGTACTTCTCTGGTAGCAGGAACCTATCAGATAAATAAAACACTAAAATTAATCTGTATACTTTTTAAAAGGTGTGTTAAAATGTTAAGGCACAGCAGTAGGTATATTATCAGAATTGTCTAAAAGGAAAAAAATAAGTATTTCCCCAAGTGGCTTTGCCACAATATATACAACTTGCAATAACAGGTGAAATGAATTCCTATGGCCCGTGCAACCCGGCTATTAGATTATTTCATGAGACATATAGATCAAGATTAAACATGAAAAATAGTTTTCAGCTATTATACTACTGAACAGTGACAGGAAATGAACCATATAAAACTCTAATTGTTCTGTTTTTGTCCCAGATTATGGTATTGTGATTGAATGAAAAGGGGCTTACATCTTTTATAAGGAGAGCATGAAGCATCACATCTGTTAAACCATTGTCTTGAAGAGAAGAAAGCAGCGAGGGCTCTTGGAAAACAAAAACGGTCACCACTTCAGTAGCTGCAAAGAAAAAAAAAACACAACTCATATGGAATACAGCGTATACTAGAAGGCCAAGAAAATATGGACACGTGCATGCCAACGTGCAACATCCATAACCAATGGTATTACAGGTATAGGATTCCCTTATCTGGAAACAAAATATGCAGAAAGCTCCAAAATGTAGAAGTCCTTCAGAGTCTATTCTTATCAAACTTTTTTTTAATATTTCTTTTCTATGTAACAAAAAAACCTTGTACTTGATGGCAACTCCACCCCATTCATCCATGATGGTGGGAAAAAAAATCTTATTGGGCTTAATGTTTTTCGTAGACAAGGTACACTATTATCCATTCCAGATAATAAATCTGATACCTGGTCTTCGCTTTGCCTTTAAATGGGAAATCTAGTGAAAATTTAATATAAGCATCATACTACAAACAATTAAAAATAAATTGTTTCTCAAATAATCAAGTTTATCTTCATTATCCCTCGTAGTCATAGCATCTGTTTCTCTTCATTCTGTCTTAATGCTGGAGTTGGGTGTCAGATAATCGATGACCGTTAGAGCCAATAGATCTTAAAGAAGGAGCTCCTTTTGCCTAGATCAGGGACCTTGGCTCTCCAGCTGTTAAGGAACTACAAGTCCCACAATGCATTTGCCTTTATGAATCATGACAGACTCCTTCATTGCATTCTGGGACTTGTAGTTCCTTAACAGCTGGAGAGCCGAGGTTCCCTATCCCTGACACTTATGAATATCACCAGGCATCACGTCTCTCTTCATGCAGGATTTGTGCAAAAGGCAGTTATTTTGTTAGATTTAGATCTCCAATTCATCTGCTAGGAAACATATACTGGATCTGTCAATGATTATCCGACACCCAACTGCTGCAAGAAGACAGAATAAAGAGAAAGAGATGCTGAAAGAGGGGATAGTGAACATAAACTTGATTATTTCAGACATTTTTAATTGATTGTATTTACAAAGTATCTTATTTCAGTATGATGAAGCTTATTTTAAAGTTTTCGCAATAGCCTTTACCCTCTGCTCCTTTTGAGAAAAGTATTTATTTATTTTGCCGGCGTTCTCTTGGGTTGTATAGTAAAGGGTTGTGTGAAGCCCAGTAAACTTCCTCCACTCCCAGCAAAATAAACTAATTTTGCACCAACCTTGTGTTGCATGTAAAACCATTGACTGAAACAGCAAAGGGCATTCCCAAACGGTTGCCAAAAAGAATTAAGCTCCACTGGGCAGGGACTGATGTAAATGAGGTTTAATACCTGTAAAGTATTGTACTATGTAATACATTGGTGCTGCATGAAACACAACATATTAAAAAAAAAATTTGTTTAGGCTGGAACGGCCCTAGCACAAAACAGAATAGAAAAACTTAGCAGCTTTCTTAAATAATACAGGTTTCCTCCAATTTTACAAGAAGGTCCCCAGGCTTCCTCCATACACACGGCTTGGTGGGTTTTAATCTAAATGACATATGCTGGCTCTCAAAAAATACTTAATTAAAATAATAAGGCCAAGATGAGGCCAGGTTGAGAAAGGACAAGGACTGAGTGTGGATGTTGGCCAGGAACTTCCTAAGGGCCGGTACACACGGGCGTTTTGGACCTGCGCTCCCCTGCGTTGCGTTTGGCTGCGCTCAGCCGCAGGGGAGCGCAGGTCTAGACGCACCTCATTTTGTTCAATGAGGTTGTACCCACGAGACGCGTGTAAGCGCCGAACGCAGATTCAGACGCAACATGCTGCATTTTTCCTGCGTTTGGCGCCTACATGCGTTCGTGTGAGTACAGACCCATTGAAAATAATTGAGTGCGTCTATACCTGCGCTCCCCTGCGGCTGAACGCAGCAAAACGGAAAGCAGGGGAGCGCAGGTAAAAACACCCGTGTGTAAGGGCCCTAAGGAATATCACTACTTTACACCACGTGGTAGGAAGTAGATATCCCTCAAATACCCTGGTGCTCCAAATAAATAATTAGCCAGTGCACAAATAGAGGAATCAGCAAATCTCAAACCCAACAGGAACAAATGCAAATTAACTGGCACACAAGGGAAATGCTGGCAGGGCAAGCCCTTGCTAATTTTATTGTGAAGGAACCTAATTAGTTATGCTCTGGAACTTAGAAGCCTCTCTGTGAAGTTGTGTGGTCTAATACTTTGTGGCTCAACTAATGCTGCATCTAGAGGTTTCCATTTCAAAACCGCTTTACTTTCAAGTGGTAAGAAGAAATCGGATTAATGGATTTACATAAAAAACATCCTAAATTGGTGCCACAGTGAAAGTTACAGCTCTTCAGCAATACCCATTGCACTAACAATGTTTTTTCTTGAGCGAACACAGCTGCATGCTTCTTATTCGCCTATGTAATCAAGGTATGTTGCTTAAATAGCACACAAGTGTCCAGATACGGACATATGGCGTAGGTTTTGGAAAAATAAAGAATAATACAAATCAAGCCATATGTATATTACAGGTGTGGGATCTGTTATCTGGAAACCCATTATCCAGAAAGCTCAGAATTACGGTCTTCCATAGACTCCATTTTATCCAAATATTCCAAATTTTTTTAAATGATTTTCTGTGTAATAAAACAGTAGCTTGTACTTGATCCCAACTAAAATATAATCAATCCTTATTGGAAGCAAAACCAGCCTATTGGGTTTATTTAATATTTACATGATTTTCTAGTAGACTTAAGGTATGAAGATTCAAATTACAGAAAGGTCCATTATCTGGAAAACCCTAGGTCCCAAGAATTCTGGATAACAGGTCCCATACGTGTACCATTAATATACAGGTATGGTATGGGATCTATTATCCAGAAACCCATTATCTAGAGGGTTTGGAATTATGAAAAGGCCAGATCCCATAGTCTCCATTTTATCCAAATAATCCAAATTTTTCCTTTTTCTCTGTAATAATAAAACAGTAGCATGTACTTGATCCCAACTAAGATATAACTAATCCTTATTGGAGGCAAAACCAGCCTATTGGGTTTATTTAACGGTTACATGATTTTCTAGTGGACTTAAAGGGGTTGTTCACCTTCCATTTTTTTTTCTGTTTTCCAGTTTAATGTCCCTGATTCTGATGTTTCAATCTGGCAGATTCAGTGCAGATTCTAAAGTGCTACAATGTTGCCACATTTAGATAATACATATTTAGAGGTCGCCTGCTCCATCTGTGGAATATTAGCAACTATTGTATCAATTGTAACAGCTACCTTTAATGAAACAAACAAAGATCTAAACGGATACATTTAGCGGTTACAGTAACAGAGTTGGAGACCTCACCCCCCTTCCCAGAGCTGCTTTAGCAGGTGAAAAATGAAACTTTGATATTTTAGAAACAATCACAAATAGAAAATATAAGTAATGGCATGAAGTCTAAATCTGGTGAACTGAACTGAAAAGTGTGGAAAGATGAACAAACCCTTTAAGTTATGAAGATCCAAATTATGGAAAGATCCAGAAAACCTCAGGTACTGTATATTCTGGAAGTATTCTGGAAAACAGGTCCCATACCTGTACCACATTTAGGCAATTTTATAATGTATGTTTATGTATTTTTTTGTGATCAAAAAGGGACTAGCTCTCGATATGTCATGATAAACACTAAGTAAAGGGTGACTACAGAATAAGCACTGCCAATTGGTGGTATGTTTCTACTGTTGCATTTCTGTATTTCTATCACACTGCAGGTTAAATACTATTTTGGATTTTTCACACTGCTACCTTTGCACTAGATAAAATTTTATACAAAAGGTTAGGTTTCCTTTGTCAACAAAATGACCGGAGGAATTGAGCAGTTCATCCAACATCATAACACTTGTTAAGTGACATGGAAAAGCACCATAAAGAATGTAAAGGTTTACCAAGCAGGAATAAAGAAGGGCCATAGTATTCGGCATTGCTAATTATGTGTTTCAGCGATGTAGGAAGAGTTCCATCCATAACTGTGAAAATAAAATGAAGAATAATGATCACAAATTGAGTACTATCCCAGGCCAGATTCATTTAAAACAATGCATTGATGAAAGGGGGAAACACACATACCAAAGCTGATAACCTTTTTAATACTTACCATGACGGATGCCATCTGAGAAAGCTGGATCTTGGATTGCTTTTTTCAAGAAATTAAGCATTGATTTTAGTAGAGCTGCCCTCTGAGGAATGCATTGCACACCTAAGTACATTAAAAAAAAATGGTTTTAATCCATGTTATTATAACTTACATTTTTTTGCAGCATATGGCATTATTGCTTTAAATCAGTTGCAAATAATGGACATTGTTTCCACAGGTTTTAATACAATAGTGCCTAAGCTAGAAGTGGACTATATATATTTTTTTTTATATATAACTTTTTGAAATGACAGGACTAATTCAGCTGAATATATTGCATATTGGACATTTTTTCGTTTAGTATTTTACCTGTTCGTGGGAGCACTATACTACTGGAGCTACTACTTGTGCTCAGAGAAGGACGATGTTCGCTGGATGTAGAAGGACCAGGACAGCTCTCCATAGTTACATCTGACACTAGAAGACAAAAAAAATTATGTTTCCAGTTTACTGCTACTGGCACTGCCAATTTAGTTTTGCATTTCTAAAGCTAACACAAGTTTCCACTGCTCTACAATACAAATAAATTTTGTGTACCAAAATTATACAGCAAATATCATTAAAAACCAATAACTAAAATAACAGTTACACAACCACCAAGATCGTCACCCCCATGATTTATTACAGTGATCATATTAAAGGAACAGCTTAGTGTTAAAAAAATAAAACTGGGTAATTAAAAAAGCTGTCCAAAAAAAAAAAAAATTCTAATAAAGTTTGAAGTGAACAGAGGTCTCTTGCTGTAGCCAGGACACTACTTCCTCCTTTACAATTCACCTAGTAACTTCAAAGAGCACATGGGACATTACTTTTCATTGTTAGAAAGTTAAGGTAGTCAGATTCAAGAGAGAACAAAGTCAACAGAATGTCCCATAGCCCCTTTCAAGTCCCTGATTGCTTACTGACTGGTAATGGGTAAGAGCAAAACAAAGGAGGAAGTAGTGTACTTGCTATAACATCAGACATCTACAGCTTTAATAGTTTAGTGTTTTTGCCTAACTATATTGAAAGCATTTCATTGTTTTGCACAGCCAGTTTAATTTTTATACTAAAAAGTTTCTCAGTGCTGTGCTGTCTAGAACAATAAATATTTGCTACTAGTGACACTGCATATTACAGGTTTCCTTCTTGACTTGTGTAAGCTCATTTGTGAAAGCTCAGGGATA
This sequence comes from Xenopus borealis, assembly GCA_024363595.1. Classification (NCBI taxonomy): domain Eukaryota; kingdom Metazoa; phylum Chordata; class Amphibia; order Anura; family Pipidae; genus Xenopus; species Xenopus borealis. The sequence goes on from CM044445.1 coordinate 8,150,833, forward strand.
TAAAGTAAAATCCATGCACGTTTTACCTTCCATATCGGTCTCCATCTCCTCCCCTTCCTGAACATTGGTGGGACGCTGCATTTTTGGTTTGATTACAAAAGGGCACTCTTTTCTGCATAGGTCAACTTCATGCTGAAAAAAAAAAAGAGCACGTAGTAAGAACATTTGACCAATATTTAGCAAGGAGATTAAACAAAAGCACAATGTTTGCGAACAACAAGATACAATAAAAGCAAAGAGCAGAGATTTTAAAAATGCACATTTTTGCACCAGTATCTACCCCATGCATGCATGGACAGGCAGAATGCTGTGCTTGTCAGTGCATACTAAAGGCAGTGCAGAAGATCATAGTTAACTGCACCAGCATATGTACATCAGTGAAAAAGACACCTAGCCTTAAGCAAGAGAAACGTTTTAAGCAACAGCAGAATGGGTGAACACAGGGCTAAAGATGGAGGTTTATAAATTATTAAGCAGGCCACGCAAGCTTTGTTAAAGGACTCACCTCTAGTCGGTAAATAAAAATGGTCAACCCACTATGGGACTGAAAAGCTGCCATATCTAAGTTTGTAATAAGGTCAACAACCCTCACAGCTCGAGTCACAAACGTAATCTGGTCCTGTTCATCTCCAAGGAACTTGATCACCTGAGAAAATACAATGCCAGATGGAGCAGTTCAGTTCTGTTCTAAATCACACCAGGTTAAATAAACTCAAAGGACCTTTAGAAAAATCCAACTGGCATCACAAAGCTACCCTTGAACTTATATTTTAAAAGCAGTACAAACAGATGTACATCTAAGACAAATATCACTGCTGTGCAAAAGGCAACCCAATTTATTATCATGGGAACAGCTTGCAAATCTTCATAATACCTTAAGGAGTGCTTCCATCATTCCACACGAAACAAGAGCTTCTCCACCAGCGTCATAACTGGCTAGGTGATACAAGAAAGAAAAGAGAGCTGTTGCAAACTGGTGAGGGTATGGTTCCATGGTTGGATCTGGAAAAAAAGTCAGATGTAAAAACTGATTGTACAGACTACATGACAACATTTAAAATGATTAGAAGTTTAAAATCAGTTAAGTAATGACACCAGAAAGGCTCACCGATCATTGCTTGAATGCAGTTTCGAACTAAAACTGGAAGAAAACCATGGTAAGAGGCAGTTCCAGTGCAGTCAATGATGCTGCTCAGCTTTGGAGTTCTTTCTAAGTGCACAATAGACGTCAAGGTCCTTAGTGATGCAGCTTTAATTTCCTAAGTTAAAAAAAAAAAAGGTAAAATCTTAGGTATAAAATATCAAACCAAAAAATGTACCCACTCACAAACCATGAAACTATAAAAACCAGCAGAAGAAACAGTTATTGTCAACTAAAAGAGTAAGGTGGACACACTGCTATACAGACTCTGCTATAGTACCACTAGTTACATGTGCTACTAATCACCAAGTACTAAAACGATCAAAGTATTAGCAGCTGTCTGAAACACCTACATCCCTGAACCCTTTTCCCCCATAAACCATTTCAGGATTAAACTAAGAGGGATACAAATATTAAATACCAGAATAGCACTTAATGTGTGGCTGCTGAACAAGAAAGCTAAAACTTTGGTAAATGAACCAGATAGTATGCACTCTTAAAATGAATCATAAGAAAAAAATGAGCACTCACCATGAGTTGCTTGTCTGTTATTTGCAGTACATCCACTAACTCCTCTATCAAACCATTGTAGAGGATGCTGTTTGCAGATTCTTGCAAGGCATTTGAATATACTAAAGTAAGACAAAAAAAATGTTAAGAAAAATGTTTAATTTCATACCAAATCTGTTGCTCTTTTGAGAATTGGATTTCAGTGCAGAAGTCTGTTGGGGTAACACTATTAACGGATGCGTTTAAAAAAAAAAAATGTTTTCCCGCAACAGTATCCCTTTAACTCACTCTATTGAATCGCTTGGGGGGCAAAGGATTGAAGAGAGATTTTAAAAATGTTTAGAAACGAACAACCACTTTTAAGAATGAAAATAATATATATCAATATAAATTATTATTACATACCTAATATAGATATAGCATGCAGTCTAGCCTGCACGGCTTGCAGTCGCTTCTTGTGATTTGAAAAGCCATGTGCTAGTCGTATGTGTGTAAACAAAAGCATCTGAAATAAAATAAAGGTTTACCCATTAGAATATACCTAATAACTAAGAGCAGAGAACCAAAAGCAAGCAATTACCAAGGGAGAAAGGCAAGTGAACCCAAAAATAATACATGGGTATCAAGAAATTTGAGTCTAAGGGAAGGAACTAAATTGTCTAAATTCTCAGAATATTCAATCTTTTACAAAAGATTTGGGTATATACTGAATATCAACTCCTTTTTGCATATCAAACATTTTGTAAATACATTTTAAAAATGGTATTTTCTGAAAAAGTCCAGACCTTTAAAGATAAAAAGGAGAATTTGGGTACTCACCATTAAATTTTTTCTTCAGTCACTTGGTACACAGGGACAGTGGGGGTATAGCTGGTACCACTAGGAGGCAGGACACAACCATAAGAAAGAAACAGACTTCTCATCCACTGGCTATACCCCCAGCAGGCAAAGCTTAGGTCAGTTTGTATACAATAACCTTAAACATAAACAGCATCATGTCTGACGGAAGTGAAGGCCTGTGTCCCCCAAGCAACTAAAGAAAAAGAGATTTAACAGTGAGTACACAAAATCTCCTTATCTCCAAGTCAACTTTGGGGACACAGGGACAGCGGGAACGTACCAAAGTCGACCCCTGAAGACTCGGGCGGGAAAAGGACTATGTTGAAGTAACCACCAAGGCCTGAAGCACCGTTCTGCCCAAGCGGGTGTCAGAGGCTGCAAAGGTATCGAAATGGTAAAATTTGGAAAAGGAATGAACCGAAGTCAACGTTGCTGCTTTGCACAGTTGTTCCGCTGAGGCTTGATTTCGGAACGCCCAGGATGTACTCACGCCTCTAGTGGAGTGAGCCGTAACTCTGCTTGGGGGTTCCTGACCTTGAGCTGTGTACGCTCTTTGAAAAGCTTGCTTGATCCAACGGATATAGCCCGTTTTGTGGCCATGGCGCCTTGGCGTGGTAAGGAAAAACTAGTAAAGAATCCGATTTGCGAATGTCTTGGATTCTATGCAAGTAGGACTTTAGTGCTCTGACTGGATCCATAGTGTGCAGAGTCATCTCTTTTTGATTAGCTGGTGCACGGCAAAAAGATGGCACAGCTATTTCTTGGTTCAGATGACAGTCTGAGATGACCTTTGGTAAAAAGGAAGGGATGGTGTGAAGGACCTCTCGATCATGGTGAAAAACGAGGAAAGGCGATCTGCAAGATAGAGCGCGGCGTTCCGAGACTGAGGAAATGGCTAGAAGGAAAAGGTCTTCCAGGTGAGCCACTGCAGAGCTATTGATCCAAGAGGTTAAAAAGTAGGGCGTTGTAGTGCCCGGAGTACTAGGGTGAGGTCCCAGATGGGGACTGGGGCCCACATAGGAGGAGCTAAGAGTGCCGACCCTTGAATGAAGGTCCTGACATCCAGAATCACTGCTATTCATCTTTGGAAAAGAACTGACAGGGAAAGAGTGACTTGAGGTAGCCCTTCGAGGCGTACGCCAGTCAGAAATCCCAGGTGGTGGTCAGGGCGTTGATGTTTAGGGCCAGTGGATCTCTGTACCTGGCTAGGAAGGCTGGGACCTTCCTGTTGTGCCTGGATGCCATCAGGTCGACCTCTGGATTTCCCCACGCCTGCTATGTCCAGAAAGACAGTGTCGTTTAGTGACCACTCGCCGGGGTCTAGGGACTGTTGGCTTAGGAAGTCTGCCTCCCAGTTCAGTAGGCCTTAGATGTAGATGGTGGACAGTTGGACTGGATGAGTCTCTGCCCACCTGAAGATGAACCTGATCTCGTTTAAGGCTGCTTTGCTCTTTGTTCTTCCCTGGTGGTTGATGTAAGCCACCGCTGTGGAGTTGTCCGATTGCACTTTCACTGACTGGTCCTTCAGGTCCTGCTGCAAATGAACCAGGGTAGATGAATTACTCGTATTTCGAGTAGATTGATTTGCAGATGCTTTTCGATCGGGCTCCACTTCCCCTGCTACCTGTCCTACCTCGTGGATCTAGGAATCGTGACGCCGGATTGTAAGTGGCGTCATGCTGTGGTCTTTGAAATGTGCTTCCGATTTTGCCAGGAAGATCCCAGTTTGTTACCGAAGCACCCCTTAACGGTGAAGGTCTGTCGCGGAGGGGTTCACCTTGCTGTCTTACATTGGGAGCTATGAAAAAACATGCCCTTGCAAAATGAAGGACGTTGCTTTTGCCGCCTGTGGCCTGGCTGATGATCTTGTCAAGTTCGGGCCCAAGGAGAAGTTTACCCTTGAAGGGGATGGACGTTAGGGATTTCCTGGAGGAAAGGTCTGCCGACCATAATTTCATCCCCAGGGATCGGCGGGCAGCTACTGTGAGTGTGGAGGGTCTACTGATGACCTGTGTTGCATCCAGAGACGTTTCACAGTTGTAGTCATTAGCTTCCTTGATTTGGGAAGCCCATTAAGAAAGTTCATGACGTGGTGCTCCCTCCACGATAGCGGTGATGAGGGAGCCACTTTTCTGTGCGTTCTGTTAAGAATGGATAGTTTCGAGAAACGACGATTACGTTGAAAGCGTTTCTCTGGCATGATGTGATCTAGCGGAGATTGAGAAGGGAATACAAAAGTGCCTTGGAAGGCACAGTCGATGCCCATGGCTCTTGGCGATGCAGTGTCTCCAGTACAAAGGAAATCGGTGTATCCACATAAGGGGAATGCCGGTAGAATTCCTCGTCTTCATTCTCTGATCCAGAGGATAATTCACCCTCAGAGAGGTGGCAGTCTTACCCCCACTCCAGAGGAGGTGATAAGGAGTGTCTGGTGTCTCTCTCATCATCAGATGGAGAAGGGGCCCTGCGTTGAGGGTCTTGGCTTAGGGTTGCCTAAGCGGGCTAGCAACTTGTCCAGGGACTGTGCTAATTTTTGTATCCCTGTAGCCAATTGGGATGCCCACTCTGGTGTAACCTGCTTTCTGTGTGGAGATGTTTCCCTGCTGGAGGCTGAGAGGTCTTCCTGAGGGGCCTGGTTCACCAGAGGGGTAGACTCAGAGGGGTCTTCTGAGGGAAGGTGGTGGCTAGGTGGTCAGCACATTGACCCCGGTGGCAAATCCCATGTTATAGGCCACTACAGAGTCTTTACACAGTATAAAAGACAAACACAAACCCAAATGCCAGCCAAAGCTGAGAAAATTTGTAGAAGTCTTAACCTTCTGAGGACACAAACTGACCTAAGCTCCTCCTGCTGGGGCTATAGCCAGTGGAGGAGGAGTCTGTTTCTTTCTTATGGTTGTGTCCTGCCTCCTAGTGATACCAGCTATACCCCACTGTCCCTGTGTCCCCCAAGATGACTTGGAGAAATTAAGAGTTTGGATTCAGTTTGGCTGAATGATTAATGCAGTAAAGGGGTGGTTCACCTTTTAGTTAAGTTTTAGTTATAGTGATAGAATGGCCAATGCTAAGCAACTTTTCAATAGTTTTTTGTAGTTTATTTTTTTATAGTTGTTTTCAATTATTTGCCTCTTTCTTCTGACTCCATCAGTTTTAATAGTTTTAATTAGGTGCCTTGTTCTTCTGACTCTTTCAATCAAATGCTCTTTGAGGCTAGGCATTATTCCTACTTTTTATTAGTCTTCTTTCTAGTTAGGTCATCCCCCTATTCATATTCCAGTGTCTTATTCAGATCAATGCATGGTTTCTAGAGTAATTTGAATCCTAGCAACCAGATTGCTGAAACTGCACATTGGAGAGCTGCTGATTAAGAAGCTAAACAATTAATAAAAACAAAAATAATGAAAACCAATTGCACATTTTAAATTTTAGAAAAAGGTAATTTAAAGAGGTGCAAATATTGGATCGGTAATGAATAATGAGGGTTTAATCTGCCTACATCCAAATACAACATGAAATTACAAAAATTTAAACTCCTAGCAGGGAAATGCAGAAAGAAAACACAAAAACTGTACCTGTTTATCCTTGGGAATGCTGTACATTTTGGTGAGAGACTCCATTATCTCAGAGGGACTTTCAGAAATCTAAAGATTTAAAATAAAAGTTTCTTTTGAGAGTGTTCGGTTATACCGGTTTTCTTGGTCTATAGGTATATTACTTACCTTATCTAGTTGTTCAATGTGTATATAATGTAGTGTGTTACTAGACAGCTAAAAGAAAAAAAAAAACATTTTAGGTAAAAAAATAGATATGAATAATGAATATGGCAATGACTTTGAAAACAAATAATATAACTAGACATTATAGGATCAGTACATTGTATGTAAATATACAGATGTATAGTTGTGAAAGTGTGAGTGTTAGAGGGGTTAGGCAAGCTTTATGGACGATGAGCTCCAAACACCATCCTCTATGTGCTATTATTTATAGTATTATGCATATGCAAAACAAAATTACATCTCTAGTACAGATACATAGTAGTAACATGCAGTTACAGTTTTTAAGACTCCAGAGACTTTGGGAAAAAAAACAGGTCCTTACCTTTTTTTCAACTTTTACTTCAGACCCAGGTTCTGCATAAAACTCAAAATGTAAAGTCGTTGCGCTTGGTGGGTATTTCTAAAAAGAGGCAGTAAGACAGACAAGTCAATGGTACATCAAATATAGGTTTATGTCTTCAGATTCTGCAGAGATTCTACTCTTGGAACCAGCTAATACAGGGAAATCAGTATTAAAAATGTGAATTATTTGGATAAAATGGAGTCTATGGGAGACAGCCATTCCGTAATTCTGAGCTTCCTGGATAATAGGTTTTCAAATAACAAATAAGCAAAAAAAAAAAGACGTAACTTGAAGCCGAAGCAGTTATGAAGCTGCTAAAAATAAGCTTCTACTAGGGTCTTTGGAGAAGACAAAAAAAATCAGAAATAAGACCAATTTTAGTAGTCAGTGCTTGGCATTGTACATGGTGAGGTTAGGACTGTTCGGCTACCCAATCAAAAAATCGTGCTAGAGACAAAACGATCGCTACTTTTCTTTCTGGGACAAATCAGCAAGCATGGACATGCAATTTTATAAGGGGTGCCGAAAAAAAAAAAGTGAAACACATACCGACATGTGCATATCTTTACAACATTCAGCTAGTCCAAAGCCATTCTCCTTGCCTCCCCAGCTCTGAAAGAGAACATTTATGGATCAGATTTTTTTTTTCATAAAAACAGACTTCGAGAGAGAGAGAGAGAGAGAGAGAGAGAGAGAGAGAGAGAGAGAGAGAGAGAGAGAGAGAGAGAGAGAGAGAGAGAGAGAGAGAGAAGAAGCTCACCTCTGCAAGGTGCTGAAGCCTCAACAATAAAGGTGTTCTCTTGTCAGAGGCCAGCCGTGTGATGTAGTTGGACCTCTTACTAAAGACGTAGAGAAGATTTAGCACAGCCAGGACAACTTGCATGTCAGAAGAAGCAAGCAGGGTTGTAAGGTGCTAGACATAAGGAGAGATCAAGAACAAATATTGCTGAATATAAAAAGTCCCTTGTGGATCCCTCTCATATGTTATTCTACATATTGCATTTTAGTACAATGTAGGCAATGATATTAGACGATTTGCTTTCAGTTCATGAACTTTTTGGCTGTGCAGCACTGGAGTTAGGAATCTCCCGCGTTACTAGGGGTTTTCTTAAACATCATAAAAAGGTATGAATTGTAAAACGAGTTCTAGTAGTAATGGAGCAAACAAAACAAAAAAAAAATACAAATAAACAGTTAAAATTCTAAATCTGAATTGAGGATATACATTTTTAGATATGAATAAATCATTCTGTGTTTGTGACAAATGAAAATGATCAATAGCCATATAAACTTGCAAAAAAAAAAGATGTAAATAGACTAGCCTGCACAAAATATGAGAAACAATAATGCTGCAAGCATGTTACACTTTGACAACTTCAGGAGTCCAAGAACTGTATACATTTAAAGAGTTTTTTGTTTAATTAATATGTGGTAAAATTAAGTTGTGAACTTATACACTTATACAGCCTAAATAGCTTGCACTGCAGACGCTCCAAAAAGGACTGCATAATCTAAACCACTTAAGAAGTAAGTGCCCCTCACAAAAGGCTAAGGCTTAGTCCAGACGGGGAGATTCGGGGGCTATCCGTCGCCTGGCGACTTCTCGCCGCGACGGATCGCCCCCGAATCTCCCCGAATAGCTAGGCACCGGCGAGGCTTAAAATCGCCTGCGCTTATTTACACGGAGCGGCGTGATTTTTAAAATCACTCCAAATTGCCCAATTTGGAGCGATTTTAAAAATCGCACCGCTCCATGTGAATAAGCGCAGGCGTTTTTAAGCCTCGCCGGTGCCTAGCTATTCGGGGAGATTCGGGGGCGATTCGTCGCGGCAAAAAGCCGCCAGGCGACGGATCTCCCCGTCTGGACTAAGCCTAAAAGAAACCTGAGCACCTCACATCTCCTCCTGCAGATACTCTTACTGCATACAAATATTAAAGATGAAAATAAGAAATCTTCTTAAATAGATGACTGACAAGTGAAGCAGTTTTACCTCAATGGAACTGTACAGGTGCCGTGAAAAGCTGTATTCAATAAGCAAAGCCGTGAAATTTAACACCGCCAGTAGAAGAGCCTTTAGCTGTTCCCTCTCAGGTCTGTCGCACACCAGCATCCAGGACATGTTCTCTACCGTTTGTCCGGCATCTGCCAGAATGCCATCGAAGCGATCTAGTAAGTCCACCCAGTGATAAAGCTCGCACTGAAGATGGAAAAAGTAAAGGTATAGATTAAACTGGCTGTGCAAATATAGCAAGAGTGATGCGCTCTTTACTGTAGTTCATAAGGAAATTACAATCAGAAGAGGAGGTATTGGGGGACATGTATTTCTTTTTAGCTTTGTTTTTAAAACACTTCAACTTGCATAGCAAATTTACAATATCATTATCACAGGTCTGCTTCCAAAAGAAAGACTTTGATATTAGACAGAGCCTCAAGGAGGACAAAAAAAATGACCAGTGGCCTCAAAGCAGGGGCTTGTATTTTAAATTCCTGCTTTGGAGGAAAGTTTTGTTGCATATAAAGCAGGTGTACTGCCAAACAGAGCCTCCTGTAGGCTGATCGTCCAATTAGGGGCTAGCAAGTGGCCAATCACAGCACTTATTTGGCCC
>CM044445.1:8179972-8199210 GCA_024363595.1 Xenopus borealis
ATATATCCAAGCCACAATGCTGCAAACTGGCACGTGGAAAAATGTTTTGCTTTGCTTCCAGTTTAGCACAGCTTAAGGCAGTGATCCCCCAACCAGTGGCTCATTAGCAATATGTTGCTTGCAGTGGCCTCAAAACGGTGCTTATTTTTGAATTCCTGGCTTACAGGCAAGTTTTTGTTTCATAAAAACTAGGTTTAATGCCAAACAGAGCCTCTTGTAGGTCCACGGTCCACATAGCGGCTACCAAATAGCCCTAGTTTGGCACCCTAGGAACATTTTTCATGCTTGTGTTGCTCCCAAACTCCTTTATGTTGCTCACGGGTAAAAATGATTGGGGGATCCAAGATGTTGTGCCTATCACTTCTAAGTTAGTTTAAATCCATCAACAGAAGTCACATATGTTTGAAAAAAATTCAATCTGTAGGAAACAAAATGTGTTATTTTAAAAAATATTTCTATATTTAACAGTAAAAAGCTTCCATAGATCCATCTTTCCTTTGCCCCCAATGAGCCAAGTCCCATACTTCAAAAGGAAGGCAAAGGAAGGAAGGACGAATTGAAAGCATAGAATTGTAAATATTGGAAAACTTCAGATTCAATTTCTATCAGGTTGGAGGGCCATGAAGTGGATTACATTTCAGCTCCTCTTTGTTCACGTAGTTGCCCGTTGAATGGCTAAAGTAAAAGAATAACATTTTTAAACGTCTGCCACTTATTTATGGAAAGAAGGCTAACCTGTCCGTCTGGTCCCATACTGGAGCTACAAGAGATGAGCACTAATTTATGAGAATGGCAGGGACCTCTGAAGACAGTGAAAGCCTCGTAGCTGGTGCCGTGTGTAAAATAAACCTGGGGCTGGTCAAGAGTCACAGAAAATGGACTATAAAACACATTAAACAAGAGGAGAAACAGAAAAAGCATATGGACGTTTAGGTTTGAAATGAAAGTGGCATCTCTGGTGCTAAATGCAGTAAGTTGCCGAGTTTGCCAAACCTGAGCAATTAACATTAACCTGTCCCGAATTTAATATGTTGAAAAAGATTGAGCCCTGTATCACAACGATCTGAGTGATGTCTTGTGATAAAAGCCCCTCTTAAACTTTCCCTGCTATCCTTTTAAAACATACCCTGCCTACACACACACATATATATATTTTTAAAAATGTAGTTTAGGGTGAGGAGAATGAAAGAACAGTGGCTCGAAGAGACTTGCATCTGTCAGTTACCATATTATGGCTCTACCATATATGTGCTGCTTTGCTTGCAGCAGTCCAGTCTGTGTTTTTTTTTCTAGTCTTTGTGTAAAAGGTGATGTGTTTGCTTCTGATGGTGGATATATAAAAAAATAAGTCTAAGGTCCAAGTGTGAACCCTTTCTGGGCCCTCCTTTCTTCATAGTAATTTCTTTTTGTTTGCTAGTGCCATGAGAACGGGCTCCTAGCCAAATGTCTGAGTGATTTGCAGGTCACAGCAAAAGCAGTTTTCCGTTCCGGTGAATCTTGAGGATCTTGCCCAGGCGTTGTTTAGCTGTGGCCAAGCCCTTTTTAGGTCTTTTTCCTGGAATAGGAGATAAATGGAAGAGAAATAAAAACCCATCAAGCTACTTGACCCTGTGTTTTTTACTGATGTGACCCTAGAAGACAAGAGAATTCTGGCTACATGTGATATTCTGTGCAATGAACAAAGCATTTTTTTTAAAGGCTACCTTAAAGGGTTTCTGTAATAATTTTTATAGCGTTTTTTATTTCTAAATTACACGGTTTCCACTGCAAATAATAAACTCTACAATATAACATTTCATTCCTGAACCAACAAGTGTATTTTGTTTAGTTGTCATATTGGTGTGTAGGTGCATCTCAGGTAATTTTGCCTGATCATGTGCTTTCAGAAAGAGCCAGCACTTTAGGATGGAACTGCTTTCTGGCAGGCTGTTGTTTCTCCTACTCAATGTAACTGAATGTGTCTCAATGGGACCTGGATTTTACTACTGAGTGCTGTTCTTAGATCTACCAGGCAGCTGTTATCTTGTGTTAGGGAGCTGCTATCTGGTTACCTTCCCATTGTTCTGTTGTTAGGCTACTCGGGGGGGGGTGATATCACTCCAACTTGCAGTACAGCAGTAAAGGGTGACTTTAGTTTATCAGAGAACTTGTCATATGATAGCTGGGAAACGGACAATATGTCTAGCCCCATGTCAGATTTCAAAATGAAATATAAAAAAAAAATCAGTTTGCTCTTTTGATAAATGGATTTCAGTGCAGAATTCTGATGGAGCAGCACTAGTAACTGATGCGTTTTGAAAAAAAAAAGAAAAACATGTTTTCCCATGACAGTATTCCTTTTAATAATGATTACCCTGCATTGCTGGACTTCCTGGTGAAGATGCAGAAAGCCGTCGCTGTGACAGAAAGACTCCTGGCGCCATTGCCGTAGTTCCACGGTTCACTTGAGCCATGCCAAATATATTCGGACCAGCAGTGTATTCATGGTCAACAAGACTTCCAGAGAAGACCTCCATTTGAGCTTCCAGTGGGGGAGGCTCAGGTTCTGATGGTAAAAGCAGTGGCTCGGGTTCGCTGACCGGTTTCTTTTTGCTGGTTACCTTTTTCTTCAGAGATTTCTGCTGTTCCTAAACAGAGAACGAAAATGTAAATGTTAACAGATCGTGCTTGCTTATCATTACAAGACTTCCAAAGATAACAAAGATTTCTTACTTGCTGGGAAAGTCTTGCAGCAGCAACAGCAAGTCCTGTCTCAACAGATGCTACACGCGTCCCCTCACGCACGGGCCGAGCCTGCTTGGGGAGTGTTGGAGTGACACGGGCTGCAAAAAAAAAATAAAAATGTGAACAGACCATTAAATCTGTCAACTAAATGCAAGGGTCTCTGTAATGCTGCTCATTGAAAGTAATAATGTGACTAAACAAGACTATTTCAACACAATTTGCTTATTAATAAGTGGTACATACTTTGAGCCACTGATATGAATTTATTAAGTACCCCATTTCAGCTTTGAAGGAAAAACAAAGCTTCATGTATCCTGTAATGCAGTGATTTTCAACCTTGTGCCTCCAGCTGTTAAGGAACTACAAGTCCCACAATGCAATGAAGGAGTCTGACAGCCACAGGCAGGCAAATGCATTGTGGGACTTGTAGTTTCTTAACAGCTGGAGGCACAAGGTTGAAAATCACTGCTGTAATGTATAGAACGACATACAGTTACAAGTAAACACTGTACTTCTTTTGCTTTAGTAGTACAAAATTAGGGCTAGCTTACTGCACATTTTATCCTTTTCTTATCTGCATACCCCCACGCATTTAACAACAACTTGTATGGACATAAGGTACACTGGCAAACAAAACCCGATTCTCTACACTCAAACATTATCAGTATAATATTACTATCCATAAAGCAGTAAATGGAAGTTGCCATTAAAGAACAATAGTTATATGGAAGGCAGTGTGGTTAAATGCGAATATGTAAAAGGAAATGATCCTCCTAAGCAGGGGTTTCCAGTATAGACACATTATATGGATTGTTTTTAATCATACCCCACCGGGTGATCCCTGAACTATTCAAATCAGACAAACCTTTAGGGTTCCATGGTGCATCCTCTGCCTGCTTCCTTTTCTTAAGACGTGATTTCAAAGCAGGATCATCATCATCAGACTCCAGTGAAGGGTAAACTGCAGACATAAAAACAGTCTGTTTGTTTCCAATCTTAGCATGACATATAGTTGACAGAATGAAGTAAGGATTTGGACTGCATATAGAAAAAAAAACGTGAAACGCAAAATAGGATTTTTGTTACTCGCCGTTAAATACATTTCTCTATGGACGAACACAGGGAAAGTATGGGGTTAAGCTCCATCCTCTAGGAGGCAAAAAATTTGATGTTATTTTGAAAAGGGGATGTGCCAGCCAACTCCAGCTTAAATGGGTTTTTCACCTTCCAAACACTTTTTTTCAGTTCAGTTGTTTTTAGATTGTTCCCCAGAAATAAAGACTTTTTTTTATTGCTTTCCATTATTTATTTTTTACTGTGTGTAAAGTTGAATGTGGATGTCTCTGGTGTTTGAGCAGACTCTAAACTGTTACAATTTTGCAACATTAAGTTGATACATTATTCAGCAGCATCTCTGGAGTATTAGCAACTGTTGTATCAATTCTAATCCCTGCCTGTAATGAAACCCAGGGATTCTGCTCAGCAGGGACAAACATAAGAAATGTATCCATTAAATGTATCAATTTAGAACAGTTTACAGGGTCGGTGACCCCCCCCTCCCAGAGCTGCTTCAAAAGGTGAAAAATTACGCTTTACACTTCAATATTCGAAAAATGGTCACACATAGAAAACAGAAAGTAATTGGAAAAGGTCATTATTTCTGGTGACCTATCTGAAAACAACTAGCTGTAAGAAGGCAACCAACCCCTTTAAGCTGGCCAGACACAAAGATCCGATATTACGACTCATTGAACGATCGTACGCTCCCCATTTCCCGACCTGCGACTAACCATTCTTATCAAATAAAGTAGTAAAAGAACAGATTAGATGATGTTCAGCCCCTGACAACAATCACATGAAAGTTTATGTCTGACAAAGCTGGTGACAGTCTCCCACTGAAAGTTGTCAGATCAGCAATACATGCAGCGATATGATCAGCAGCCGACGGAAAGCTTCTAACCTGTCCCATCAACTGAACGACCGATCCATTTTTTCCACCAGTTCCTTGGGGAAGGGGTAGGATTTGGAGAGTTTTTGCATAGTCGGAAACTTTTCTTTCAGGAAAGTTGCACTCATCCTAAGCTGCTCATGTGAAGGAAAATGGGCTGCGGACTTGTGTTGTCTCTTGAAGAGGCCCTTGGTGTTGTTGTCAAGGGTAATGTTAAGGACTTCTATGACTGGTTTGATGATTTCCTCGATAACATGGTGAACGTCTTTGCTTGTTGTGTTGGATGCTGGACGTTTCCCTTCCGACTTATATGGATAGCGAGATTCTGATGAAACATCAGAATACTTATTGTGGAAGGATCATTTCCAGCTTTTTCTAGTGCGAAATGTAGGAGACTGTGCAGTTTCCCTCTTGCATTATGCAAAATGGCTGTACAACTCTCCTGCAGGGACATGAAACCGCTCAGCACTGACTGGAGTGGTTGTAAGTGCGGTGGGTTAGGTGAGAAGGATGGAAACATGCAGAGCTGTGCCTGGTTTGCAGTCGTAGTCCTCCTACTCAACCCACTGTCTCACTAGCCAGGCAGTCTGCCTCCTCTTGTGGTAGCATGCAATGCATGGATTTATAGCCAAGGCTAGGTTAACACCCAGGTGAGATAACCCGCGAAGGAGGCTACCGCAGGTGGGTTAAGGCAGTCTTGATCACAGCCTGACCCTGGGTGTCAGTGTTAACCACTGACAGAAAATTCCTCATCTCTCTCACTAGAGAGCTCCAACCTCCTAGGAGCAGGACACTTGAAAAACTGACAGCTGGAGAAGCTAGGTGTAAAACAGAATGCATCAAGTCTTCTTTCTCCTACAGGATGGAGCTTAACCCCATACGTTTCCCCGTGTAGCCCTTTAGAAAACAGAGAAATAGACTTTTTATAGATTTGCTATTTATTTGACCTGCCATGCAACGTTTCCCAAAACATCCAAGGTGAATTCCTTATTGCTGCTGCTTAGTCCTTATAACTTGAATTTGGGTACTGTCATTTGGGTACTACAAAAGAAGCTGATTTTCTTTTGAGAATACACAAAGAGTATTTATTATATTGTATATATATTGTAATATTAGAATGTGTCCTATCTGCCCCCACAAATGATCATTTTATGTAAATATCAGCTTATGCGGTCCCAGATCACCAAATCATCAAAATATCTCCTACTTGTTTGCACTCACTGTATTCTGAATCCTTAAAGCAGGCCCCCAAAGTCTCCTGCTCATCACTGCTATCCTCATCATTACTGTCCATGCTGCGGTGTGTGGGTCGTTTCACAGGCCTCTTTCCAGGTCTCAAGAGGACTTTGCTGTTTCCGGTGCTAGTCCCATTGCCGCTGCCCTTATTCCCAGCAGTCTTAGTGTTACCCTGTAATGTTCCAGCTACCGTGCCACTCTCCTGCCCAGCTGCCCACCAAGCTTGAAGGCTGGAAGGTGTACTAGATGAGGAGGCCTGAAGATTGGCCATGCACAGCATACCCTGAATTGCCTCCTGTGTGCTGGGAGAGGCAGGGGCTTCGCTATAAAGAAAGAGAACAGTTTTAAAACAAAACAATATCCTATTCCCAAAAAATGGAATGGTTAAAACAGAAGTATATCTGTTATTTTCACATTGTTCACCTTCCAAACACTTTTTTTTTTTCAATTCAGTTATTTCCATACTGTACATGAGAAATAATTTTTTTTTCCCCATTGCTTTATAGGTTACATTTTTGACAGTTATCCCAACATTTCAAACAGTAATACAGGTGCAGATTCTGAGCAGCTACAATTTGCTACAGATACATTTCTCAGCAGTATCTGTGGAACAATAGCAACTATTGTATAAATTCTAACCGCTACCGTTGTATCAATTCTAACCGCTACCTTTCAGTTGAGTTGATTACTCTCCAGAAAGAATTACTTTTTTCAATCACTTTACATTATTTTTTAATTCAATATTCCTGTCTCTGGAGTTTCAGTACAATTTTGCAACATTTAGTTGATCCGTTACTCAGCAGCATCTCTGGAATATTAGCAACTATTGTATCAAGTCTAACAAATGCCTGTAATGAAACTCAGAGATTCTGCTCAGCAGGGACGAACATAAGAAACGTATCAATTTAAAACACTTACAGGGTCGGCGACCTCCCTCCCACAGCCGCTTTTGAAGGTGAAAAACTACACTTTACTTTGTATTTTTATTTGTGGCTGTTTTTCTAATATCAAAGAGTAATCGGGGAAAAAAAGTCTTTTATTTCTGGTGAACTGAAACCAACTGAAGTGAGAAAAGTGTTGGAAGGTAAACTTCCCCTTTAATGAAACGCAGGGATTAGGATACTCAGGGCCAAAGAGAAGAAACAGAGCAACTATATGTATCATTTAAGATAATAGCTCAATGAATGGATCATTTAAAACGGTAAGACGCCATCCTCCCAGAGACTTCAATATTTTAAAAAATTTGTCACATATCGAAAGCAATGGTTGTTGCGAACAATCCATTTAAGGATAATAATCATAATACCACATATATAGCGGTGTAAGGAATTTTGAAAAAAAAATGTACTGTTTGACTTTGTCATTGTTTTGTTTTTACAGGGCCAAGAGGCAGATTGTTCCGAGGGTGCAATTTTCCTTACTCAATTTCAGAATATTCAGGACCTCCAACCTGCCGGCTAGCTTTCAACAAGTCTAATATTCCCCCACTGCTGGCTCCAAGTTGGTCACCGTCACCTTCAGCCATTTCATCATCATCAGTGGTGTAGTCTTCCTAAAAGAAGGCAAAGGGAATGCATAATATCGGCAGGACAACTTTACATACTAGCTTACACTCTGGAAACAGACACCATTATTACTGAAAACAAATTTACCTCTACATCAAATTCAAGCTCCCCAGGCTCACGCACTTTGTTGGGGTCTGAACATGGCTTTGCTCTTGGTAGCTTTCGCGGAAACTCTGCAGTGATTAAAGAAAATTTGGGTATATACCGGGAAGTTGGCATTGAAAAGATGGCTTTAAAGAAAAAAAACCTAATTTACATGGTGCTTAAAATTAATATTATCTTTAAAAAATAGCCCCTTTGTTAGAGCTCTGTTTTCCGGTCCCTGTCTGTGTTTCAAATGAGGGGTGGGCGTGCCCTAATAGTCCCTGCCAGAAGCACAGTAGGAGGGGGGAGAGCCAATCACAGATCTGCAGTCAGACAAGCACAGACAGGCTTCAGTTCCCTATCAGGTCCTGCTAGCTGCTGATTGGTTCCTGTCCCACAGTGCAGTGAGCGGAGAGCCACAGGCTCCCCTGCACAGCCTGGGAATTCATGGAGCAGGAAGTGGAAGGGAGGGATTATTAGGGTTTTTGCCGAAATAGTCAATCAGCCTGAAACACAATTCTTCTATATCTAAAGGAGTATAATGCACCGGTACATTCTTTTTTTTTTTTTTTTTTTTTTTACACAAAATGTCTCCTTTAAAGGAACAGTAACTATTAAACTGATCTGTTTGCTTCAGAAACACTACTATAGTTCATATAAACAAGCTGCTAAGTAGCAATGGCAGAAATTGAAAAACGGCTATATGGCACAGGATAAGTAATGGATAACAGAAAACATTATGTTCTGCAGAGCTTATCTGCTGTGTAACTTGGGTCGTTTCTCCTTTGACTAGTTGCCCCAATGGCTACACAACAGCTAATTTATATAAATAATAATAGTGTTTCTGAAGCAAACACTGCAGTTTAACCAATGCAGGGCAACACTGATATATATTTATATTACTTAGATTTTATAACATAAAAAGTTGTAATCCTATATGTAGAGAGAGAGACCACCAATCTGACCCATCAGTCTCCTGAAAATATTATATTTTAAATACATTCTGTTATCTGCAGCTCAACGGTAACTAAGGATCAAACATACTCTTATTCCTCCTAGTCTGCTTGGGGATCACAGGGACAGTGGGGTATAGCTGTGACATCCAGGAAGCAGGACCGGGTCTGTAGAGGGGGGCAGTGTGTGGTCCTTTGCAGAGTTTGTCCTGGTGCCTTTTCTATTACAGAAGTGCAGGTCCCATGTCGCCATTTTTCTGGCGTTCCACAGTTACAGTAAGACACAACTGAAAGGCGTTTTCAAACTAAACGCCAGTTTCAGAAGCTCCACTTCCTAACGAGGCTACAGAAGAATGGTCAATACCGCCATCTGTGGACGTTCCAGTGTCCCGGCTTTCCAAGAGCTCTACTAGTCCCTGATGCCTCCTCCTTCAAGGACTCCATGGACAAAGCTGGAAAGCTTCCTCTGCTCTCTTTTTCGGCCTCATGCACTTCCCCTGCATCCTGTTTTAGCAACAGCCTGGGTGAGCAGAACCATTCAATCCTGGTTGGATTCTCTCCTCAACGCAATTGTTTCTGGGGCTCCTCGTCAAAAACTTACTCAACTATTCTGAGGTTTTTCTAGACGCAGTCCAAGTAATCAGTAGATCTTTGGCATTGGCAGTTACAGCCTGCAGGTCTTTATGAATGAAGCTATGGTCAGCTGTTTTTTCTTCCAAGAAGTCCCTGACTTCCATACCATTCAAGGGTAAACTCCCATTTGGCCCAGAGTTGGAAAGGATTATCAGCCAAGTCATAGGGAGAAAGAGCACCCTCCTACCACAACCGCAAGCACAGAACGGCAATCTTATGGCACAGGGGCGCTTCACAAGCAAAGACTAGTCTGGCACAACAAAAGGGCACACTCCTAAGTCCAGGGACAAGTCTACCTCAGCATAAAGGTGTTATTACACCTCCAACCGCATCTCCAATAGGAGGGAGGTTAAGTCTGTTCGCTGATGCTTGGCTCACACTCTTTCAATATGCCTGGATGCACGACGTGGTGACTCGAGCTAAACAAACTCATTTACCAGACACTTCAAAATGGAGTCTCTCAGCTCTATCATTGCAGCAGTGACTCCAGGGCTGTTTCTAATTTTTGGACATAACGCATGCTTATCTGCAGGTTCCCATTACATCACAGATATTTGAGACTTGCCTTTCAAAATCATTACGTCCAATTTACAAGTCTCCCATTCAGGCTCACTTCAGTCCCCCAGAGTCTTCACCAGTCATGGCCACTTCAACAGCGGTGATGCGCAGTGCGGGTGTCTCCATCACACTGGACAATCCATTGGTCAAGGCTTCATCCTTTCCATTGCATGAACTAGGTTGTGTTCTAAACAAAATCCTCATTGACACACAATTGAGGGTGTTTCTCGACATGCACTTCAACACACAGACACAGAGAATCTCGCTTCCTCAGGAGAAGGCACTTCCTCAGATTTCTAGTAAGATAACTTTTGCAGAAACGACAACACAATGTAAACTTTTGTGTAAAAGTGCTGGGAGTCATGGTTTCCGCCATAGAAGCAGTGTCATTTGCTCAATTCCATCTTCAACAGCTCCAATGGAACATAGTGAAGTTGTGGGAACGATGATCCCTGCTACAAGAGATCTGTCTATCTCACCAGAGAGGATATTCCTGCTTTGGTGGCTGAGGACCAACCAGCTGACACTAGGCAGATATCTAGGAGACCCACACTGGTGAGTACTCACTACAGACGCAAGTCTGAATTCCAGAGTCCCTGCGCTAGCTCCCCAACCTGACAGAGGAAAAGATATTAAAGTTCAATCTTCTAGAGATTCGAGAAATCCGTCTAGGCCTTCTTCATTGGCAATGAGATCTGATAGATCAGGCGAAGAAGATTCAGACGGACAATGCCACGATGGTGGCTTACATCAACCACCAAGAGGGCATGAGAAGCAGAGGGGCCTTAAACGAAGTCAAGCTAATTTTTCAATGGGCAGAAAGCCATCACACCATGCTTTCAGCCACCTACATTCCAGGGCTCCTCAGCTGGGAAGCAGACAGTCCATAGACCGAGGCGAGTGGTCTCTAAATGACAAAGTGTTCCACGAGATAAAACAGAGGTGGGGCATTCCGGAAGTGGAACTCCTGGCAACTCGACACAATCGAAAAGTGGAAGCTTTTCTAGCTTGGTACAGAGATCCCCTAGCCTTCGACGTCGACACCTCTGACACTTCTCCCAAGGATAATCAGATGGCTACAGATAGAGCAGATACCTCATTCTCATAGCACCAAGGTGGCCTTGACAGTCCCGGTTCACAAACCTCATCAATTGGTCAGTAGCAGAACCCTGGACGCCATCTCCTCTGCTGGACCTTCTATTGCAGGGTCCAATCCAACATCCAAATCCATCATACCTGAATTTGACAGCATGGCTCGAGATGCAAATCCTGACTCAAAAAGTTTTTTCCAAGGCCGCAGCATGCACTATGTGCATTGCCAGAAAGCTTTCAAGTATGGTCAATTTACAGTCAATGCTGAAACAATGCTGTACTCAAGGTCTTCTCAGTCCTTAATATCCTACAATTCCTCCAGGGGGGTTATCCAAGGGTCTGTCTCTTGGTTCTCTAAAGTCTCAAATTCAGTTTTTTCTGTAAGGATTACCTGGCACTATTGCCAGACGTCAAAACTTTCATGCAGGGGGTTGTACATGCGACTCCCCCCATCTAACCACCAGCTCCTCTTTGGGACTTTACCTTAGTATTGCAAGCATTTCAACACCTGCCGTTTGAACAATTAGGGTCAGTGTCTCTTCAATGGCTCAGCAAGACGTGTTTTCTGAACTCAACGCATTATCCTGTAAGCTGCCCTTCTTGGTTTTTTCATCACAACAGACTAGTTATCCAAACCATCCCTTCATTCCTGCTTACAGTGGTCTCAGAATTTCACTTCAACCAGGAAAGAACGCTTCCAACCTTCTGTCCTTCACCATCCAATCCCAAGGAGGTGGCTCTACAATTTCTGGATCCTGTTAGAGCTCTAAAATTCTATCTTCAGGGAGTTCAGGACATCCGCAGGACTGATGCTCTACTCATCTTGCCTTTGGGACCTCAAAGATTCCCCTGCCACTAAATCTGCCAATTCCCATTGGATCTAGCAAACCATTCAGTGAACCTACATGGCACAAGGCCAATTGCCTACAGCTAGGATTGCTGCCCACTCTACCAGAGCGATGAGTACGTCTTGGGCCTTCAGAAATCAGGCCTTGGCAGAACAGCTTCGGTCCGCTCCTTTTGCAAATTTTACCATTTCGACACCTTTGCGGCTTCTGACACGGACTTCAGCAGAAAGGTGCTTCAAGCCGCAGTGGTGGTTTCCACATAGGCCTCACTCTCCAACCCGGGACTTTAGGGGACAGCTTTGGTACGTCCCCACTGTCCCTGTGTCCCCCAAGCAGACTAGAAGAAAAGGAGATTTTCAGTTGCTTGGGGGACACAGGGCTTACTGCCCTGGATTGAGGCGCTCATGTTTTTCTATCAAACATGTTACTTGTTTATGTTTTACTACTACTTGTAAAGGATTATTTGATTCCTGTTGACTTTGTAACAAACTGAGTGAAGCTCCACCTGCTGGGGGTATAGCCAGAGATTTTTTTTTTAGTTTTTATTGTGTCCTGCCTCCTGGATGTAATTGAAAAAACAAACGCCAATAACTTAGTATGCTGCAACAGGGGTGATCCCCTTCATTACCTCTCACCCCTTAAACTGCATTTGCTGCCTGCTGGATGTACTAGCTATACCCCACTGTCCCTGTGTTCCGAAGCAACTGAAGAGAAACAGATTTAAAGTCGAGTACACAAAATCTTTTTGCATAAGCAGCACTGTATGAAATGGTTAAAAAAATTAAATATGATTGCAAAATAAGGGAATAAATTGCAGTGACAATATTTAAATTAGTCATTTATCTTAAACGGGTGGTTGTCATTTCAGTTAACTGTTAGTATGTTGTAGAATGTCCATTTCTAAGCAACTTTTCAATTGGGTTCAATATTTATTTCTTAAAATGTTTTCATAATTTGCCTTTATCTTCAGACTCTTTCCAGTTTCCGGTGGGGGTCACTGACCACTTCATACTCCTTTCTATTCAGACCATCCCCTATTCATATTAGAGTCCCTCGTTTAAACCAATGCATGGTTTGCTAGGGTAATTTGGACCCTAGCAACCCGACTGCAGAAACTGCAAACTGAAGATTTACTGAATAAAAAGCAAATTGCAAAATTGTCTCAGAATATCACTCAGAACAAACCCTGTAAAATTATTATTTTTTTAGGATATAAACAAGAGTATTCTAAGACAATATGCCAACATCAGTTTGTATTTTTGTTATTAATCAATAAGCCATTGATTTGGAATTCATAGAAAGCCTTGTGCTCTGGTTGTTGGGATCAGTAACAAGGACAACCAGAAAGCATTTTAAACTGTCAAATAAAAAGAGCCAGAATAGGAAGCAGTAGGTTTTACTTTGCTTTCCTGGGCCCTAATGCACACAGAAAAATAAAAATAGACTTCACCTTTAAAGCTGTTCTTAACATTATACTGCTACAGGACAGGAACACTATATTAACAAGTAAACTTGTAAATGCTGGGAAGGCTTAGCTAATGACCAGTAGGTAAAATAATCAGGTTTTTTTTGGAGTTTACGTACTGTGTAACTTTTTCTTTGTCAGAGCTATTTTTTTCTCTTTGCGAGGAGTCTCATCAATTTGCAAGTCATCCTCTGAATCTATAAGAAATGGATCCCCAGAGGACAGATCTCCCTGTTCCTTTTTTATGTGTTTATTTGCAGCTGCTTGGCGTCTACTTCCAGCTCCAACACGCTCCTTCTTGCTACTGTAAGAGATGCACAGAATAGCAATTCATATCTCTTTTTTATCATTATTTCTCAAAAATTATCACAAAGCAAAACAAAGCATGACTAATCAGGTGGAAGAGATAATGCTCGCACTCACCTTACATTGGTACCATTAGCCATCATCAGCCTTACTTTACTGTCTGCTATCTCTACATCCAGCAAGCTGATATCTGGCTTTTCTTCAAGAAGATCTAAGTCTGTTTCTTCAGTCTAGGATGAGAAGATAACATTAAAATGGGGAAAATAGCAGGCACAAGTTAGGGTTTAAAAACAGGTTAAAATAATGTGAAGGGGCTCGTAAAAATATCAACATTAGATCAGGAAAAAGAAAATATAACCAATCACTGGGGTTAGACAATCAGAGCTGCCAGAATACATATAGCTACAAACCTCCTTGACTGAAGTACCAAACTTCTGGCTTGTAGGAGTGCCTGGTTGTTCTGGACTCATGTCAACCTCTGTTTCTCTGCCCTTCCTTCCTCCTTTTTTAATCAGGATGTTTGCTCTACCACCCTTCTTATTACTGCCCTTTAATGGAAGAGCTGCTTTCGATGTGGTTGGACCACCAGGGCTTCTAGTTAGACCCAAGAGGTTTCCATTTTTCTCTATGTTTTGATGGAAGATATCCTGTGGGAGGTGGAAAACAATTCATTATTTGTGATTTGTAGAGGCAGTTACAAATATAAGCGATGATCATTCAGCAAACCGTTCAAGTACAGAGCAAAGCAGACCACACACACAAAAACATCACCTCCATTAGCCGAATCTCCCTGTCCAGGTCTTTAATAAGCTGGGAAGTAATAATCGTCTCAGGAATTTCCTCTTCATGATCCATCAATGCCTAAAATGAAAACAGATATGAGATATGAGGTCCAAAGAATCTGCATTTTATTGAACGGAGGGGGGGAAGAACTTACATGGAAAAGTACAAATAAACATAGATAAAACAATATGTCTTAAGACGCTTGTATGCTGCAATGGTATAAAAACAGCCCCACCTCCTTCTTGGTCCAGGCTCTGAATGCTGTATTAAGTGCCTTGGCTCCATGCAACAAGTATGATGCTGGCTGTCTTCTGTTCTCTCGCAAACCTTTATACCAAGGAATGGTTCAGTTGAGACAAAACAGCATGTATTTTTGATAAATTCATAGTGAATGTGAAAGTAAAAGCAGATTTAAGTTTAGACTCACCACGGAAGGTGTCTAGTAAATGCTTCCCCACGTACCAACAGATGGTTTCAAAGTTTGGGAATTTAAAGAGGTCAGCAGTGCTTAATCGCTTCTCAATTTCATAAGCTCTGCAGGGATGAGAAGAAACAACAATTAAACAAAATGTGGTCTACTGCTTAGAAAAGCAAGGCACTGTCTGAAACACTGAACTACACTGGTTTAAAGAACACTCCAATAGCCTATCATTTTAGGCTCTAGTCCTAAAAAAACTTAAGACCCCAAACTCTATGAGGTAGAGGACTACTCTTACACCATTAAGTCCTAAACTCACCTGAGCTGCATAGCAATGCTTAGGCTGTGCAGAAAGTTCCCTCCAAAGGCTAAGCAGTCAACTGGAGTCAGCACTGCATGTATCCATCCTAGCAGAACCAACATTGACATAAGAAGGTAATCTAGAAACCATGGAAAACAGTCACATAAAAGGGAAGTGGCTCAAAAGTTTCAACTATAACTCACCTGTGGGGATGAAAAGTGTCTGTCCCTGTTTCACTGGGCATCTGTAGCATTTATCCACTTGATCTCCAAAGAACATTTCATTCTGATTGGAGGAACTGCTCCAGCACTCAAAAAGGGCTAGGTTGGTTTTGGTCGGTTGGATAAGGTAAAAGATTTTCTCTCCCTGTAAAATATAGGGCAATAAATGGTAAAATTTGTGAGTTTTATCTATCAACAGTCTCATTTTTGTGGTTTTTGAAAGCACAACCAAACTCACAAACTAAGAATATTTATAAAATGTATTAAATAAATTTGAATTTAAAAAAGTACAGAACTGAAAATTACGCTGAACTAAAAAAAATTGCTCGAATTCATTTAGAGCCGTCCAATAAAGATTCAGCACAGTCCCCACTGACTTCTACAAGACCTTGACAACTTTTACTCTGTGAATTTTTGTATTAGTGGTTTTCGCAAAATGCGGCGTAAATGACCTCGCAAGAGTGGTTTAGATGATTTATTGAACAAGCATTAAAAGAGAAGGAAAGGGTAAAACTAAGCAAGCTTTATCAGAAAGGCCTATTTAAATACACCAATAAAGCCACAAAGTAATGCTGCTCTGACTTCTTTGCCAAAAGAAAGCTGGCATTTCTTTCCTTCTATTGTGAACACGTGGACTTCTGTATCAGACTTCATGCCTTCAGCTTAAGCCTCTTTGCCCCGGGTATGAGCATTCACTGATTGCTCCTCTCTCCCATCCTTCTCCCACTTCCCTCCCAACTGTAATCTGAGCCTAGAGCTATGAGTGAGTAGGGAGAGGCAGGAAGTGATGTCACACAAAGCTAATATGTCAGCTGCATCCTAAACAAACAGAGTTTCTACAGCTGTTTACTCAAGTATGGTAAAGCATTCTACAGAATAAATATAGTGTTCTAGCTTGCACTTTTATGGCTAATATATTGGTAATAAACTGCCTTGCTAGCTTTCCTTCTTCTTTAAGACTGTTCGTTTAAAGATTCTGGGCGTTGTTTTACTTGTTACAACTTACCATGCTTGAATGAAAAGCATAGACGCATAGAATATTATATGCAGAAATCCCATCACAGATGGGTAAAACCTAATGACGTGACAGAGTCCTAATACTTTGTTATCTCTCTCTCTCTACTTTGTTAATACTACGTTGAGTGGGTGTAATCTAGTAGCCGAGCTGTGAAGTCATGGAGACACAACCAATTACAACAGGGTTAGTACGCAACGCCCCAGCTTTTTAGCATTAGACGGCACAACTCACTATGTTGAAGAAGCTTGACTTACTTTAAGCACATGATACCAGACAGAGGTGCCCCCAAAATCAATATGGAAATCTGTGTAACTGTCCTTAACACCCATGAGACAGTATTTCTGGACATTAGGCCTCTCAAAAACACTCTGCTCTGGCCACAGGTTTTCTACCCAGGATAACTTTCGCACAATCTTTGGAGTCTCCACAAGATTAGTGAGTCTACAAGAAAATAAAAAAAGGATTGCATTATAAGATTAAGCAAGGCAGTGTAGTAAAGACTATAAAACTAGTAAAACAAATGCACTCTTTTTCAAGCTATGATTAAAGAACCAAGAGAAATATATGGAAGCAACCATCTATATCAGATTTCCAAAGGAGCAGAACTTTGCTTTGGCCAGACATGTGTTGGGCCAAAATGGTCTGACCTGGGCCAATGACTGGGTTAAATTATTGGGGGGGGGCCTTTGCAGTGCCACTGGGAGAGAACTTTATCAACAGCCTAAAGTGTCCTTGTTCGAATTTATAAAAATACAGATAGATATATGGCTAATCCTCAGTTAGATATCGCTCATGCAGGCACCTAAAATCAGAGCTGTGTTTGGTCAGCTTTAGTCAGACAAATTGATGAATAGATCATATGTAAAACATGACACTAAGGTGAAAAAAAGATTAAGAAATGTAAATTGAACCTGCTATACAAACCTTGTCTCTGAAAATTCCAGGCTTATGAGATTGAGAACCTTTTCCTTTTTGGGGCTGTTATAATATTTCACAAAATCTTTCAGTTTCATCTTCAGATCAGCTTGCCTCATCACGTCGATCACATCGATCTCTTTCTCTGGACCTGAATGAAACCAGACGACAAAGATGGGGGGGGGAAAAAAAAAAAGAGTTTTGTAAAAGATTATGGAAACAAAAAACAGCAAGAGGATGACAATGAAGATGAAAACCAGAGAAACACAAGACAATGAGAAAAAGATAATTCAGCGAGAGGGTTTAGAGATATGGTTTGAAACATACCCACATAGTACTCCACATCACTGACTGTGAAGGTTGGAGCAGGAAGCGTCATGCCTAATCCATCTTTCTTCAGCACTAGAATTGGGACACTGAAACTGTTCTCCTCCAAGTATTCCACGGTCAACTGGACACCCTGGGGCTTTAGGACGATATCCTCTGCGCTGCCCATTAAAAGCACAACGGGGTATATTGTAATAAGGTATATATACTAGCTTTCCTCAACCAGATACAGAGCATGGTTTACGGCAACCTCTGAAAGGTATTCTCCAAATTCCTTAAACGGACAGTTCAGTGTAAAAATAAAAACGGGGTAAATAGAAAGGTTGTGAAAAATAAAAAAAAAAGTTTAGAATATAATTAGTTAGCCGAAAATGTAATGTATAAAGGCTGGAGTGACAATGTTTAACAGAATAGACAGAATACTATTTCCTGCTTTTCAGCTCTCTTGGTTTCCACTGATTGGTTACCAGTCAGTAACCAATCAGTGACTTGAGGGGGGCCACATGGGTCATAACGGTTTGCTTTTGAATCTGAGCTGAATGCTGAAGATCAATTGCAAACTCACTGAACGATTATGTCCCATGTTGCTCCCCTTCAAGCCGCTAACTAACTTCAGGATGTAGTTAGGCATCCAGTCACTCCAGCCTTTATACATTAAATTTTTGTATTTTGCACTGCCTATTTACCTAGTTTTTAATTTTTAAGCTGGACTGCTCCTTTAAGCTCTATAATTACAGTATAAAAGAAATGAACAAAAGATTCAAATATCTTATAATCATAACGCCCCTTTATGATGGTCTTTTTTTCCCCCTTGTGTATGTGATAGCCGGAAACAACCAAGGTAGTTGGTAAGCTCCAGCAGTTACCTTGGGAAATTCCTACTTTTCAGCTCCTTGATAAAGTTTGCACTTCCTGTCTGTACTGGCTTCCCAGTGTCTTTGCTCAAGAGTGGCTCCTGCTTTAAATTCCCACGTCGGCGTTTCACTGTAGGAACACACAGACAATAAGAGGACACTCATTTAAATTACATAAATATAAACAATTATTTTGCATTCTGTATGCAGGCAGTCCCCAGTTTACTTACGACATAGGGTCTGTAGGTTTGTTCTTAAAGGGAAACTGACACTAAAAATTCATTCATTAAAAGTTACCTATAGGTAATGTGGTTCTGCTTTTGTAAGTAACTGTCATTTGAAGTTCCTAAACCTGATTGTTTTGCCAGTCTGACTGTCCCTTCTTAACCTGTCAGTTACAGTTTCTAATGATAGACTCCTGCAGCACAAATATGGCAGCCCTCTCATACAGGAACAAGGGGGTAAAAAAAGTAATGGAAAACCATCAGGCAAATACTTTTATGTCAAAATTATAAACAGCATTCAAAGACAATGTTGTGATAGATAATAAAAAAAAGGTTATTGTCCGAGGTCAGTACTTCTTTGAGTTGAATTAGTAAATTTAAACTTTTTTTTTTTTTTAAACTTTTAAATACTTTTTAAATGCAACAAGACTGATGTTTGTCTTAAAGGGGATGTATGGTCAAATATTTTAATCCCCCTTTGGCTTTGGGAAGTGAATAGATGTATTTTTCAAATTGCAAATAATTAAAAAAAACGCCCCGTGGCCGTCTCTTCTTCAAGGCCTTCCTACCTCTCCGCTATAGTCCCGTCTACCCACCAATGGAAAACGAGTAGGCAGTGACAGTGGGAGTGACGGTGAGGCACATCTAGCAGGTATCTGCAGACAACACTTCTATTCACTCCCCAAAGCCAAAGGGGGATTAAAGTTTTTGACCAGACATCCCCTTTAACATAGTATTTTATTTTTACCTTTCTGTGTATATGTA
>CM044445.1:8215609-8243750 GCA_024363595.1 Xenopus borealis
TTCATTATAATGGAGTCTATGGGAGATGGCCTTTCCGTAATTTGGGTTTCTCACCAGCTTTACTGCAGTCCACTGTGAAGGAGTTCTTCTGGCCAACAAAGGCTTTGTTGAGTCCTAGCCCTTTAGCCACTACCTTGCTGGCATCTGATGCTATCCTAGGAGCTGCTGCATGCTGAGTGAAGGCCTCAGATTTGGTGACAGAATCGACAAAGACTGAAGAGGATTCATGCAGGCTGTGGCTGGTCACCAGACGAGGACCTATGGGGGAAAAAATTTAAAAAGTGATCTAAAAGCTTATGCCCAGGCTCAGGTACTTTGGTCATGTATTGGCAGCTTTAAAATTGCTTACCTGTAACCTTTGCTTTGAATGGGCTTCCCACAATATGGTAGGGTCCCCCATACTTAATGGATATCAGGTAGCTTCCAGGGGCCATAGGAGTATAGGTAACCTTGTAACCCTCTGCACATTCTTGGCAGTCCATTTTGACTTTGGACGGGCCATCAATGGTGACGGTGAGCGCCCCAGCGCCTGCTTTTGTGGTGTTAACGATGAACTCTGCAGCATTGCCTGGAAGAAGAACGTATGCATTACTGGGCTGTATTACAGAAGTTGAAGGGTGGGAGTGATAGACTATATTTGGCTGTACTTCCCCGAAGATCTTCAAATCTTACCTGTGGTGCCTCCTTCTAATCCAGCGCCATATGCCGATACCATCCCTGGATCTCCAGCCTGGCCTGGTTCCCCTACTCTTATTTTGAAGGGACTGCCAGGTATATGAGATCCGTTAAACTTTACATCGACAATATATAGTCCATTTTCACGGGGAATAAAGCGTACAGCATATTTATCTGCAATTATGAAGGAAATGTTAGAAAGGGGGAAGACAATACAATGCACATTAGGAATATTCTATTTTCTGCTTAGCAGCATTCCCAATCACTTAGAGCCCAAATCATCCACACAATGCAGGAACAGCACCCCTTGTGGTCAGAAAATGGAGACACTGCAGAAAATCCAATCAATGATTAATGTCCCATTCACTCACCTTCATCAATTTCCGTCACACAGCATTCCTCCAGGGCCCCCGAGGGGCTGTGGACCTTGGCATCCAGAACTCCTTTGGCACCATTAAGACTAACTGCAAAAGAGGCTGGCTGGTTGACCTTTAACCCTGACTCCTAAAAGCACATCACATGGTTCAGTAACAGGATATATCAGAGTACATTTAAGAACATTGAGAGCAAAGGTTTTAGATCATGTTTTGTAATATACCTACCTGCTTATAGCTTGGTTTAATGGGGGAGAGGAACATCTAAGTGGGGGAGATATGTGCCTGTGGAATGCAACTTGTGTAAAAGGAAGGATGGTCATTTGTAAGCAGCCTTTGTATTGGAGATAACCCTGCACAGCAAGGAGACCTAGCTCCCTACATTGGGGTCTATACACAGCTAGTCACAACTGAGTGGATAGAAAAAGCAGCTTCTCAGTAGAGAAACCAACAATGGAAGAACATTGGCGGAGTCCAACCAAATATCTTTCATATAACAAGAGCTGAAGGGTTTATCCAGACGGGAAAAGACTCCTGTGAAGCATTTTAACCACGGTCATCAGCAGGTGGTCATGTGTTCGAAAGGATTATTCAAGTCAGATTCATCTGTACATTAGCCAAGAATCAACTCTTATAGTAGAAGGAAAGCCATATAGCGCTTTGGGGTGCCAAATGTTAGGCATCCCCAAGTGAATGTATTTACTTATCTGAAACTCCGGGCCGGTGCTCCTATCTATAGAAAACTGCACCGGCTCAGGGTTATTCCGGTGGGCACCACGGAGCGATCCTCTTCCGTTCTTCAAATTTCCCGGGGCAGACGCATTTGCATGAAATAGGTGACTTTTCCAATAAAGTTCGCCTTTTCGATGTAATGCACATGCCCAGCCGCAAGAACAAGCTGGAAGAGGATCACTCCGCTGTGCTTACTGGAATAACTCCGGGCTGGTGCAGTTTTTTGCCGATAGGATCACCGAACCGGGGTTTCAGGTTAGTAGATACAATCACTTACGGGTGCCTAACATTTGGCCCCCAAAGTGGGATATGACTTTCCTTCTCCTTTATGGGCCTTGACGTTTGAAATGACTCCCACTATCATGTCCTAATAAGCTGCTTATAAACAATTCCTAGTAAAGTCACATGCTGCAGCCCAAAGCCACAAATCTGGCCACCTACCATCTCCCTCTTTAAACTCAAGCCATATTTCAGGTCCTTATGAAGCTGCTTCCTGTTAGAAGCCTTTAAGAGAGACACGAGAAAAACACACGGAGAGCCTCCTGAGCATGCTGGGGGAATGGGATAATCATGCAAAGAACACGTTGCTAATATTATAAGTAGGACAGCTTTTGGTGGAGTAAAGAGGGACTATTTACATTGCAAATGGATTGTCAAAGGATTCTCAAAATGGCATGGCAGAAAGGAAAGGGGTTCAAAATTACTTAAGACTATAGGCTTCTGAAGTTATTTTAAAAATCCTCCACCTATACAGTATATGGATTTTAGAAATCCTACTGCCTACTAGGATGACTTCCAGCTAAGAAGGGTCACTATGGTCCATGAACGAAGGAAGGAAGACCTTAGCAACATAAACCCAGACATTGCCAAGTAAAACTTTGCTTCAGAATGGAATGTGGGCACTTAACAGCTGCTCAGGAGGTGAATTCTCTGCCCTTTCATGAGGTGGGCACAGGTTTCTCCCAGTGTCTCACCTGAAGACTAGAAACAGTGAGTCTCCGTGCGTCGTCTGATGTAGATCCCACAGGAACCACAAAGGGGCTGTCTGGTATGTGCTCATCATTAAACTTCACAGACACCTCATAATCACCTATAAAAGAAAATACTGGAAATCAGACGGTACAGCGCTTCTTTATTCACACCTAATCAAATAGCATCATTCTGGAATACTGCTAGTTATAGAATTTAGACCCCCCCCCCATTAAACTTCTGTTTAATGAGATCAGATGAAGGAAGACACTTTATATTGTACCTAGATATAACCATGTAATGGAAAATGGAATGGTAGGGCCACCTGCATTGCCTGAGGCTTTAGAACACAAGTGAAACCAACATACCAGGCTCCTGCACAATGTAGGACACTCCACAAGAACCATCCTTTCTGTCCTCAAAGGCGATCTCTGCTTTGCTGGGACCTTCCACTGCAATTGATAGACCACCAGCACCCGCCTCTCTTGTCCAGATACTGAACTCCGCTATAAATAAAAAGGGGCATGCAGTTAACTGGAATGTGGGGGTGGTGCTGGGATCCCAGGACATGGCATCAATCTTATTAATGTTGAAGCCATAAAGAGCATTTAAACAAAAACATTCAGTGGGTCTTTGTAATCAAAGACAAGGGGTTAGGATCATGGAATGGTAATCTGCCATCTATGAATTAACTCCAGCCCTTGGATGCAAAAGTCATAAGGCATACCTGGTGTTCCAACTTCTGCTCGTTCCAGGCCAGGACCTCCAGCTCGCACTTTGTGTGCTCCTCCTTCACCCAAGGGGCCAACAGTAAACTGGAAGGGGCTTCCAGGCACATGCTGTCCCTTGTACTTAACACTGACTGTGTGGATGCCCATCTCAGTAGGAACAAACCGGATGCAGTAAGTATTATTTTCGCTTTCCATTATTTCTGCGTCATGAATCTTCCCTGAGGGGCTAGTAACCTGGGCAGTCATGTCGTGAATGCTGATCTCTGCAAGTGATAGGAAGCCAGTGAAGAAACAGCATGAGGATTATGTCTGACCAGGACAGACACATATATTAAATGCTCTTGTAGACTCCTTAGCAACTTGTACGCATTTATTCCTGTGCTTAAATAGACAGCAATTACCCCAATTGATCCCTATACCACTCTTAGCCCTGAGAAAGACACGACCCCCCAACACCTACACTCTGATGATATTGTGAGTATGCTAAAATCCTAATACATGTTAAAGGAAATGAATATGCTTACACTCCAGACAATTTTTAGATTTCAAAAACTACTTACCGGGGATTTTTAGGCTCAGATCACACTGGCTACCGATGTTTGCCACAGATGGGGCAGTTCGTCTTCGAGTGATACTCTCTTTTATTCTTCCTTCCCCAGTCACCTTGACAGAGAAGGGGCTCCCTATATAAAAAAAAAAAAATTACTGAATACAGGTATAGGTGAAGGCACATTGGAAACATAATGCAAAGAACAGATTATATATCAGCATAAAACTATGACCCAAGTTCACTTCCTCCCCATTATAATGCATACCTGGAACGTGCTGATCAGCAAACTTAATGTTGATAATATAATTTCCAGGTTCGGTTGGGCAGTAAGTAACTTTGCATGTCCCGTCTTCCAGATCCTGTGTGTTTATGTCCACTTTGCTGGGCCCCTCAATGGAAAGACTAAGTCCTCCATAACCTTGATGAGAAAGACAAGTGGTCACCAAATAAAAGTAAACGGCTGGGTGTTATGGTGGTCATACATAGACCAAACTGGCAGCTTGGTGGCCCTGGATGTGGTCCACAGCCGACATATTTACACTGATCAATGTGATTCCTTGATGGCCCAAAGGCTGGTTGTCAAATCAACTCCTCCTCCACTTTGGAGGCAAAGTAAGGCCATATTTTAAGTTTGCTGGTACACCATGTTACCATGATGAAATGGGTGGTGTTGCAGTAACAGGTTATTAAGTATATCCAATAGAGGTGGTATTATATTTTTCTGCCGACATAGATTCTAAAGATGGTACCTGCTTCCCTGGTGTCAATGATGAATTCTGAGGGCTCAAATGTCCTCCCTTCAGTCAGACCTTGGCCAGACACAACCACCCGGCTGGCATCTCCGATCTCCGATTGGCTGATCATTACAGTGATTGGGCTGTTGGGGATGTGGACACCATTTTTCTTGATACTGACGATGTGTTCGCCCGTCTCCTTTGGCACAAATGAGATGCCTACAAAGAAACATGTAGGTACATAATGATAGTCTGCCTTTCCAATAAACTAGAAGTGTAAAACCAATTACTGTTCCAGCAATAATACTCTTTTTTGGTACCTTAAGCATCAAGAAACACAGGCACAGAGTATAAAGCAAGCAATTAAAGAGAACAAGCTTAGAATTTGTTTTTTTTTGTGGGTGAAAAGTTTAAAACTCAATAAAAACGAATTTATAATATAAAGTAATTTTTTTTATAATGTTCTGTGAAATCCTATTATGCTTATTAGTTAGCAAATCCCTCAAAAGGACATTTATAGATGTTTAATGATATAGGCATTTGATTTTTAGCATCTGCAAATAGTGTTCTTACCAACATGGCCATTTCTGAGCCTCTTGAGCAGACATGGCTCCTCTCTTCCAGCTGGAGAGGTCACTGTTGCAGTCAGCTGGCTCAGGTCTGTCTCTGTAATGTTCAGAGGGATGTCCGCTGCAGACCCTACCTTTAGCTGGGACATACGCATTGTATCATCTCCTGTTTAAAAAAAAAAAATTCAAACACCCCCTCCAATTAGGTTTCAGAACTTGTGTTCAAGTTAAA
The DNA here is from genome assembly GCA_024363595.1 of Xenopus borealis. Classification (NCBI taxonomy): domain Eukaryota; kingdom Metazoa; phylum Chordata; class Amphibia; order Anura; family Pipidae; genus Xenopus; species Xenopus borealis. Next base: position 8,221,176 of record CM044445.1, read on the forward strand.
GGAAGCTTTGATATGATGACCTACACAACTCACCTGTTATTTTAGCAACAAATGGACTTCCTGGAATGTGCTTGTTGTTATACTTGACCAAGATGTTGTAGTCTCCGGGGAGCACAGGGAGATAAGAGACTGTACAGGTCCCATCCTGGTTGTCTGTGCAGCTGATATCTGCTTTGGAAGGGCCCTCAATGGCCAGCGACAAGCCACCTACAAACCAAAAATAAAGTCAATCAAGGCATTCAGCTCAGAGCACAGTGTTCTTCTTGGACCAAAAAAATCAACCCATCACCTTCTCCAGCATCCTTTGTGTTTACAGTGAAGACAGCTGGTTTATTCACTGTTCCATGGATCAGTCCTGGGCCATAGGCAGTGACATGGCCGCTGTTTACATAATCCACATAAAATTGAAGAGGGCTTCCTATAAAGCAAGAGTTCAGTTTTAATGATAGAGAATATACAAAGCCACTGTATGGATTCTTCTTATGCTGCACTTCAGAAAATGGACAATTTTAACAAAGAATACATGATACAAAGCTCAATAGATAAAGCTTTTACCCCCACATGCAATAAAAGGCACTAGGTTTGCCCAGGAGCAGTAACTCATAGCAACCAATAGGATCTTTGCTTTTAAACAGGTGACTGCTACATTCTAGCTTTTGATTGGTTGCTACGAGTTACTGCTCCTGGGCAAACTTAGTGCCTTTTATTACATAACCCTATTTAACTATAGAGATGTTTATAAACTTTACTTCCGTACAGCCTTTGCCAGTAATACCAAGGGGTTGCAATGCTTTTTGCTAAAAAGGCAGAGTTGTGGGAAATCTTACCAGGAATATGTATGCTGTCATACTTTATATCCATCTCGTGTAGTCCAGCTTCAGTGGGAGCATATCTCACCGTGACTGTCCCATCTTTGTTATCAGTTATGTCAGGCTTGGCAATCTTCCCTGATGGCATTCGTACTTCTCCTGGACAATCAAAATAAGGCCTTAATTAGCTGAAAATAAAGTGGTCAACCACCCAACACCCATAGACCTATTCATATATACTAATTTTAGCTTAAGGAAACCCAAGAGGACAAAACAGGTCATTCTGCTTTACAGATTTCCTGCCCCAGACCAATCACACACAAACTATGGTCGTTTATTAGTATCCAGTAAAACTTTCTGTACAGTGGGAGGAAACCAAGCGAAATCCTACAGCGAACACCGTAAAAGGGTAAGAACTACTAACACTATACTCTTTGCAGGGCTTCCCTGTAATCTACATAAATGTTACTTTACATCTTTCCATTCTACTCACAAACCCTGTCAATCCAAAAATAACCTAGCAGAGGTATTGCCAGGTTCTAAACAAAATTCTTAAGACATTCTTGTGTCAAACTTGCCAATGGCATAGTCAAGTTATGCCAGTTTGCCACACAACCCTAGTACTAGAAGTAGCATCAATACTTAAGATAGACCAATACATTTGCAAAGCTAAACTGCAGAGACAGTTAACAGCTTCATTGCTCTCCTTTACACTATTCCAGTAATCCCCAACAAGTGGCTTGTGAGCAACAGGTTTGATCACCAAGCTCTTGGATGTTGCTCTCCGTGGCCTAAAAGTAGGTGCTTATTTTTGAATTACTGGCTTGATGGCAAGTTTTTGGAGCATGACAACCAGGTCTATGGCCAAAGAGAGCCTCATGAAGGCACTCAATCCATATAGACAACTGACTAGACATCATATCCTTAATTTGGCACCCGAGGAACTTTTTTCATGCTTCTGTTGCTCCCCAACACTTTTTACTTTTGAATGTTGCTCACGAATAAAAAAGGTTGTGGACCCTTGCTGTATTCCATTCTTACCTGTAATCTCTCCTTTCTTAATGGTGAAGGGAATAACCAGATCAAAAGGTCTAAGTCCTGCCACGTCCAGTCCATTTACACCCATAACTGGGCGATCGGTAGCCTGAAATAAAACACAAGTGAGCAGAGTCCTTCCTGCCGAGCAAACACAAAACACTTGCGTCAACAGAAGACGAGAACAATCCCAACTCCAGTGCAAGTTCTCATCTGGACTACAATGCACAGAAAATAGCAATAGCTATATTAAATGGAAAGCCTTAAGCTTCCTATTGAAAGTCATCAAAAATGATGGAATAGTAGAAGGCCAGTGGTTGGAGCAGCAAAATCAGTAGAACAAATTTAGGGAATCGTCAAATTTCCACCCCAAAAAACTCTAAATGGTTTATGTTGAGTTTGTGTAATGTTGTGGAGCCACTCTTAGAAATAGGCTCTGGCAATTCAAGATAATGATAGTCAATTGTTTTTTTGGGACTTTACATAGCAACTATAGGTCGGTAACCATTTATATATGACTTTTCCCCCTACAGGTCCACTTTCTTAGTAAGAAGAAAATTAAATTTATGCCACAGCATTTTTTAATCAAATGGGAACAGGAATACAGTAGATATATCTGCACAAAATTCCATTCAATAAAGCTTTCTGTGAATTGCTTGACAGAAAATTTGTCAGACTTGAGGAAACAACTTAGATTTAAGAAATTTGAAGATCCTTTGTTTAACTGAACTGGCAACAGAGTTGGTTTTCACATACACACACAAATGTAGTCTTTGCAGGATGTTTATCCAAAAAAAGCTGGCAAACCTGGAAAATGAATTCTGCAAGAGACCATTAGATAAAGTCAGACACCAAACATGATGAAAATTGAACAGAGGTGGAAAAAGTCACCTCGTTGTGCCACCCACACAAGGGCTGGTGACCGTATGGAAATCTGACAATAAGAGATGAATTTTATGGGCAAGGAAACAGATGTAGGGTATGAGGGGGAAAAAGAATGGGAATTTATAAAGAATGGACAGTCTGAGCCCAGCAACATCAACCCCCCTCCCCAAATTTAAAGGCCAGTGGAGACTTGAGGTGAAAGTCCATCTCCAGGGCATTGCATGCAGGGAAGGAAAATAAAACTCATGGAATCCATGGTGAAGCTTTGTCATAGCAGAAAGCTACTGAAGTGAAGCATTCCCTACAGAATCATCTAGGGTAGGTTAGGCTGGAAGACCAGAAATATAGGTGAAGGTCTGATCAATGAAAGGCTTTCTATAGAAAGAGCTTATACTTGTGAAGGAACATGCACAAGGTCCGCTGCCAACATTCAAAGCAAGTCACTTCAAACAACCCAGCAGAGAACACCATAAGCTTTTTAGTCAGTCCCCTCCCTTAACATGGGCACCCAAAAAATGCTCGCCAAGAGCTCAAACCAGATCCCTAAAGGGCAGTTGCAACCAACAAGCTGAGAGAGCAAAGCTTTGAGAAGAGGCAATGTTTTTGGCGAGTACTGGATTCCAGAGTTCTTTTCCCCAAACCTTCAATGCCCTGGGAAGGTTATTCATCTCCAAATGACACATTTACTGTTAAAGGCAGGGTACCCAGGGTTGTTGCATGCCCGGGAAAGCGTAGGGTGGGGCTAACTGCTGTTGAACCATCTGCTGAGGCATCATTTGCTCGCCGTCCAGAGCCTGTGTTGGAGGTGTAAGCAAAAGTTATATTATTTTCCAGCTATTCAAGTCACAAGACACAGGTCAACGGATTGCCTATATCCTAAAACCTTTCCCAGCTGCAGCACAAATTCAACTTCCAGATGCTAGTAGCAGCTTTTAATTTGGTCACCCCAGGATCATGTGAAGATTCAAAACCTACAGAGATACAATTCGTAATGCAAAATGATTGGTCCTCTTCTCCTGCCACCACAAACAAAAGCTGTTCTATTGGTCCTTTTTACAGTTCCGGTCTCCCATATGCCATCTTGGATTTCTGTTGTGTGCTACGGGAATTCTAGTCTTATATGACAAGTACCTGTTTGGGGTAAATATGGTAGGGCAGCATATACCTAGATACGATTATCTTGTATAACTGCATATATCAAGCTACGCTATTGGTAGAATACATTGTATATGTCTCTATTCCAATCTAGACAATCCCCCCCCCCCATAAATTGGTGTGTGTAGACCATTCATAATCTTATGGAACTGTAACACTAATGTTATTGTGGATGTGACCACAAGCCACAAATGTAGCTGCCAGATGACCAGCTTAGGTGGATCTGTGGCAAAATACTGAATAGAATGTTTCTACAAATCTATAGCCATACAACAGCAAAATTACAGGAGGTTTGACCAAACAGTCCGAGCAGCCTAATCTCTAGAAATAGACAATTGTCCTCCCAGAGGAAAGATACTGAATAGTTCTGGGGTTTTATAGCAGCAAGCCCAGTTCTTAAAGTTGAAGCAGCCTCAAATGCATGTAGGACATGCAGACTACAACACATTCTTAAAACATCTCTCCTATACCCATGGTTGACAAAACTGGGAACGGACACATTTTGGCATAGGAAATAAAGGCATGGGATTACTTATTGGAAAAACCCATTAGCAAGGAACTATGATCAAGATCTCAGAATCTGTCAATATCACCCCCCTATCACAACAGACTGAATTATAACAATCTCTGATATGCCCTTACTTACCGTGACCTGGAATGGACTGTTGGGAATGTGTTCCCCACCAAAGCGCACACAGATAACATATTTTCCTGGTTGCGGAGCAGTGTAGAATATGTCAAAGGTTCCATCTTCATTCTCAACTACATCTACATCTACCTCTGTCCCGTCTGGAGTGCACACAGTACAGGTCACTTTACCCTTCCCGGCTGCTTTGGCATCAACTGTTATTACAGTTTCCTCGCCAATCTGTATAGTTGGACCAACGCCGGCACCTAGTACCAAAGATGCAGAAAACGAAGTTAGCAGGGGAAGTTAAATTCCCAAACAAGTTATCATTTTCATGCAACCCATCACAACAACATCCAAGAAAATCCCCATTATGTTCTTCAGAACACTCAGAACTCAGGAAATTTAAGAAGACAATGTGAAACCTTCTTCATGACTAGCCTTATTTCACGGGACCAACCACTAAGAACCATAGGAAGAGATCAAAGCTAAAAACCTTGAATAGAAGAATATTGGTTGTGGGCCATAAATACGACAGCCCAAGTTTGATCTCACTTCTTAATGCATATATATATTTACATTCTTTTTAGGAACTCAGGAAGAGCACCAGACTCTTGAGACACAAGGAATTCTTACATTTCACCAACGCCAAGCTTTTAGTAATCTTTCCACTGCAGAAATTTAGAAGCAGTGCTAACTACATCAACCATTGCCGTGAACAGGGTTTTGTATTTTAGCAATAGAAGTTGCCCAGCGTTCGGTGAAGCAGTGGGTGGAGTAACTAAAAAAAAAAAAATTTCCTGAAAGACTGAGGTCCCTGTGAGAACATTTCAAGTTTTCCATTCTTTTTTTTTTTGTGCAAGAAAGTAGCATAAGCAGAGAAGAAAGAATGTGAGGCGGTGCAGAGCCAAGTGATATTAGGGAGATGCGGGGAGATTCCAAGAAGAGGGAAGCCATTCAAAAGCATAAATCATGCATATATCAAAGAATAAAATGGTTGGGTGTCTCTAGAACGTCAGAAAATACTGGATTGCTCAGCGGGTTTTCAGCTTCTCTACATTAAAAAACTTTTTAAAAAAACCCACACCACCAAAAAAAAAATAATTTAAGTTTTACACCCCCCCATTCCTAAATGCATGTTATACTGCCAAGAAAAGAAAATGGGACTGGGAATATGCATTTAGATCTTTAGAACACATCAACGAAGCAGGGGGAAAAAAATTCACGCTAAGCACCACTGCAGATGGTCTTATTTCTGCTATTTATATTTTCCGTTTTTGAGCTTAAGAGGGAAAATAAAGCAGCCAAATGTAAAAAAAATATATATATATTATTATATTGAACTATTATAATACACGCATGGGATCAGTTATCTGGAAACATGATATCCACAATTCTCCAAAATAAAGAACGGCCGTCTCCCATAGACTCCATTTTATCCAAATAATCGACATTTAAAAAAAAAAGGATTCCCTTTTTATCTGTAATAATATAACAGTAACAGTGCTTGATCAAAACAAAGATATAATTAATCCTTATTGGAAGCAAAACTAGACTATTGGGTCTATTTAATGTTTAGACAATTTTCTAGTATACTAAAGGCATGAAGATGCAAATTATGGAAAGATCTGTTATGCGGAAAGCCCTGGTCCACAGCATTCTAGATAACACATCCCATACCTGTATAGTAAAAATTATAATTCCTGCATTTGCCACTGGTTTTCGTTTATAGGTTTTTAATAGTATATTATTACAGGTATGGGGTTATCTGGAAAGCTTCTAATTATGGAAAGGCCGTAGACTCATAGACTCCATTTTATTCAAATTTTTAAAAATCTTTTGCTTTTTTCTCTGTAATAATAAAACAGTAGATTGGACTTGACCCAACTAAGATATAATTAATCCTTATTGGAAGCAAAACCAGTCTATTGGGTTTATTTCATGTTTAAATGATTTTCTAGTAAACCAAAGGCATGAAGATGCAAATTATGGAAAGATCGGTTATTTGGAAAACCACATGTCCCAAGCATTCTGGATAACAGGTCCCATACCTGTACTATTAAAATATTTTGCAATTGCTGCAGTCTCCCGCGTATAAATGATATATGTATGTTTAGGCTAGGTCTAAAAACATGTTCCCAGTCCTTTGTCCTGGGTGATTCATGGCTGTTCTAGAAAACAGTTGTATGAATCTACCCAATGGATGGGGCCATCAGGCCTTTAAAAAAAGGTAATGTCTGTTACAACTCTAGAATGAAATTAAAAAAAATAAAATAAACCCTCCACCCAAAGAGTAGTAAATGACAGCTGTGAATTCCCAGATGAGCAGCTTCCGCTGTTAGCTACATCATGCAGACACCCAGACAGAAAAAAGGCACCATTCCATACAAAGAAGTGTATTGGACACTAGCAAGCAGGCTTACCTAGCCCGTGACCTCCGATTGACACTGAGGTGAAAGGGCAAAGAGCAAGGAAAAGGACAAGTGAGACAAGTGACAAGTGATAAAAGTGCATAACCAAAAAAAAGTAAAAAATAAAATTTAAAAGGAGAGCGATAATATACATCATAACATGTTACGCCATTAACCGTGTGCAGCTTTGGAAGTGTGTACGTCAAAAAGCAAGTGTGAGGATAGCAACGGGGTGAGGGTGCTGGTGAGGGTCATAAAGTAGTCTGAAAAAAGCATTCCAACGTTCTGCCACTGCACTTGGCATATCATTAAGAAACTTCCAATAAAGCCGCCATTTATATGTATATTTTGTGCGGTAAAACACAGAAATATTGGTTTACCCCCAAAACCATATTTTTTTGCAAAGTACTCATTCTGCCGAATCTAAAATGGGCACCCATGCCTTTCTGCTCCAAACTACAGAGTTGCAAGGAAGGTTTTGGTGAATTACCTGAAAGTTGCCCATGTATCATTACGAACCAAGGAAAAGCAACCTAAATATGATTACCAGGGGTCCTCCAAACAGTTTCATGCCCAATGTGGATAGGGTTACCTAAGTATATGGCATTTAGAGGCCCCAAAATGAAGATAGTGCATACAAATAGTCCTGTGGTCACTTCAGCTAATGAAAAAATCAACACATTGACTGCATTTTTTTTTTTGTGGGGTAAAAATAAAACACACAAATACGTTTATCCCCCAAAACCATATATTCTTTGGAAAGTACACATTCTTAGATCAAATCGAATATGGTAAGTTAAGCAAAATTAAGTAAAAATGGTCAGGATTTGGCTAAACACAACTAACACCAAGAAAATTCAAAGAAACATTTTTTTCAATGGAGTAATTACCATATTTTTAATTCATCCGATAGGTTGCTCGTAGTTGAGAAAACAAAGTGAACAACCTTGGAATTTCAGTGCTGAAAACCCTATCTACCAAGCTGGGCAGGCTAATGCACTGTGGAATATCAGCTCTAGGTCATATTGTTTAAGGCTTCCCATTGGCTGGAGTCTCAGATAAGAGGGGGGTTAGCTGGATGAAGTGCTCTTATTAACATCGTATTCAGCCGTCCCACACTTCCCTAGTTAAGGGAACTAGGAATGGAAGATCTTCAGCTAGAAATGGTAATGTAAAGTCTATTCAAGTTTAACTGAGCTTGCCCATCTTGCTTAGTGAGATTTAACGCATGGATATTGGCTAAGGCAAGATTTGCTGGTCATAAGAAAGTTAATGGACAAAATGCTATGATTAAAATAATCAACAAATCTTTATTTTAAAGTGTAACCGCTGATTGGATATTTATCCGACACATAACAAGGTCATACTCCGCTCCCCTAAACACATCAGTGGGGTCTGTTTGATAATTCTACTCAAAAAGTAGAGCGTTCCGTGAGAGTGGAATCCCTTACATGTCCCAGTAACCTAAGGACTACATACCTGTTACTGTGCACTTGCTGGCGTCCCCAGTGGGAAGTGCACGGATGCGATAAGGAGAATAAGGGATTTCATCTCCGCCATACTTTATCAGGATAGTGTACCTCCCAGTCATGTCAGGCACATAGGATACCGTGTAGGTGCCATCTTGATTATCACGGATTGAAGCCTTCTTGGGTTTGCCCTCAGGATCCTGTAAAAGAGAAATATTTAGTCTAAAGCGAGAACAAAGAGGAAAGGGTTATGGAGGCTTAAAATGAAGGTACTTACAGTTATCTGCACAGCAAGTAGGCCCTCACCAGCATCCTTGGCATCAATAGTGAACTCCACAGGCAAGCTGGCGGGAACTCCGGTGGTGTTTAAACCTGGTCCACTGGCCTTCACTTTACTGGCATCATGAGTTGGCAGAACCCTTACCTTAAATGGACTGCGAGTAAAAAACGCAAGGTTAGAAGAAGCAAAAAATTACGGAACACCTTTTTTTGAAAATCCCATCAAAGAGCAGAATTTGGCTCTTACCTGTGAGGCACCTCATCGTCACCATAAAGTACAGATATGTTATAAGGGCCTTCTCTAGTTGGCACATAGTTGACAGTCTGGATGCCGTTTCCATTATCCACAACTTCCACAGGTTCAACAACACCTATCAATATCAAGCGGTACAAAACTTCAAAACGGCAGCCTACCAAGTAGTGGAGACTAGACATTTTACAAAGCTCAAAAATTTCACCAAGAGAAAAAAAATTAATTCTCAATTTGTCATGATCCAAACATAATAAAGGGATGTCAGGCTCTCTATATACAATACAACATTGAATAATTTACATGCGAATACAATTTTTTTGCTTACCCTTGGGACCTTGAACTTTAACTTGCAGAGGAGCAACTCCAGCTTTGCTTGTATCCACACTGAAGGACTGAGGGACGTTTGCTCGTACAAGTCCTGGGCTTAAACCAGGGCCAGTACATTTGACTTTTGAGCTATCAACCACATCACTTACTGGAACTTTAAAGGGACTACCTGCATGATAATGAATTAATTAGCACTGTTACATAGCAGGAATCCACAAGTTCATGAATTAAAAAAGAAGAACTTAATTACATGCATTAGATTTTACCTGGAACTTGGTGTCCACCATATGTGACATTAAGGTTGTATGTTCCAGGTTCATATGGTATGTACTCCACAGAACAGCTGCCATCCTTGTTATCAGTGCAGGACATCTTTGCTTCTGAAGGACCTTCAACAGCTAAGCCAAGCCCTCCTGTACCTGCTCCTCTAAAGATGCAATGGATAAAAATGTATGATATTGCTTCACATCTATGCAACTTTTTTGCTAAACTAAGGAGGAATACCTGATAAGAAAATTCACATAGCCACGTGTATCTTAAAGCAACCAAGAAAAATGATGCTGTACACCAACTAGAGCTTAGGGCTGGTCGATTGCTATGGATCACTACTCTAGAGTAACATACTGGTTTGTGAACTGTGAATTGTGGAGAACTAAACCTCCTTGTTTATAAAAAACCCTACCTTCCATGGTCCCCTCTCCCTGCTCCCCCCACATAGGTGTTAATACCTGTAAATTCCCCAAGTCTTTAATTACCCCTTGATGTAGTCAGCACAGCCGAGCTCACGTGCACCATCTTCCAGCGCTTCGGTAATTCTCATCACTTTCGGCACATGACCAGTTATCACAAAGCAGAAGACTGCTCCAACTGCGCATGCGCTAATACAGCGCTTACTTACTGAAGATTACCATAGCACTGAAGATGGCCCCCATGAGCTCCGCTGCACTGACTGCAATGAGGGGGAATAACCAGCTTAGGGGCATTTACTGATGTTAACACTTGTACGGGGGGAGCAGGGAGGGTGGACTATGGAGGGCAGGGGTTTTTATAAGCAAGGGTTTTGGTTCTTCTTTAAAGGGGGTGTAGTTCTAAGGAAGTAGGGCATCCTATGAACTTACCTTGTCTCCACAGTGAATTTGTTTGGTTGGTTTGTGGTACCACTCACAATCCCAGGGCCATGGACTCTGACACGGCTTGGATCACATCCTTCTGTCACAGGGACCACAAAAGGACTTTTTGGTGCTGGGCTTCCATCGTAGGTCACATCCACAGAGTGGATGCCTGATGGGAAAGCACATATTAAAAAAGTCCTTTAAATCCACTACTTTAATTTGGTCACGTCCTTTCAATGCTACTACAATGCTTTTACTTTTCAATTATGGTGACTGCATCATGGTGTCCAGTATGAAGAGGTGCAGAAGACCTACTTTGTTGATCAACACCACAAACAATTCCTAAAATGTAATCTTTTGTGACCATTCCCTCTCCCAGCTCACTACTGACAAGCTGGCCCAATTACTGTGCGGCTTACCTTCTTCATAGGGAGTATATTCCACTTTGTATGTACCATCGCCATTGTCTTGCACATAAGCCTCAGTAAAGTTGCCAGAAGGATTTGATACCACTGTCTTGAGATGAGGCCCTCCAGATTTAGTAAGGGCTCGAGCATCCACATTGAATTCTGTAGTAGCTTCTCTGAAAACCCCTGGAGAAAAAAAATGAATATGCTTGGTAAAACCCATAAAAATTAATTCCAAAGGCTCAAAAATTTTTTTTACAAGGCTTGTGTGTTCCGCTCACCTTTCCCTTCAACGCCTGGTCCGTAAACTTTAACCCCAGAGGTGTCAACAGCAGGTTTAACTTGCAGCTTGCTTGGGAAGTTAGGCACCATCTGTCCTCCATACTTAATGGTTATTGTGTAAACCCCTGGGTACAGTGGGATGTATGTAATGGTATACGTTCCATCACCATTGTCCTGGATGTGTACTTCGGCTTGCATACCATTGTCAGAGATAATTTCAATGGTCAGCTCAGCGCTGCCAGCATTTGAACAGTCCACGTTAAATTTACCAGCTTCTCCAACCTGAGCATGTTCCAGACCAGGACCAGAACAGGTCACCTTTGAAGGATCGAAACATGGCTCAATCTTGGCCTTGAAAGGTGACCCAGGGATGTGTGTATCAGCAAACAGGATATTGATGTTATAGTCACCAGCGTCTGTTGGCAAGTAAGAGACAGAACAGGTTCCATCCCCATTGTCCAGACATTCTATTTTGGCTTCACATGGACCTTCCACGGTGAGGCCAAGCCCACCCTGGCCAGCTCCTTTAGTGTCAATGGTGAAAGGTGAAGGGGAACCAACACTACCTCCCTTAAGACCAGGCCCAAAAGCTTTGACCTGCAAAAGAAAAAAAGGCTAGATAAATTCTGTCTTGCAGAACTAGATTCAAGAAAGACAATCATGTGAAACCATGTACCATAATGAACCTTATTCTTACCAAATGTTCGATTTTTAAGGACCCCAGTAATGGCTGACCACAAAAGTCAAACCTGCCGACTTCTACCATTCCCGCAACACCAAAACTCTATATATTGACCAACAATATAAATCCAATACTGGCCATAGTATAGATACGTTTTAGGTTAAGTAATTTAACCTACAGGAGTAAAACAGTTTTACCTTTGAGGGATTTGTTAAAGGAACTGCCTCAACGGGAAATGGGCTACCAGGTATAGGCACTCCGTCATATGTCACTTCCACCTCATAGGGGCCTTCCTCCCGAGGGATAAATTTAACAGTGCTATTATCTGGGCTCAGGCCAGGTTCCACCTTGCAAGGAACAGACTTGTTGGATGGTCCAGTGATTTTACAAGCCACTTTGCCTTGTCCTCCAGCACCTCTGGATTTCACTGTGAACTCCTGATCCTTTCCAACCTCCACCTCTGGATGGGAGAAAACAAGGGGGTTGTAAGCACTGTTCCTGCCAATTCCTTTTTGGACATATGTGCAAAATAATTAATTCAGCAACAGCAAAGATCAGCATAGGCCGGACATTTAACGTTCACGAAAAGAGGAAAAATACATACTGTCACCAAGTCCAGAAACTTTAATTTTACTAAGGTCCAAAGTTTGGGCAATGGGAACGGCAAAGGGACTCTTCGGAATATGGTCCCCACCATAGGTTACATTTACACCCAAGTTACCCTAGAGTGAAAAAGAAGTTAAATAATTACTATTAATCAGAACACAGTCACTCTACCAGATCAGGCTCATTTAGAGGAAAATGTAAAACTTTTATTTAGCAGATGTACCTGTTGCACTGGAGTGTATTTTACAGTGTAGGTGTTATCATGGTTATCAATGACATCAAAGTCCTTCACAGCCTCTCCCTTGGCTGGACCGGTAAACTGCACATCCAGATTGGCTTTACCAGCAGCCTTGGTATTGACAGTGAAATGAGTTGGCTTCCCAATTTCCACACCTTTAAAAACACAGGAAGGAACATAATGAAGGGTTGATGAAGGTAAGCAGATATAGCATCCAACTTCAGTCAATGCCAACAGCTGGACAGCCCATTAGCCAAAGAAACAGTTCTTACCACTTCTGTTTAGCCCAGGTCCTTCTGCCTTAACTTTACTTGCATCATGTGATGGATCGACCTTGATACGGAATGGACTCATTGGCGTAGCCTACAAAACAGAAGGATTTTGGCAGGGGGTGAATTCTTCAATAATTTGCTAACAAATTAGAGAGACTGCTAACTGCATAGGACAGTAGGAACAGCAGACCTAAAACAAATAGGAGAAGCAATTTATTCCAGAGTTTGTGGTTGGAAAGTTTCCAAGCAGGGAGGAAGAATACACGCACAATATTTTATGATGCTATGCACAGCGACAAATGTGAAGAGAACTCAGCACAATAATGCCATAATAAGACAATGATCAGATCACCTGGTCAGCAAACAGGACCATGATGGTGTAGCTCCCAGCTCCAGGAGGAGTGTACTTCACGGTAAATGTATCATTGTCATTGCGGATAATGTCAAAGTCTATGTCAGCTTCCGCTGGGCTCACAACTCCTGGGGCACATTTTATTCCAATACTCACATCACCTGAGTGGAAAGAAACATACATTGTTGCGAGAAGCCGGAGAGACAGGAGCATTTTCCCGAGGAAGTAGGACTATGAAGATTTTCATTCATTCTAAAACAACTCGACTTGCTGAGTAATCAATGGAAACATTTCAATACCCATCTGAGCAGCTTCTTCAGTTCAACTGACTGGTGTGGGAAGTGTTGGGGTGTTGAGATATAAACTCCTTCCCAAGGAAATAAAATCAAAATCTGACAAAGGGAAGTAAACCCCTGAACTCTTCTCACCTTGACCAGCTTCTGTGCAATCCACAGTAAAGTAGGTTGGTTCATGAGCTTTCAGGCCAGTCTTAGCAACACCAGGGCCGTAAACCTTCACCTTGTTAGGGTGGCTTCCAGCACCAATGTTCATCTAGAAGGTAAGCAAGAACCTACAATTAACTTTGTAGATAGTATCCCCATAAATAATTAACCATTGATCCCTTGGACAGCAATATAACCCACACATTAACATTAGGCCGTTAATATTAAGGCCTTACCCTGAAAGGACTGTTGGGGATGTTCACTCCACCCCAGGACACAACAGCTGTGTGCTTCAGAGGTTTCTTTGGCAGATAGCTACAGCTGTATGTGCCATTCCCATTATCCTTGGTGGTGACTTCGACTGGATTTCCTTCAGAATCCTGAAAGTTAACCAGTCAGAATGAGAATTTTCCAGGATGAACAATAAAAAAATAATTTAAAAAAGGTGGGGAGGGGGGTGACATATAATTTACCTGCACAGACACTTTGAGAGGAGCCTTTCCTCCAAGTTTGGCATCAACAGTGAACTCTGCTGGCTTATTTATTGCCAATCCAGTCTTCTCAAGCCCAGGACCATAGGCCTTGACCTTAAATGTTTGGAGGGGGAATAAGAAAAATTCACACACATATACAGCAACCTCCTACAAAGCAATATAGTTCCATGAATAAGTATGTGCAACTGATACTACGGCTTATGCCAACCATAGTGGATCTCTGCCTCTGCAAATAAACAAAGGCAGAGAATCCACTCCTATGCTTCTTGATGTGCCTGCACCTGGCCACATAAACCCAGGTGCAGGCAAACGTGAGAGCTCCAAAATGCAAGTGGTGCCAAAATCCACAGTGTGAGCCTGCACCCAGACCGATGTAATGTATCCGGGTGCAAGCACATCCAAAAACCATAGGAGCGGATTCTTGGTCTGAGTTGGCAAAGATCAGCTACATCTAGCATTAGACTAAAAGCTCTGCTAAACGAAGCATGCAACAGGGCAGCTGCTCATAGAAGTTGTTTACCTTCTCTGGGTAGAAGTCTTTGGGGGCTGGTTTGATATCAGCCATGAAAGGACTCAGTTTGATGTCCTCATTGTTGCACAGGACATGGACTGCATACTCTCCAGCTTCCAATGGCCAGTAGCGCACATCACAAGACCCATCTCCTTTATCATCACACTCAATCTTAGCTTGAGACGGACCTTCCACAGAAAACCCTACAAGAAAATAAAATGTGTCGACAATAGAGACCAGTAACCAATATAAACAGAGACTCAAGTTACCAACTGCATGGAAATCTAGCAACCTCTTGCCACATCAAGTATCAATACACTAGGCCATTACTTTCATTGATGAACTTACCTAGAGTCCCAACATCATCACCAATTGCTTCTACAACAAAGTCTGCTGATTTTCCAACCACACCTCCTTCGAGACCAGGGCCCCATGCACGAACTCTCTGTTGTCCACATTCTGTGCCAACCTTAACCTCAAATGGACTGAAGAAGAGCGAAAAATAAAGCCTTGCTTGTGACATCTTTATTACCAAAGTTACTGAGAAAGGAGGAGAAATAAAAAAATATATATAGCTCACCTTCTGGGGATATTCTGTCCACCCCATGTGATTGTAACAATATAGTTACCAGGGGTAGATGGATAGTACTCAAATGCGTACACACCGTCTCCAAGGTCCTTCTGCTTGACACGTTCCTCAGCACCCTCTGTGAGAACAGCAGTAACAATGTCACCCAAACAGAACATAACTCATGAGCAGTAAGGTTGGCAAACCAATACAAAATGTAGATTTCTAAATGTAATTGCAGTCAGAATACCCATAATGATTGTAATTGGCAAATAACCACTGGATTCAAGTATACACATAGTGGCAACATTGGAGCATGAAGTAAAATACCATGTTCATCAATCTAGTTGGAAACATAATGCAAAGCCTCCCAAAATTTCACTCACTTGGTCCCTTGATCACAACTTTAAGTTCACCGCTTCCCGCGCCTTTGGTATAAACCTTAAAGTCCGCAGTCTCCTTCACGCGTACACCCTTTGGCTGCAGGCCACGACCAACCGCACGGCAGGCAGCGGGATTGCAAGCTAGAAGAAACAAGACCATTAGTTGCTCTAGAAGAGCTCATGTCAATACTTGTTGACACTTGACTGTTCCAATTACTGCAGTACTGGGGTGGTGGGAAAGATTCAAGTATTTACTGGAAAGATTTACCTTGCAATTTGAGTAGATACAGATTTTTTTAAAAGTTAAAATAATAGGCGATTTACCCAAATTAACCATAGCTGGCTCTAAACATGCATCCAGTTTGTTAAGATCTTTCAGATCAACAATGTAGAACCATTCATTATGAAATGGCAGTGTGAGACCATTATTGTATTAAGATACTGGTAATTTGAGAGATCGAGAAAATTAAAAAAAAAAAACAAACCAAAATCCACCACATTACATGCACATGTACCGTAAAGACCTCTGTCCATGCTCCCCACCAGATGGCAGGGAATGACACTTCATGTAGTAACAGCAAAGTTCCAGTGAACTGACCACCTTCCAGAGATGGAGGCATGAAGAATAGATGAAAAGACAGACTTAAAAAAGGAAGAACATTATAAAGTGAGAGTAATCTATGAAGAGAAAGAAAAATAGACAGATGAGGAGAAACAGTTGTAGGGATAAGGCCATTATAGAAATGTAGACCTAGGCTTTGTGAAGCAGCCACCTAACTGATAAAGTGAACCTGCCCTTATAAACTCCTGGAACCAGTCTGAACTTCCCAATATTTTGCAAAGGGACATAAACGTGGTGAGAACATTTTCCAAAGCAGGAGGACGTGGGACTGCATATAAATATAATTTCCAGGTGCAGAACTTCAAATATTTAAAGCTAAATGGACACAGGACATCCTTGAATGTCTGAAAACAAACACTATCTTAGACTGCAGCAGGACATGTTAGACTAGAATTGTATGCATAGTTCTGCTGGAAGGGTCAAAGGAAATATAGCTTTGCTGTCAGTGTCTTATCTTTACCAAAGGTTTCCTCTTTAAAACTCAGGGATGTGACATTTGTGCCTTGAGTCAGTTAAGCCCTATATCAACACAAGAACTATCCATCTAAAAACTAGAGCGCCAAGATAAACAGCTCCCAAGAAAAAGGTCCATTGCGTAAAACAGGCCAATGCACACCTTGTCCAATAGTAACAGTGTAGGGACTTTTTGGGATCTGAGCACCAGCAAAGGTTATGTAGATGGTATATACTCCTTCCATGGTGGGCTTGTAGGTGCAGCGGTATGTGCTGCTGCCTTTATCTTCCAGCTGCACATCTGCTGTATCTTTCTTCCCATTGGGGTCAACAATGGTCACTTCTATTTCTCCTACCCCAGCACCTGGAGGAAGAACAGACTTAGGTGAGAATGGCGCGGAATGTGGGAGAATGTTTCAAAATGTTTTTTTTTTTTGGGAGAAAAATCTTAGTTCTCTACAGCAGTTGGGTTAACATGGGAAAAAAAGATAATAAACACGATTTGAGTGGAACTTCTGGCTTTAAAATATAGAGAGCAAGTTAAACTACCACACTTCTGTTTGCTTATCAAAAAAAGGCTGATTAGCGCAATAGAATATGAATGCCTAGTGTAGCTTCAGTAAAGAACAGCTGCTCTAAACAAGAGTGTTGACACACTGGCTGCCCTCAGACGTGGGATTAGCCGCAGCTTTCAGCATGATCATGAGTGATGATGGCATTGTGCAGCTGCCTTACCAAGGAACAAGCACTGCCCACAGATCAGTACTTCTTTTGACCAGATCAACACTTTCTCAAGTTCTTAGCTGGAGTTAGCAGCATACCTGCAGTAAAGATCTCAAAGTAAGTGGTCTTATTTGCAATGTTTCCACTGGGTTCCAGACCAGGACCTTGGGCAGTAACCTTGCTGGCATCACCGTGGGATTTGTCCACATTGACCTCAAAGGGACTCTTTGCAATGTGCTGGCCAGCAAACAGGACAGTTACCTACCAAAGAAAAGACATATAAAGGCTTAGGGTTTCTTCTTTTTAAAAACAAGTAAAGCAAGAATAGCTAGTGGTTTAAAAGAGGACTATCTTTGGCTCATACGCCTGTGCAGAGAGATGGAATACCATGCATTTTAAGCTACCACTACAAATTCCATTGTCAAGATGCACCAAAGTAACAAGAGTTTCCCAAAACCTCTATAAAACTCTGACTGCAGTGTCCCATTAATGGTCATACCAAACCTCACCTTATGCAACCCAGTTACTTTGGGGATGTAGTAAACAGAGAAGGTTCGATTCTTATCATTGTTTGCCGTAACTTTGGCCTTAATAAGAAAAAAAAATAATTAGAAAACATATAAACAATTAATTTCCTAAGCTTATAGCAATAGGATCCATGATTTTAAGATCAAAGAATCCTGGTAGTCAGCAAACAGAGATCCTCCACTCTTACCTCTTCTCTGTGACCTGCAGGATCTTCTACATAGACCAGGACCTCACCCGTTCCAGCGCTGATGGTCTCAACTGTAAACTCTGCACGTTTTTTCACCATGTTTCCAGTTGGTTCAATACCTGGCCAAAGCCAAATGCACATATCACAAAGGGTTTGAGCAGCAACACCACTGTTTTTTAACAGGAGGACATCGGATAGAACGCAACTTACCAGGCCCATACGCTCTTGCCTTTTTGGGATTCAGTTTTGGCCTTAGTGGAGCTCCAGGTTTCAGCTTGGCCTTGGGGAACTGTGATAGGTAGGTCATTACAGAGTGTTCATCTACATTGGGATCTACTATTTCCTCAGGGGTGATCACCTTTAAGAGTAAAACAAAAAGATCAGGTTAGACCTATGACAAAGTAAGGCACATTCCAATCACCCCGCGCAACATCAACATTTACACTGTTCTGTAGCCCCTACCTGTGGTATTCCCAACCAATCATCTGCCTGCTGCATGGCTTCACGTGCATTATCCACAGGCTTGGTGGCATCCCAGGAGTCCCAGTCTGGGCAAAGACCTGTGCCAAAATAAAACACAAAAATTGAGAAATATACCATGCACATTGCAGCCAGAGTGGTGCTAAGACAGCCATCTTTGTTATACAGAGGCCACCCAATGTTCAAACGCAAAACAGGAGAGATTTATTACCAGGAGCGCAGCTGTCCACAAGGGCACCCAGAGCTCGGCCGCTTTGCCAGTCCCGGCTGAAGTTGGTGACAGGAAGATGAGGCAGCTTGTTTTGAATCCATCCCAGCAGCCTTTGCTTCGGAGTCTGTTTCTTGGTTTCCTCATCCTCTTCTTCATCCCACATGGGCATGGAGATTGAATAATGCAGAATAAGGGTCCATATAAGACCCAGGATGAGCTTGAGGTTCCCATCTACAATTGCTTTGCTGTCTGCAAGAGAAAAACACATAGAATGCCTTTAATGAACAAAGCCCGGTCAGGATTTTTATTTCTAAATTACACTGTTCACACTGTATATAATTCACTCTCCAATATAAAATTGTATTCCTAAACCAATAAGTGTATTTTTTTAGTTGTAATATTGGTGTGTAGGTGCATCTCAGGTCATTCTGATATCACTCCAAATTGCAGTACAGCAGTAAAGAGTGAGAGCACAAGTCACATGACTTAGGGCAGCTGGGACATTGACAATATGACTAGCCCCATGCCAGATTTCAAAATGAAATATAAGAAAAATCAGTTTGCTCTTTTGAGAAACTGATTCAGAGCAGAATTCTGTCGGAGCGGCACTATTAATGGATACATTTTGAAAAAAAACTTTAAACCATCATGTGGTGCACGGGTCTGCATCTATAATAATGGACACTGGATGTATAATTGCTCTGCTGAATACAAGTCTTAAAGAGGATGTACTTGTTCAGGAATAAAGGCCATTAGATAAGTTGTAATGCTTGGAAACTAGTGGGGTGCAGCCAATTACGGATTTTCATTTTTTCACTACAATTACCATTGAGGTCAATGGAAGGGGCAATTCTAAGCTGGCAGTCAGTAGGGTAGCAACACTTGAAATTGTCCCTAGAGTAGAAAAAATGGTCTCTTCCGGATTGTGGACAGGGCACAATAGCACAAGTATTTGTCCTTATTTGGGGGTGTTCACCCGTTATTATGCTTTGACAGGAAGGTTATTGTACAATATTTTTTTTTTAATACAGCAATGGCTGCGGTAGGATGGAATGCATTCCATTTGTATACGACTTACAGAAAGTATGCATTTGCAGTGTACAAAGCACAAGGGCTGAGCCGACCGTGTTTAGTCTGCCTGGACGGTTCCCAAAGTAATGAAAAAGATAAAAACGCAATTAAAACACTAGAGACGTGGGACAAGGGGCTGCAAAGCCAAAAAAACACCATGGCATAGTGCCGGCCATGTTTTACAGGTTGGGCTCCACCATACAGAAAGAAGTGGACCCCACAACTTTATTTAGATCACTAAGGAACTTTAATCATTTTTCAAAGGTGCTGCCCTCTTTTTAGTTACATTCAGCCCCCCCCCTGGAAAAGCTATAAAAACTGAATTATCCAGTTCTGGCCACATACAAATAGGAAAGAAACAACGGGGAAAAAAAATGGGGGGGGGAAGCACTTTAAAAGAACTGTGCAACACAAATGAACCGAGACAGTAGTGTTGCATTCATGTGTGACTGCTCTCCAAATAAACGAATGAAGCACACTATATCCTCGCTCACATGCTGAGAACAGCCCCTTGCTGAAGGACATGTCGTTCCTTTTTCTGCCTTTGCAGAACTTTCGTCAGCTTAGTAAAAAAAAAATGTCTACTGAGAAGATGTTTTGCCGCTGCCGAGTGACGCTTTGCAATAGGGGCCCAGGTTTTTCATAAAAAGCGGGCCACGGAACTTCTTTAGGGCTAGTCCAGACGAGAAGATTCGGGGGGATTGGTCGCCTGGCGACTAATCGCCTCGCGAATATCTCCTCGAACCGCTTCCCCCTGCTTCAATAAGGAATCGCCTGCGCCTATTCACACGCAGCGCTGCGTTTTCTGAAGTCACTCAAAGTTGCCTTGTTAGGAAATTTCGAGCGACTTAGAAAAACGCAGCGCCGCGTGTGAATAGGCACAGGAGGCTTCAAGCTTAGCGGGTGCGAGACACGGGCAAGCAATTCAGGGGGATTAGTCGCCCCAAAGAAGCAGCGATTAGTCGCCAGGTGACTAATCTCCCTGAATCTTCCTGTGTGGTTTAGCCCTTAATGCAATAAAGCTCAACGTTTCATGCTCATCTGAGCAGTCTGTTGTTCGGTCAGGAAACAGGGCTTCAGCCCATGCACGGTCCAAAGAAAGAACTAGTCATCTGCATTCACAACGTTCTCACAGCTGGCACTCATGTGCCTTGCTCCATAGGAACAAATGTGTTACACTTCCACCAGCCTGGTGTGTTGTGAGTCCAGCAGCTCAGCAAGCCATGTTCTCAGTAGAGGAAACAAAGCCATTGTCTCATGTCAGTTGTTCCAGCTCTGTTTTTAATCATGGGACCATATTTGCACCAGACTTTGTATTGCACAACATGCCATCGAATGCCACGCCAGACGCACGCAAGGACGGTGTGTACAGGGGCCAGCTCCCTTCATTCCTCTTGCAAAGTCTAAGGTCCACCCTACCCCAAGATGAAGGAAGCAGAGGAGGCGCTACCAACTTGTTATATTAGTAACATGGGAACTACCCACACTCCCTACCAATAAGAAAACGTAAAGCGAACAAACCTTTAGAATAAAAATGCTCCAAGCTGCCATGTTTGCTACAGTACAGGCTAGTATCCCAACAGCAACCAATCAACAGGTAGCAAATACGGTTGAAGCGTTTGTGTAGGTCTTGTAACTCATGGCAACCAAGCAGCTGTTTGCTTTCAAACATTATCCTGAATGCATTACACCAGAGCCTTACTGGGAGCTTGTTTACAACCCTCGTACTATGCTAAAAATCCATAATATAAATCAGAAACCTAGTTGGCTACTGATATGTAGCTCAATCCCAAGGACAGAAACTGGCTCCAAAACATTCCATTGTAGGAATAGACTAAACAAGCTCTGTGCTGCTCATGGTCAGTTTCCCCCTCCAGTCTTTATATCAGTAGTATATGATACTCCCATGGGATGTATAGGGTTGAGCATTGCAGATAGTATAGATATTGGCTTCTGCAAAACACAGACCCCCTCCCCAACTGGAGGACTACAGCTCCCAGAAGCAGTGGGTACAATATCGCGGTTACTTAAAATATTTCAGATATTCCCTCTCAGATGCACAAAAGGAATCAGACAGGATCCCCTCAGTGCAGCGGAGCCCACAAAATAGTACAGAAGGTTAATGCGAGAGGTCACTGCAGGCAGAGGGCAGGAGGAAGCATTTGGGATGTCTGACTTGTGAGTCAACGCGCTTTGCACTAGGGATGCTATTGCCGTATAAGGCCTGCGCTGCTGGATTACTCCTCGTGCTCATTAGCCAATGTAGATTTTGGTCCAAAAAGAAATATCTTGTCCCTAAAGGCCTAAATCTGCTGAAGTTTCCCAGGCTCTCACGTCTCCTTGCCCCATGTGGTAAGACAAGAAAGTTACAGGGAATGTTTTAAATGAAAGGGTTGGCAAACACTTCTGGATGCCGCTAGAGACAAAAATACAATCTATATAATGTTTTCCTCCACTGGTTTATCAGTTTATACATTCAAATAGCACTGTGCAGGTAATACTGTATACTTTCCCAAAACATGGGGTGACCCTCCCTAGAGGGGGGACTGAAGCAATAGAAGTAATGTGTTGGGTATCCATGAGTTAATGGTCCTGATTAGCAAAGCCACAAGCAGTTATGTATAATGTATAATAAGCTCATGGAACACTGCAAAGGTGGTGGTGGGGTAACAATCTATTAGAAGGCAAAGTTTAGAACA
>CM044445.1:8262214-8272622 GCA_024363595.1 Xenopus borealis
GGGGCAATCTATACAGCAGTGAGCCTGATCAGAATTCTAGGGCAATGGGAGATTAATGTGTTTCTGAATCACAATTGTCTGCATGTCACCCAGGGGTCCAGTGAGTTGGCATTGAGATCACTGGCTGCATGTCTAACAATGAGGGCCACTTCACCTTTAAATTAACTTTTAGTATGTTGTAAAATGGCTAATTCTAACCAACTTTTCAATTGGCCTTTAAATTATTTGCCTTCTTCTTTGTCTGACTCTTTCCAGCTTTTCAAACGGGAGTGACATTCTGAGACAATTTGCAACTGGTTTTCATTTTTTTTTTTATTTGTGGTTTTTCAGTTATTTAGCTTTTTATTCAGTTTGCAATTTCTGTAATTTGGTTGCTAGGGTCCAAATTACCCTAGCAGCCATGCACTGATTCGAAGAAGAGACTTGAATATGAATAGGAGGATCTTGATTGGAAAGATCAGTAATAAAAAGCAGCAATAGCAATAAATGTGTAGCTTTACTGACCCCCATCTAAAAAAGGAAAGCTCTGAATTAATGGAAGGACATCTCCCATACACTCAGTTTTAAGAAAATAATTCACAATTTTAAAAATGATTTTCTTGTTCCCTGTTCCCAGGGGCGTAACTACAGGGGAAGCCAGGGTCGGACTGGGCTGGTGGGGCACCAGGAAAAAACCTGGTGGGCAGCCGGCCCAGGTCCGGAACCACATCTGCTTCTTAATGTCACAACCCCCTTCGTTGGAGGTCACAGCAAATAAAAATTGTGCGCACAAACTGATGCGTCAGAGGGGGCCACAGGGGGAACCTGGGGCAGTTGGGCCCTGGGACCTGCAGTGACCCTGGGGGAAGCTGACCCTGCGGCTGCAGGAGGTATAGGGGGACCCATAAGGCCCCGATTAATGATCAATTCAACATAAATTATAATAAAAAAAAGGATAACCTCTGGGTATGTTGGTGGTCCTAAAATGAATTTGCTGTGGGGCCCGGTAACATCTAGTTGCACCACTGCCAGGCCCACACTGGCAATCTGGGGCTGCTGTAAGGTCCCATAGAAAGCCACAGTGGACTGGTGGGGGTCTGTTTGGGCCTCTCTTTAATTGAAATGCCAGGGCCTATTTTGACTCCCAGTTCAGACCTGACCACTTCCTATAATAAGAAGATAGTGCCATGTACTTCATCCAGACTAAGATACATTTCATTCTTATTGGAGGAAAACAATCCTATTGGGTTTAATCATACCTCCCAACATTTTGGACGTAAATAAAAAATAAAAACTTAAAAAAAAAAAGAGGGACAAAATTAATTTGGCGCATGTATTTTTTGGGACCACCCCCTAATTACCATTTTCATGCAACAAAATTTGGCAGGTTATGAAAGTTTGAAAATATTTCTCCTTATCTAAAATAGGGATTCACCGAATCCACTATTTTGGATTCGGCCTAACCCCCGAATCCTTTGAGAAAGATTCGGCCGAGTACCGAACTGAATCCGAATCCTAATTTGCATATGCAATTAGGGGTCGGAAGGGGAAACATTTTTTTACTTTCTTGTTTTGTGACAAACCGCCATGCAATTCCCCACCCCTAATTTGCATATGGATTTGGTTCGGCTGAATTCCAAATCCTGCTAAAAAAGGCCGAATCCCGAAACGAATCCTGGATTCGGTGCATCCCTAATCTAAACTGTAACGAACTGTATCTCAAAATTGTTACAAAGTATCAAGGTCCTGAGCATTCTGGATAACAAGTCCCATGCCTGTATAAACTTGCAGCACATTGCTTAGCGTGCAATTTAAATGCCGTGGCAACTGAAACCAGTTATTTCTTTATCCCTTTTTTGCAGCTGCTTCTGCTACATTGTCTCAGGAGTCAGGGCCAGCGGTGCTTAGTATATAAAGTTCCAGACTGAATAGGAGCAAATATAAAACAATAAACTGATGGTAGAATGTCCCAGCAGGAATTAATCTGTGTATCTCAGCTAACCCCCGAGGGAAAATGCACGACAATTAGCAGGAGCAGCGTTATCTGTCCCAGACACACACACAGGATATGACTAAGGATGTAGTTTAACTGTAAGAAATGACAAAAAAATCCTTTAAGCTGTCATAAATCTCTGAGTCACTGGGCTACTGCAATGCCTTATGGGAAGTATGGCAAATGTATAGTTTTTTTTTTTTTAAGCTGTTTTCTGTTCTGTTTGCTTTACCTTAAATAGTAATATAAGAGATTGCATGCACAGAACATTCCTTCGTGTTTTTATATAAGCGGGGGCTGCCTTACTGCTTGCCTGCCTGAGGAACTACAACTCCCACCCTGAGAGGCCCTGCTGGAGGCTGACTCAGCAGAATGGGAATCTACATTCATTAACACCTTAGGAATTTGCTTTTGGATACATAGTAATATATCCCCATATGTTCCAAGCACTCACAACAGCGGGGGGTTCAATTTATGGCATGTCCCTGGTTTGGGATTGTCATTTTCCTGTGAAAGGGAATAAAGAGAGTTATAAAAATTGCTTCCCCAGCTGGCACAATATTACATATGATATCAGATATCTTGTGGGAAAATTCCTAGGGAATTTGGCAGATATAAACCCTCCTTCAGCTGAGCAAAATGTAACATCTCTGCTGGGCTACACGTTAAACCGGGCCATAGTCTCAAATGAATTCACTATACTATTATAATTGGACAGTTAAAGGGCAAATCTATACCAATAATCCTTCTAAAGATAGCCATTAAGTGGGCTAATTGCTCAGCATCCCCAAATTCTCCTTTATCATGGGCAACTGTCAGCTCTGTCCTGAGGAAGCCCCTTTCCTCTGTGATGGGTGATGAGTCATGTGACTGGGAATGCAGCCGGCTGACCGCAGGGCTTACTAATGTCTTTTAACAGCAGCCTGGGATTGGTCTAGGTGCAAGGTTTCCTTATAATGAGGGCATTTGGTTATACAGGGGTTTTATTTCCCCTTTTGTTCCTTGGTTATGAGCTTTCCATATGTCAGTGGGGTAGTGAAGTATCCCCAGTTTTACCTTTAGCTGGTGCAGCTTTATAATGAGGTTAGAGTTGGGTGATGCTGGAGCAAAAGGAGTAGTAGATACTGGGATAAGCTTCCCAGAAGAGACAGAGAAATATTTGCATGCTCCCAGAATCCTCAGTCAGCCTTTGCTTGTTATGTTGGCAGTATTTGTCTTTAGGCATTGAGCATTAATCAAGCTTTAGGCATGATTGTGGCCAGGCCCGGACTGGCAATCTGTGGGTTAGGGCAAATGCCAGATGGGCTGCTATAAGGTGCCATAGAAAGTCAGTATTTAGTGGGCTGGTGGGGACTGTTTGGGCCTCTATGTGGGCTGATTGGGCCTCTGTGTACCTGAAATGCCAGGGCCTATTTTGATTCTCAGTCCAGTCCTGATTGTGGCATCAAGCTGTGATAGGCAGAGAACACCGTAGATGCTGAGCTTGCCAAGCAGGGGCACTTAGAAAGAAAGATTCCATTATATCAGTAGGGGGCGCCAGACAGACACTGGTTGTGGCTTGTTAGATAAAAATCAGATGTTTCTTCTATATCCTGGGTATTTGAAAAGTATTTTATTATGGTCATTATTAAAGAGTTGGTTCACCTTTAACTTAACTTTTAGTATGTTTTAGGATGGCCAATTCTAAGCAACTTTTCAATTGGTTTTCATTTTTTATAGTTTTTTTCATCTGACCCTTTCCAGCTTTTAAATGGGGGTCACCGACACCATCTTAAAACAAATGCTCTGTAAGGCTTCAGATGTATTGTTATTGCCACTTTATATTACTTGTCTTTCTATGCAGGCCTCTCCTGTTCATATTCCAGTCTCTTATTTAAATCAATGCATGGTTTCTAGGGTAATTTGAACCATAGCAACCAGATTGCTGAAATTGCAAACTGAAAAGCAGCCGAATAAAAAGCTAAATAAGTCAAAACCCACAAATAATAAAACATGAAAACCGGTTGCAAATTGCTGCAGAATATCACTCTCTACATCATACTAAACATGAACTCAAAGGTGAACAACCCATTTAAAAGGTAGTTGATAGCTTAGGTCTATCCATCTGTGTCACTCCCAGCAGCCCTTGAACCCATCAAGGCTGATGGGAGTTGTACTGGTTATTGGTATTACTGATGGTAAAGCCGAGCCAACATTTATTATGCAGATGAACATTTGCACATGAACTGCTCAGGGCTGGCATTGAGGTCCCATTAGACATGCATTGGCCCCATGGCTATGAGAAACGCGCTGGGCTTTGCTGTACGTGGAAGTCTTGTGGTTACATGTTTATTCTCTATGGGCACACCCTTCTCATTTCACTCCTTCCGTTACACCCCACATTTCTTCATAGCCCCCACCTTTATTCAGTTTGCTTCTCCTCGAGCTCTCAGACCCTTAATCATTAAGTTAATAATTAGAATAAAACTTAAGATAAAGCCCTGATGGCTGCCTTGGACCCTCTAGCTGTTGCTATACTACAACTCCCAGCAGCCTCCAGTAGCCAGATGGTGGAATTTGTAGCCCAAGAACAGCAGTGCCACATGAAGTCCAAGGGGAAGTATCACTTGGTATAGAAGTACACGGGGGTGAGGAATTGGACATGCACGAGTCCTTTCAGTGCCCAGATGAAGCAGAAAATGGGTGGTACTTCCCTTCCCTATAAGGATGTGGAGTTAGAGAAAAGGGGTGAATCAGGGGCAGTCAGGAGTAAGGGGCTCCATGAATGCTGGTGAGAACCTCGTGCTCAGCTTCCTCTAATGAGTCTTCTATACATATGAGTAAAGTACTAACACATACAAAGTTTCCTCCAGGTTTGGTAATTAGATGTTTGCATTCCAACAGAATTAACAGCTAGTGAGTATTGGGTGCTATTTGTTAATAGAGGAGGACTTGGTTGCAGGTATGAAAGGAAGCAGTATGGTAGCACTGCATAATGACTGTCTTATCACAATTAACTATATGGGTTTCAGATATTGAATCAACACAATACCGTATTCCAGTAAATTAAGTCTGCACTACATCGAAAGCCAGGCACAGCAAGACTCAGAGTTTGTTGAATCACCTACTGTGTGTGGCCTAAATTCCTTCAGTCTCCTCCTAGGTGTGGCCTAAATTCCTTCAGTCTCCTCCTAGGTGTGGCCTAAGTTCCTTCACTCTCCTTCTGGGTGTGGCCTAAATTCATTTAGTCCCTTCCTGGGTATAGCCTAAGTTCCTTCATTCCCTCCCTGGGTGTGGCCTAAGTGCCTTCAGTCCCTTCCTGGGTGGGGCCTAAGTTCCTTCACTGGGTGTGACCTAAGTTCCTTCAGTCTCCTCCTGGGTGTGACCTAAATTCCTTCAATCCCTTCCTGGGGGGGCCTAAGTTCCTTCAGTCCCTCCCTGGGTGTGACCTAAGTTCCTTCACTTTCCTTCTGGGTGTGGCCCAAATTCCTTCACTCTCCTTATGGGTGTGGCCTAAGTTCCTTCAGTCTCCTCCTGGGTGTGGCCTAAGTTCCTTCAGTCCCTTCCTGGGTGTGGCCTAAGTTCTGTCCTTGCCACTCTTTATGACCATAAACCTACAGACCTTTCCCTTTATGGGGTTCACAGACCTCTGGTTATTATCAAATATATATAATATGAAGCCTGGTACACTGTGTACATCGTTGTTGTAAGATAAAATCCAGAGAAGCCCATGAGCATGCTGGGTAGCAGAAGGGAGAATTTAGTGGTATATTGTGTCATTGTAAACAAGAGGTGATACGTCGGAAGGGAAACAAAGGCTAGAGGGGTGTATTGTGTCCCTACCCGGGTCTGTGTTGTCCCAATATTCCAGACTCCAGAGTAATGCAGGTATAATTACAGCCCACACTCTGTTGTGTGCATACAAAGAAAGGTTCATAACGATAGAACAACAATAGAAGTAAAGTTTATCTTGGCTTGTGTCAGCAGAAGTGAATTATGCAGAACTACAACTCCCAGCTGCCATTGGCTCTGAGATCAACAGCATCTGAAAGGCCCACAAAGATTTCTGTGCATACATTAAGCACTTTCTTCCATATGCCACAAGGCAGTATGGCAGCACACAACCATTTGTAAAATCAGAGCATGTATCACTAACACATTTGTTTCATCCCAAAAAGAATCACACCCATGTCTCTCCCCCTGTGACTTCACCAACCCTTTCTGAGAGTCCTGCACTGCCATCTACTGAGAGCATCCCTTCCAGCAATATCTGCAATGAAACAGAGGCCCTGAGGCTAGTGTCAGACACATATGACTAAAATCGATCGAATTTACAGAATTCCTTGGTCGGTCACCTAATTTGCATATCCGAAATTCGAATTCGAATCTTTTTGAAAATTCGATTGAATTTCAAATCATTTATGTGAATACATGTGAATTTAGTAAATCTGCCCCTAAGTGTGTGTGTGTAGTTTTTATATATTAAGTTATCATGTTCACAGAAATAATTCTGCATCCACTTCATAATGAAGCCACAGAGGGGCAGCAGCAGTACATAGAGGGGATGGCTACAGGCCGCACTGAGGGATTCTGGGAATAATGGACAGTCAGTACCAGCGCCAGGGAGCTGGGCTGTACAATATCACTATTACTCTATAAAATACAGTAATACTGTTGCACCTCTCCCTTCTAGGAACATAACACGCCGATCACGTTTACACACAAATATTGCATTTCTTCTCTTGGTTAATACCTAATGTGAAAGGGTTGGGATGACAGCAAATATCAACACATTTAACAATGAACCCCGCCTGTAATTAATATGAATAAACCACATAAATTAAAAGTAATTTAATATAATGTTTTTGGTAACGGATTCGAAAAATGTGAGGTTACGTTTCCACTTTGCACAAGGCACACAATTAAAATCATTAATCTGCTTCCTATTTACACTGACCCCCTCTATACCATAGTACACCGGGGTAGCTCTAGTTTAAAGAGACAGTACATGCCCTTGTTCAACATGGGTGCAGCAAGTAGGGCTTGTGCTGAAAATACTTTTTCCTACTGTTTTAATCACAAAAAGATATGTTTTGTATTTCTTGAGCTAAACAGGGAAATTGTGTTCGTTGTAAGCTCTATGTTTTATTTTTACCCAGAATTCAGCTGTTTACCCCAGAATTAAAGCAACCTTGTGGGCCTGCTAAGTTCATTCACCAAGTTGCTGCTATAGGCACCATGGAAGTAGGGTTGCCACCTGGCCGGTAAAAATGATGATCGACCCCAATGTTATTTATAGTAAAAAAACAGCAAAAATATAGGAAGGCCGGTATTTTTTTCTAGAAAAGGTGGCAACCCTACCTGGAAGTAGCATCTACTTCAAGGGCAGGTGTCAATCCTAGGGTTCCATTGCATCAGGACTTTGCCATTGGCCCCTACCTTTGTCAATAGTGTTTAACCATGCACAATTACAATTTTACATGCATTTTAACTTTTTGCATGCTTGTAAATGAGCCCTCAGGAGTTGCAAGTAGTACAGATATCGACATCTTGATTAGCTGATACATATGTGTCAAAGCCCGGTTGCTACAAATGACCAATTCTAAGCAACCTTTCAATTGGTCTTCATGATTTATTTTTTATAGTTTATGAATTATTTGTCTTCTTCTCCTGACTCTTTCTAGCTTTCAAAAGGGGGTCACTGACACCCTCGAAAAACAAATCCTCTCTAAAGCTGCACATTTATTGTTATTGCTACTTTTTATTATTCATCTTTATTTCCTGACCCTGTCCTATTAATATTCCATATTCTCATTCAAATCAATGCATAGTCGCTAGGGTAAATTGGACCATAGCAACCAGATTGCTGACATTGCAAACTGGATGGCTGCTAAATAAAAAAGCTAATTACTTCAAAAACCACAAATAATAAAAAAATCAAAATCAATTACAAATTGTCTCAGAATACCACTCTCTACATTATACTAAAAGTCAACTCAAAGGTGAATAACCCCTTTAATGTCAATGGAAACTTCTAAGCAGAAAGGAAATCACTGCAAATCTCTAAATGTCAGACACCCACAATCTCTGCAGCCCTATACACTAGGGACTTTTGCTTCCAAATATCAGAAACTGCATTAAAACGATTGATTTGTAACTTCAGGAACATATAAATTAAACTGGAAGGTCAATAAAACTAGTCAATATGAATATACATGGTTACTTGGAGTCATATAAACAGTACAAAAATGCTCATGATTAAGCTCATAGCTTTTTTTTATCAACCTCATCTACTACTTCATCTACCCAGTGTTCTTCCAATAATGAGGGGCTCTAGCAGGCCCAGACTGGCAATCTGTGGGTTAGGGCAAATGCCAGATGGGCTGCTATAAGGTGCCATAGAAAGTCAGTATTTAGTGGGGACTGTTTGGGCCTCAATGTGGGATGATTGGGCCTCTGTGTACCTGAAATGCCAGGGCCTATTTTGAGTCTCAGTCCAGTCCTGGGCTCTAGTAAACTACAGAAGGGCCCTTCTCTTTCTTCTGTTCCTCACCTTTACATTACATTTCTACTTGATTTGTATTTGTTTCCAGAGTCAGACTGGAGCATTGGGGGCAAACCGAGTTCCAAACTACCAGGGCCGAATAAAAAAAAATTCGAAATTCAACCATGTAATTTTTTTGGGGGGGGATAATTTTTGCTCAAAAATGATGGTTTTTGATCAAATTAAAATCGTTCGAATTGAACGATTTAAATTTTTTTTCGCTTATCCAGGACGTAGAAAAATTTATAGGACAGCTTCCAGGAGGTCCCCCATAGGCTACAATGGCAATTCAGCAGCTTTAAGGTGGCGATTAGTCAAATTTGAAGGGGCCAGTACTTCGAAATTCGAATTTTTTCAATTCAATTCGAATTTCGAGCTATTCGATAGTCGAAGTAGCCCAAAATTACTTTGAAATTCGAATTTTATTCGAACATTCACTTCTAACCTTAGTAAATGTGCCCCTAAGTCTACTAGAAAATCATGTAAATATTAAATAAACCAAAAAGGCTGGTTTTGCTTCCAATTAGGATTAATTATATCTTAGTTGGGATCAAGTACAAGCTACTGTTTTATTACACAGAAAAAGGAAATCATTTTAAAAAATTTGGATTATTCCATTATAATGGCGTCTATGGGAGACAGTTTTTCCGTAATTCAGAGCTTTCTGGATAACAGGTTTCTGGATAAAGGATCAAATACCTGTGTGTATATATATATATATATATATATATATATATATATATATATAATGGAGTGGTCCAGTTTTTCATATTGAGCTACTATTTTATTATTACAGAGAAAAAGGAAACCAGAGTCTATGTGAGGTCGACTTTTCGGTAATTCTGAGATTTCGGGTTTCCAAATAATGGATACCATACCTGTATAATGGTAAATAAACTGGAAAAAAATTTTTTGCATCAGTGCAGGATTTTGAGCCCTTATAAAAACTGAATATATATACAGTAACAGAAAACTGCACAACAATAGCAGGCTAGATTGTTAGAACAAGGGCAATTTTGAGATGACAGTAACTCTTTTAAAGATAAAGTTAAGGATAAACATTAATTGGTCAGTAAGGAGCAGTCCTTAAAGAGCAGTTTGTATACATGTAGGCAGTGGAATAGCATCTCAAACTTCCAGTTGTGAGATGGGCAGGATGCTGGAAGGTAATGAATGTTTTCTTTGATTAAAGAAGGACCTGGTTTCCTTCAGGAACTTTGGTTTTCACCCATACTCCAAAAACTTGCAGTTAGGTTAATTGGCTCCTGATAATGATGATAGCAATAATGGCATATGTAATAGGACCATTAGAATGTAAGCTGCAGTGGGGCAGGGCTTGAAGTAAATGCTGTCTAATTTATGTTAAAGTACTAGTGGCACTATTTAAACCAAGGGTTATACTATTAAGCCTATTTACAAGCATGATAAAATCCCTCTAGAAGGTAGAGATAAGATAAAAGCAAGCAAGACCATAATACTTTAAGCATGTAATCACTGGGTGCAGTGAAGCTCTGTCATGAAAAAAAAAAAAAAAAAGCGACTGCTCATAACTGGTCCAGGATTATAAGGACGAGAACTTAGAGAGCGATCCTGTCCCTTTAAGCGTCTGTTTACATTTGGCTGTAGTACAGTTGGAGATGCCTGTGAGTCATGGAATTATTTCATGAGCGCGTGTTTGTTCAAGTCTATGTAAGCAAGACACTGGGCACACAGGGGTATGGTGACTCAGTAGCATTGTACACAATACAATGGGATGCCTTCTCGCTAGCAAGCACGCTTCCTCCACTGGCAAACATCTCGATCCAATGAAGAAGCGTTGCACAGACTTCTTTCTCTCGTTTTTTCCATTGGGAAAAATAGTTTTTCCCATGTGTTTCAGGCTGGGTATTTTCTATTTTATAATATCGGGTGAC
>CM044445.1:8275530-8287898 GCA_024363595.1 Xenopus borealis
TTTGTTTTCTGAAGTCACCCAAAGTTGCCTCACGAGGAAACTTCAGCAACTTCAGAAAACAAATCGCTCTGAGTGCCACACCATCGCCGATTTCCATTCTAGCTGACGGGAAGGCAGAAGAAGGCTGACGGGAAGGCAGAAGTGTAGATTCTCCCCGGATCTGAATCTGCTCGTGTGTCTCTGCCCTAAGGCTTCGGCTGGCGGTTGGGATAACATTTTTTCCCCGTTTGCCAAAAGGCCGGAGCAGAAAAAGTCTAGAAGCAAGATTAAAAGCTTAAAGTGCACGTGCATTGTATATAATCCCAGTAGTGAATCATGCACCCACCGTAGGGGGCACAGCAACTCTGGCTTTCATAGAGCTTTGGCCTTGTGGCCAGAGGATCAAGTGTTTCTACGTAAATACTACACTTGATCTTAGCCAAAAGGCCTAGCCTACTTCTTTAGTTAAGCTTTAGTTCTCCTTTAACATTAGGACAGTTATAAAGAAAAGACAGCTTAGCAAGGCATAGTAAACAACACAGGAGTTGGTATAAGAACCCCACCACCACCACCACCATTGAATATCCTCAGAAACAGGAAGTGCTTAGCAGAGTATGATCAGGGGTGGGGAGACACTTCTGGATTGGTGTCTGAAAAAAAAACTTTCCCATAGTCAGTGAACATGGTTGACATTTCTGTCAGATACAGATCTTGACAGATTTAGTATATGAAGCATGACAAGACCACAACAGGAAGTGGCAGAGAGGCCATTTTATCTCAGGCCTCAGGTTACTGGGTGGGGTCACTTGTTAGGAAATAAGGGTGGAAACAGCTGCAGCTATTATAGAAACAGTCCAGAAGCAGAAGCTGTCATTTCTCACTGCTTTATTTTTTTATTATCAAAGATGCTCATCACAGCTACTGGTGGGTAGGACCTGGACACCCTCCCAGTAACACTGAAAATGGAAGAGAAATGTAGAGGGCCCCCCACCCTGTTTACATGCTTCTGTGTGGATGTCCAGAAACAGTGTTTACCAAGGCCTCAGTGTTCCATGCCATGTTCCAGCAGCCTGTCTTGTGCTAGGCTTGTTTATAGCCAAATCCTTGAGGCAGTTAGTGTTCCCCCATCTGGGCCAATCTGTACTTCTGTCACAAGTTACTGCTTATTCTCTCAGGTCATCTAAACATAGATTAGAATAGTGTCGGAAACCTTGCCATAATCATGCACCACGCTAGTGGGCTTCCTGATTGGTATCAATTCCTGATTACTTCCTGATACAAGAACATCTTGGAAAAGGTGACAGCAAGAGCAAGCCAAGCGCTGCACCAAAACACCTCCTGGACATCCTGCAGATAACTGATGATTGCAGATTATTGACATTATTAATTAAGTATTGAGCAAGGTACGAAGTGCAAAAAAACAACAACAAAAAAACCTTTTAAGCAGTGTAAAATTGCAGTGCCAAAGTTCCAAAAAGTTGGTTCTTAGCGACACCTTAGTCTGAGTATCAGTTGAATGGTGAGAAGCAGTGTTGCCCAAACGCAATATGGACTAGTAAGATCCTATGCAATTGGTATATAAATATAGCTAAAATACAGGAGCCTGAATAGGCAGTAAATTGTATTTCTTATAATTGGTGCTTAGCGATGTCATCCATTATAACTGGTGCTAAGTGATGTCATCCGTTGTAATTGGTGCTTAGTGATGTCACCTGATGTACAGAACCATGAGTATTATAAAAAAATAAAAATAACTTACCCCCCTGTTATAAAATATGAAGCTATTAGAAGTCACCTTGGAGTTCCATGACCTTTATAAAGTAATCAGGCTCCTTATATTTTACAATAGGGGTACATTATTCCATATTATTTCATACACACATATATACACGTAATGGATCCATTATCCGGAAACCCGTTATCCAGAAAGCTACGAATTATGGAATGGCCCTCTCCCAAAGAATACATTATAATAAAATAATCCAAATTTTTAAAAATGATTTCCTTTTTCTCTGTAATAATAAAACGGTGCCTTGTACTTGATCCAGAGTAAGATATAATTAATCCTTATTGGAGGCAATGTCAGCATATTGGGTTTATTTAATGTTTACATGATTTTCTAATAGACTTAAGGTACAGTATTACAGAAAGACCCATTAACCCAAGTATATATATATATATATATATATATATATATATATATATATATATATATAGCCATGCATCACATATCCCTTAAAGAGGTTGTTCACCTCTGAGATAACATTTAGTATGATGCAGAGTGTGATATTCTGAGATAATTTGCAATGGGTTTTCATGTTTAATTATTTGAGTTATTTAGCTTTTTATTCAGCAGCTCTTCAATTAGCATTTTAAGTTATCTGGTAGCTAGGGTCCAAATTACCATGCATTGATTTGAATAAGAGACAGGAACATGAATATGAGTGGGCCTGAATAGAAAGATGAGTAATAAAAATTAGCAATAAAAATACGTGTAGCCTTACAGAGCATTTGCTTTTAAGAAGGGGCCAGCGATGCCCATTTGAAAGCTGCAAAGAGTCAATAGAAAAATGCAAATAACTATAAAAAAATAACTAATAAAAACTAATTGAAAAGTTGTTTAGAATTGGCCGTACTATAGCGTTATCTTAAAGGTGAACCACCCCTTTAACATTACAATAGGGGAGTAAGGAATTGTTGAAACTTTCCAACCTCTATAAACAACTGCCAAACAAGGACAAAAACACATTTCAGATAGGACTTTTGCTCCCGTGTTTGAAATTAATTTTTGGAAGCCGTAGCGAAACATTCCACGTTGTTGGCCTGACGCGCTGCCCGCAAGTGACTGCGGGATATCATTAGAGCACCACAACATTTCCAGCAGGGAAAGTGCTGACCTCATCACTCTGACAGAGCGCAGAAGGGGTCAGGTCTGGGTGCAAGAGAACATGGAATTTAGGGGAGGCAACTCTGGAGGGAACATGACTGTTGAAATGTTCTCGTGGCAGCCAGGGATGAATACTATTTAAAGTTTGGACGCACTACTGCTTATTTTTTCTTTTCTTTGTGGAACAATTTCACAACATCGTTCTTGCTTGTAGAACATCGCTGGGAAAGCAGTATCCCACCCTAATTATCCCACACAGAAGGGAATGGTCTCATTAGAATCACATTCCTATATATACAAGCAATGAAGCTGTGCTTAGTGATGTCATAACTGGGGTGTTATGATTTCACTTGTGTCACATGACTCACTGAAACTGGTGTATTAAAAGAAATAATTACCCCTTACTAGAAGGTACTGGATGGAACACAGGGCAAAAAGATTTTACACCATGTCTGGACTGAGATACAAAAAAGACCCACATATTTTAAGGCCCAAACAGCCTCCCACAGGTCCAATAAATAGTGATTTTCTATGGTATCTGACAGCAGCCCCTTTGGCATTTGCCAAAATCTATAGATTGTCGGTTCAGGCCTTTTTTTTTACATTTTAAAAATTATGTCAGTGATGTCACCAGTTAGAATGTGATGTCACTTTAGTTACACAATTGTACTTGTGAGTAAGAAAGCATTCCTAAAGAAAAGAGGTTTTGCAACCAGTATAAAAGCACTGTAACCTCATGCCTATATATGGTTATGGAATTCCTTGGTGACTTTTATTTTACAATGGGGGAGGGATACAAACAGTGGAGTAACTACTCGCTGGTGGGCCCTGTTGCAGGATTGGTACCCGGGCCCCCCTATCGGGTTCTCCCCCTATGAATTGCACATTGGAGTTCTCCTAGCCTTTCCCCGGGCCCAAGGTTTATTCAACCTACAAAACCTTCAAGCAAAAACCTGAACAAAAGGCACTATAATTATAAATATGTTTTAAAGGGCAGGTGAACCAGTGATTATAAAACACTACAAAGAATAAATATTGAATGTAACATTTTCCCCACACAAGATGAAAAGAGGCATTTTATATTGGGATGTTTTTTATGGTCCCAGGCTTGTGTTTGTATGGAAGTTGTGTGTGTGCCTCTGGTGCGGTTATATGACACTTCCTGTGCTCCACATCAGACAAGTTTATGGAGCATAAACACAGCCCTTTAAAAAATTATGTTTCCTGCAAGATAAGCTAATCTGCCCCATAAATTCTCTCTGCAACAATAGGATGCTACTGACACAGGCAATGCCACTAATTAATGAAAGGACTAAAGGCTTTACCATCTTTTGGAACTGGGTAGTTGTGGGTGTGTGATAGCTATTATTAACCCTTTAAGTGCCCCCCAGTTGAAGCCGTACACCTTATTGATTGTCCCTGTGTTTATAACCCACAGTAATGTAATGAGCTTACTGTAAACACATAGAGAGGGCAGCCATATTGCTTTCCTCTGATGAGCAATCTTCCATCGACTCTCATAACCAGAACATGCCTATGGCTCGCCCGGGTCACGTTTTTGCAGTTATTGGGTGGGCTAAATAACCAATATATATTAAATATGAAGAGGCAAAAGAGTGATGTCATACATTTATATTAATATCAGAGCAGTCTGATAACAATAAGCTGAACAGCAAAGGCAAACAATACGGCAACTCCCATTTACATGCACATTTTAGCAGTTAAGTGGCAAGAATGCACTAATACAGGGATCCCCAACCGTTTGAACCCGTGGTCCACATTCAGAAGAAAAAGTAGTTGGGGAGCAACACAAGCATGAAAAATGTTCTTGGGGTGCCAGATGAGTGCTATGATTGGCCATTAGGCTGGGGACCACTACACTAATACATACCCTCTATTGGACAATAAAAGGTCCAATATAGTAAATGCAGAGTACCTAGTGGCATATCCCAAAGTATATTTCTAAGCAGTGGCATAACTAGATATAATGCCCCCCCCCTGCTTCCTCTGTAGTTACACCCCTGCTGCTAAGTAGTCTATTTTGCTGTAGCACTGAAATGTTCTGCATCACTGCATACTACAGCTGACCCCAAAAAATCAACGACCTGTCAATCTTATTTCCTCATAGGTAAGAGGAGATCATGAAGTCTTGAGCATCACTGGGAGCTGCAGAGGAATTTCTATGCATAATACAGCCATCTTCAGGATGTCTTCAGGTATAATCGGTGTTAGCAAAATCATTTGAAACGTTTGCATTATACAAAACACTGCACCCCTCTTGTCACACTCAAATATAAGCATATGCAGCAGCAGGAGGCACGTCGTTCTGCATGGGGTTCACTCACAATGGGAGAGGTATGGGCAAAGATTAGGCAGGTCTATAGGAATAGACCCAGGGAGATATGCACTCGCCATAGAGATAATAAATGAGGTTATAGAGTAATTTACTGGGATTAAGAAAAAAAAACTGTATTTGTTTATCCCTGTTATTTGGTTCTGACTCTTAGAGAGTTCCATATAAATCAGTTCCCCTTTAGGTGCGTTAATCATCTGGCTTCTACTGCATTGTTTCAGAAGTCAGAACCAGGCAGTTGTATGTAGAGTAACTGCCCGCTGCTGCTCCAGATGGGATACAAAGTGCTGTCAATGCCACTGTCGTCAGCTGAGCTGTTTATTTTGAATGAGTAACTGCAAATTGTAGGGATTTTTCCAAGTTTGTTTGTTGTGCCCTGCAGCTTAGTTGCCAAGTAGTGTATTTACATCCAGTGCATGCAGGCATCACTTCCATGGCTCAATGGAACTATCCTTTGAATGCCGTTGTATCCGGCAACCTCCACACCCCTTGTTCTTACACAAGCTCCCAGCTCAGTACAAGGTTGTACAGAACAAGCACTGCAGAACAATCCAGCAGTTCAGTACTAAGCTCTAGAGACATTCAAACGTACACAAGTAGTTACAACTATTAGGTGCAGAAACACAATGTGCAGGAACTGTCCAATACTGTCTGTCCCGGCTATGAGGGGTCGAGTGGACTCAGAAATGTGTAGACACTACAGCAGCCACAAAACTGTCACCCACCAAGGGTGCAACATTTTTAGGTACCTAAAAGAATCCAGTGTCACAGCAATGAGCTACAGGAGGAACTCATATCTAGGGTATAGGACAGGGGTGCCCAAAAGGTAGACCTGGTGAAAAGTAGATATCAAGGCAGTGTCAACAAAAAGCTTGTCTATATCACCCTCCTATTTCATCCCTTTCATTCAGGTGATTATTACATTAAGTTATATATTAAATATAGTAATATAAATTCTCTTATAAATCAATATAATATTTAAGTTATATTTTCCATGGAACAGTGATATGGCTGTGGATCATAACGGGACAACATCATTAAAATTAGATGAAGTTGTAAAGAATGGGCACTCCTGGTATAGGATATACACCAACCCAATGTAGCATTGAAGTGTAGCCGGCTTATACACACTCACACAAACACACGCACTTGTAAAGGGAGTCTCCGCAATACAGTGAACATATCCATTAAAGGCATCACAATGTTCAGGCACACTTTTATATGGAAGACACACAAGTAGCAAACAAAGGCACCACAATGTGCAGGCATCATCCTAAATGTCAGACACCCAAGTAGAAAACAACGTGCAGGCATCATGCTAAATGTCAGACATACAAGTAGAAAACAATGAGCAGGCAGCTCAGTGTCAGCAGCACTGAGAAGAGACTACAATGTTCAGCAAGCTACACTGCACAGGTAAACCACAGACAGACACAGAAGAGCAGCGCAGCTCCCTTGGACCCCCCTTACCTTGTATTCAGTGAGTCCCAAGGTAAAGAGGAGAGCCTGTGTCCTGCTCTGCACAGGGGGGAATGCCTGCAAGTAGTACTGTCAATAGAATGACACCCCCTTGATCTGCTTCTCCTCTCTGCCTCTCAGATTGAGAAAGCCTTAATTGGTAAAATAGCAAAGGGAAAGGAGGGGGGGCGGTGGAGGATGAGTTTTGTTGGGAACCCCGCCCCCCCTTTAAGCTTTGGGATGAGGTCAGCCTTCATTTTCTCAGAAGCCTGAATTTCTGCACAGCCTCAAGGCAGAGAGGGGGAAAACGGGATGCCTGCTCCTAAGGAATTTAACCCCTTCCTGCCTGCAGAGCAGGGGTGGATGGGTGGGGGTTTAGGGCGACCTTCTATGATTAGTAGATCACCCCCAGCAAGGGTGTAACTACAGAGGAAGCAGACCCTGCAGCTGTTGGGGGGGGGCAGGAGATATAGGGGACCCCTACTTCATATACAATTTCAATAAATATTGCTAAAACAGACAGGTCAACTTCCAGACATTGGAGGCATAGAAAATAATTTGCTATGGGGTCCAGTAATATTTAGTTATGACACTGAGCCCCAGGCAGAACCCTTCAGTATCAGGAGAGTAAATCCAGTGTTATTAGTGCTGATCTCACTTTATTTCATTCATTTTCTAGATCAGTTCCCCTGCAGAAAACAGGGAAGCTGCTGCAGAACATCTTAGGGTGGCCACCTAACAATCACTGCTCTGATCTAAAAAATAGCCCTTTACATGAATAACCTTGTGAAACAGCACCGCTTCCACTTTCTCTGTTGGCATGTGTTGAGCCCCAGGAGGGTTAATGTTATGTACAGCCAGAGGGCTCCTTATATACGGGGCTACTTCACTACCTTACAATGCTCTGCTTCTACCTCCAGTTGCCTCTTTTTATAGACTTTTGTGCAGTCAGAGTGGGTCGCATGCCGAAGGTCTATTAAAGATTGAGGAGCGTTGGGTTAGCGTTTGGTGCGGGTAGGGAACGGGCGGGTTAGGCCCCTGTCTCACATGAGTGAAACGCGTCAGGAGGGAGTGGCTCACATGAGGTGTGCAGACAGGGGAAAGACACTGCCTTTTGGTATGTTATGACTTCATACCTGTTTTGTCACCATTTTTTTATATCATTTGGAGATTTTCTTTGCACAAATAAAAGTCTGAAGTGAGGCACTGTGCATGTTTTGTTGATTATTGCTTAGTGCTGTTGGACTCTTGCAGAGTGCTCACTGGTAGATGTCTTATATCCATAATAATACGTTTTGTATATCAGCAAGGGACTGGGAACAAACACAGGAACATGCGGAGTGCTCCCTGAGCTGAGGAAAAGTCCAGTGCCTTAACCAGTGGGTCACAACGCTTGTCCCTGTTGCCTTGCATTAATCAAACCCTCTGAATTGTCACCTGCAAGCTCTTGTAATTTAAACACAATGGGGCAAATACACTAAAGTGCGGAAATTCGCCGCACTTCGCTAGGCAAATTTTCGCCAGTCTGCCGCTAATCCACTATAATGCGAATTTGCCCTCAGGGAGGCGAAAAGTAGCAAAGTTGCGCTACGGTTACTTTGTCAGGCAAAGCGCAGTTCCGCTAGCGAAGCCTAATTTGCATGCGGCACTAAGTTAAAAGTATAATAAAAGTATATGTTAACAGCCACTACATTCCACTACACAAGCCCAGGAAACCTTTAATAAATAAAATAAAGTTGTCCTATTGCCCTAAACATGTGCCTCCTGTATAGTTGTGTTGCCATATGTTAGGAGGGTAACCCCCAAAGAAATTACGCAATTTTTTTAGACTATCACAGTAGAAAAAGTATTGACCTGGCGAAGTAAAGTCTAGCGCAAAAAGTAACGTTCAGTAAAATGGGCATCTTAGTGAATTAGCTTAGTTACGCCCCTTAGTGAATTTGCCCCAATGCAGTGCTGGTTCTGAGTCATGAAACAATGTAGCAGAAACCAAGGTGATGAACCATATTCAGCTACAGGAGTCACAACCAGAGAACAATGAAATATATGTAATTCATGTACACTTATATAAATGGTGAAACTATGGGATCTTTGTATATTATTCTATGGTGTTATGCTTTTATATTACATGCAGCTTTGTGTCAGAGTTGGTTGGTTTGAAAGGCTCTAATACTTTGTCTCAGCAAAGGGACCTGTCAATCAAAATCTGACTCCGACCCCTGCATGCAGAGAAGCATATTGCTGGGAGGAGGATAGTGAAGAATAATTTAATTATTCCAGAAGCAGTACTATTTCTTAATTGATTATATTTACAAAGTTCCTTATTTTCCATGTGATGAAGCTCATATTAACTTTTGACTTTGACACTGTTTACCCTTTATGGGGGCCCAAAATTGATTTAGCCAGCGAGTGTGTTGTCAGCCTCAGATGTTTCTGCTTCAATACATGCTTCTGATGTGCACAACTAAGGGGGGACTAATATAGTCACATAGTAAATTAGGTTGAAAAAAGGCACACGTCCATCAAGTGCAAACTTTTAACTCTATTGTAACCTACCTAACTTGCCTCAGAGGGGGAAAATTCCTTCCTGACTCTAAAATGGCAAATGGACCAGTCCCTGGATCAACTTGTACTATGAGCTATCTTCCATAACCCTGTATTCCCCCACTCCAAACTTCCAAAGGAAGAGACTTTTTATAGAACAAGAAGATATTTGTTCACTCACAGCCAGTATGAACAGGTACAACCCTAACACAGTTTTTTCCTTGTATTTCGGAATCATGGGATTTAAATTGCAAATATCCAGTTTACTGTCCTGGGAGTAATAAATGCCAAATATGATGCTTTTATGTCCCTTTTCATACTCAGTCCACTCAACCCACTACTTCTCAACCTGCACCAAACCAGCCAAACTCCTCTTCTGCTTCATGAAGCACATCTGGTCCTACCTCTTATGACACAGATATGGGTGGGTTCAGTCACCATAGAGGAGGGGCCAGCACTATTGCATCAACTAATTGGAGGGGCCATGCTTTAAGTGCAACCTGCTCAATCCTGCACCTGGAGTTTACTTTCTTTGCCCAAACATGCCCAAGCTGCAGGTAAACCCACTCATCACTGATAGTCATGTACCATGTTACTATATATTAATGTTTTGCTTGCCAGTAGGTATGATCTATCTCTCTATCTATCTATCTCTCACTCTATCTATATGTATCTTTATCTATCTGTATCTCTATATATCTATCATATATCTATCTATCTGTATTTCTCTTTCTCTCGCTCTCTCTATATCTGTATCTCAACAAGCACCTGATGAAGGATACTTGTACCAGATACATCTATCTATCTGTATCTCTTCTATATATCTATCGGTCATCTATCTATCTATCTATCTATCTATCTATCTATCTATCTATCTATCATCTGTCTATCTATATCTATCTGTATCTCTTCTATCTATCCATCTATCTATCTGTCTATCTGTATCTCTTCTATCTATCTGTCAATCATCTATCGATCTATCATCTATCTGTCATCTGTCTATCTATCTATCTGTATCTCTTCTATCTATCCATCTATCTATCTATCTGTATCTCTTCTATCTATCTATCATCTATCTGTATCTCTTCTATCTATCTATCTATCTATCTGTCTATCTCATTGTCCCTCTCTAACCATTAAGCAAGAATATTTAAGCATCTATCTATCTATCTATCTAATCTTCTATCTATCTATCTATCTATCTAATCTTCTATCTATCTATCTATCTAATCTATCTATCTATCTATCTAGTCTTCTATCATC
Organism: Xenopus borealis; assembly: GCA_024363595.1. Lineage (NCBI taxonomy): Eukaryota > Metazoa > Chordata > Amphibia > Anura > Pipidae > Xenopus > Xenopus borealis. Next base: position 8,286,015 of record CM044445.1, read on the forward strand.
TATCTAATTATCTGTCTATCTGTCTATCTATCTATCTATCTATCTATCTATCTATCTAATCTTCTATCTAGCATCTATATATCTATCTATTCTTCTATCATCTATCTATCTAATCTTCTATCTATCTATCTATCTATCTATCTATCTATCTATCTAATGTTCTATCTATCTATCTATTCTTCTATCTATCTATCTATCTATCTATCTATCTATCTATCTATCTATCCATCTATCTATCTATCCATCTATATATCACCTATCTTTGTCTGTCTGCCTATGCTATCTCATATCACTATCCATTAGTAATTTCCCAGTACTAAGGAAATAAATGGGCTGGTGCCTTTAAATGTTCCATTTGTATAAATGGTAAGAGCAGTTCTCTCTATATTTGGACATGCTGGAAGCAGTTACAGTACACAAACTTCCCAAAGATGAGCCTTTTTGCTGGTGAGGAGAGAGCAGCAGAAAGGGTAAAGGCATCTCAGAAATAAAGTATCATAGATTTGCCAAGGCTTAGGAAAGAATCAGCAATTTTGTAGTGGGGACCAAGTAATAAAGTGTAGGGTCCCCCATGGGGAGTGGGGTTTGAATAAATTAACCAGGGATGTCCAGCTTGTAGATGCTGATGAACTACCACTCCAGACACCCCAATAGCCTTTAAACGTATATACCCTGTGATAGCACCTTTGCTTAACAGTAATCACACTGAATGCATTGATGTCAACCACAGCACTTGTAGCCCCAACCATCCCCCAGCAGGAAAGCCGAGCATCTTGGGAATTGTAGTTTCCAGTACTACTTGAACCTAATACATTTAAAGCAATCACCAAGAAGCACCAATCTCAAGCTCACATTTCCATTCCCATAGAATTCCATAAAGGCTGATAGGGGCCAGTTTTGGATACATTTTGCCATGTTTTCACCCAGAATTCCATGGGGGTTTTGTTTTTTTGTTTTTTATGCAGCCTCCAGTGGAAATAACACCAGTGGAAGGTGTGAGAAGCTCCAGGGTGTCAGCAGATGCACTTGCACACAACAGGAGGTACAAAAGATGCACCAGGACTGATCACATTTATAGGGTTTTGCATTGAACATCTCAGGGCACAAGTATCTAATACCAGCGTGTTGAAAATTCACTGAATGACTGGCGAAGGAATGTTCCATCTCATTCTTAAAGGGAAAGTGTTACCAGGAAACATTTTACAAATATTTTCATCATTAGAGTAGCAGTTAAGCATTGCACCAGTCACAGCTTGCAGGCACAAAGCCACAGCCTCGGGGATGCAATTTATCAGTCCTCAGGAGTCGCACTGAGAAGAGCCTGGGATACACAGCTATCCATTCCTAAGGAGTTATTTCCCAAGCCTTGATCAATATAGCTTTAAACGTAGTAACCAGTAGTGCTTTTATTACTGCACAAAACAAATACGAGGGGTGGTTCGCCTTTGGGTTAATTCTTAGTACGTTATAGAATGGCTAATTCTAAGCTACTTTTTAAATGACCTTCGTTATTTATTTTCTATCGTTTCTGAATTATTTGCCTTTTCCTTCTGACTCTTTCAAGCTTACCAATGGGGGTCACTGACCCCATCTAAAAATAAAAAAAACAAATGCTCTGTAAGGCTTGCCTTTCTATTCAGGCCTCTTCTATTCATATCCCAGTCTCTCATTCAAATCAAATCAAATTAATAGAGTAATTTAGACTCTAGCAACTAGATTGATAAAATTGCAAACTGGAGAGCTGATGAATAAAAAGCTAAACAACTCAGAAACCACAAATAATAAAAAATTAAAACCAGTAGCAAATTGTCTCAGATTATCACTCTCTACATCAGGGGTCCCCAACCTTTTTTACCCATGAGCCACATTCAAATGTAAAAAGAG
>CM044445.1:8287908-8302802 GCA_024363595.1 Xenopus borealis
CATTAACCATGATATGGTCAACCCATGCTGGTCCTGGACAGCTGTATAAAGTGCAGGCAAATACAACAGAGTTATTGTCCATTAACAACTGACCCACTGAGTTGGCCATTCGTGGTCCAGCTCATCTACACCATCTTGGCTCAAGAACTGACCCTGTAACATGTAGGCATTTGTTAGTATATTCCCAGTTGTAACATTCATTTAGTTATTGCCTGGTCATTTTGACAAGCTCCATACTATCAAAAAAGAGGTACAAGTTGGTGCCCTAGTTGTTCCTCCCACCTTAGGTTGAAGTTGGCAACATACAGGCTCTAGAGGCAAAATGAAGCTCTGCACCATTGTGATGCCTCCTCCTCATTCTTTCCATTTTGTACATTCTTTGGCATCACTTTGTTACACATTACAATCATGAGCTTTGTGACAGAGATGTGAGGGGCAATCACTATGTTTAGTTTCTTGCACCAAACATCAGTGCCAGTGTTTACTGAAAGAAAGAAGAGAACAAATGGGATATCTCCAGTTACATCCAAAGCAAGATCTACTGTAGATCTAAGTACTGTAATACTGTTACAGCACATTCATGATAATTAAACCAAGCCAAGCACCCATTTTCCACTGTAGATAATTCCTAAATTATATTTAAGATGGAGATACGACATTAAAAGAAGGAAATACCTCCCCCAACCAATACTTCCCCAGGCAAGATATTGTTTTATCCTCAAACAAACCTCATAGAAACACCAGTGTGCTCATCTGGCGAGGTATGGTGGTGGTGGACCAACCTTTGTAGCTTCTGAGCCATAGATTGGATCACGTAATTGGCCTGCAAAGACCTCTCAAGCTGGCCAAGCAAGATAGATAAAAGCCGCCTTCCAGGTTGAGTTGGCAGTTTATCTCTTTAAAAAATTTGCCGGATGGGTCTCCTAAGACAAAGATCTTATTGTTGTCCTGCATTGCAGTTATTGGATCAGCTTGATTTTATCCAGTGTGTGGGTGGCTGAAACAGGCTGAGATCCGTTTAGAAACATGTATGGTTAGATTCACAACATGCCTACATCCATGGACTGATCTGATATCAAATAGAAAGGCCATTGTTTCGGTCAAATACAGGAACCAAAACGATTTAGCTACTGTGCAGATTACTTTTCACATGACTACGTGGTCCTTCTGATCACTGATGTCCTATATACATTATAACTCTGACCACTGATGTCCTGTATATATTATAACTCTGTTCACTGATGTCCCGTATCTATTATAACTCTGATCACTGATGTCCTATATACATTATAACTCTGACCACTGATGTCCTGTATATATTATAACTCTGATCACTTATGTCCTGTATATATTATAACTCTGATCACTGATGTCCCGTATCTATTATAACTCTGATCACTGATGTCCTGTATCTATTATAACTCTGATCACTGATGTCCTATATACATTATAACTCTGACCACTGATGTCCTGTATATATTATAACTCTGATAACTGATGTCCTGTATATATTATATTCTGATTACTGATGTCCTATATACATTATAACTCTGACCACTGATGTCCTGTATATATTATAACTCTGATCACTTATGTCCTGTATATATTATAACTCTGATCACTGATGTCCTGTATATATTATAACTCTGATCACTGATGTCCTGTATATATTATAACTCTGATCACTGATGTCCTGTATATATTATAACTCTGATCACTGATGTCCCGTATATATTATAACTCTGATCAATGATGTCCTGTATCTATTATAACTCTGATCACTGATGCCCTTTTTACATTATAACTCTGATCACTGACGTTCTGTATTTATTATAACTCTGATCAATAAGCACATTGCACAAACACAGCATTGGAAAATCCCGGTGCAGTTAAGAAATTAAGCAGAAAAGTATATATAGTATAAAGAAGGAATAGAATAGGCTTTGGTGCAGTTATGGGAGTTTAATAGGAGTAGCTGATAAAGCTGCAGCGATGCCCAAAGGGCGAGGCAGGAAATGAGAGTGCAGATAACATGATGACACATTTTTCTGCTGGAAGGCCTTTATATATATATATGGGATATTTAAAGAGAAAACTTTCATTTCTGCTTTATATAACAATATAGTGCCCAGAAATGTTTATCATGATATGACTCTGCTGAATTTTGTCAGTTGGAATAGTTTCCTGTCTCTTCTACACTCTAGCAGACATTGCACAAATAAAGCAAAGTCAGGGGCATAAATATGGGGGGGTTGTATCCACAGTAGGACCCTAAGACTTGAGGAGATCCAAGGGTCCTACTCTGCCATACTCTGAATGTCCTGCTCTACCTGTGTATGCCATACTCTGCCTGCCCTATGTTCAATGTGTCTGCCATACCCTGCCTGTGTGTGCCATACACTGCCTGCCCTCCTCGGCCTGCGTGTACCATACTCTGCCTTCCCTATGTTCAATGTGTGTGCCATACACTGCCTGCCCTGCTCGGCCTGTGTGTACCATACTCTGCCTGCCCTATGTTCAATGTGTGTGCCATACACTGCCTGCCCTGCTCAGCCTGTGTGTACCATACTCTGCCTGCGGTGAAATGAGCCTGGTAGTGGTTTGTCCTGGAGGTTAGTTAGCATTTGTAAATACTTGTTAGGAGGTGCCTAAAGTATTTATGTGCTGGGGGACAGTGGAGGACACAGCATATGGATTAAAGGGTATGTCTTAAGACTTTTTTTTACATACAAGGAGTGGAGGAGTGATATCCCTGCAGTGAGCAACAACCATTTGGTTTTGTGGTGTGCTACCACCATTAATGTGGGCATGGTCTTGTGGTAACATGGGAGTGGTTTAAAGTGGGTTGGTTTATAAACAGGGAGTGGTCAACACTGGCTTCCATTATCAGCCCTCCACCACAAAGGCCAGAAAAATTCCACCAAAGTTGGACAGCACTGATTTAAAAGATCATGCCTACTGTTCATGCTTTATAGGAATAAACATTAATGCCTTCTATACAGTAATCAGAAGGTGCCTGGTTTTAAGCATTAATTGGCAAAGCTGAAGCCAAAAGGCTGGTTGTGTTGAGTCAATCTAACTGCATCTTACGGTAATATCCAGGCCCATAAGATCTCAAGGTGGGATGTACAATTTCTATCACCCTTATAAGTCGAATGCCTATGGACTTCTCCCTATTTGACTCTACTCTTTAATACCATGAACAGGCCTGGACTGGCAATCTGTAAGTTCTGGCAAATGCCAGAGGAGCTGCTGTAAGATGCCAGAGACAGTTACTGGTGGGCTGGAGGGGGACTAATTGAGCCCAGTTTTTGACCTGACCATGAATGGGAGACCTGTGTGCAAGACCACACTCATTGCACCAAACACAAGACATTTTACAATATAATAAGACACATTTATTCTCATTAAGCACAAATACATTCTCATAATACATTACAAAAAAAAAAAAACACACACAATGGTTGTTACCGTAGAATTTGCAAGTTAGTTTTACAGGTGTGATATTTCAGACATAAATATATGCATTGTATATTATATCAAGCACACCACTGTCACAGCTGTCTTTAGAGGGTCCAGATAGGGGGCCGTGGACAAGCATGGGTGTATACAGGAGGAGTGTTTTTTCCCCATCAGCCCCTACTAAAGACAGCAATGATCATAAAATGAATGTGGCAGCTTTCGACATCTCAGGCCTCGTGGCTGTAAACTGTAAAGTCAGTGCAGGACTTACCCTTTAATATATATCTGTGTTCCTGCAGCGACAGTGAATGAGGCACTTTGAGGGCTATAAACTGAATAGCTCATTAAAGGCACAACACCATACAATGCTTATCATTTCCAGTGTCGGACTGGCCCACAGTGAAACCAGGAAACTCCCGGCTGGCCCAGGTGTCAGTGGGCCCTCATGCTGTTAAACATTTGGCCTATTTTACAGCCATTCCCTATTTCTAGGAGAGGGCTAAATAGATGGAATAATGGATTATAATATGGAAAGAAAAAAGACCAGAATAATAGAGGTTGAGTGAGGAGGTAAAGAATAACAGTACTGACAGTGGGCCCCTGGTCTAAGGTTTTTGGGTGGGCCCCTGGTATCCCAGTCCGACACTGATCATTTCCTCCATGCTCTGTGCCAGATGCAGCAGCGTTGGCGAGAGAGGAGCAGGCGGTGCAACAGATGCAGCACAGAGGGCACAGCACATTCCATATCAGAAACAAGCATTTCTACAGTTGTCAGTTGTCTATATAATGTTAACAAGTGCTAAAGGTTTCTGCATACCAAGCCACAAACATCAGCATGAGCAGAATACGGGGAGAATAATATACTTAAAAAATGGGTTTATATTTCATTTGTTTCCCTTTTATAGACAGTAATTAGCATGCTTGTTTTGCTTGCCTTAACAAAGGCATCCTCCATAAACAACAAAGCACCTTCCCTGTTGAGAGGGCCAGGTACTCGGTACTACTATTAATAGCTACTAGCTCTTAGGTGCTCTTGGTGTTGACATGTGGAGAATACCTTAGCAGCGTACCTTACAACATTTCCAATGAGTTTTCAGCAATGTCCTAGCCACACACAGTTATGCAGCCTTGATACACCTTACAACCCCACTGGTTTTGCGGCAAGCCCCCAGGATCGGACTGTCAATCTGTTGATTCTGACAAACGCCTGAGGGGCTGCTGTAACAGAAAGTCCCTATTTATTGGGCCTGTGGGGCTGTCTGTGCCTATTTTGATTCCCAGTTTGGACCTGGTAAACCCTGGCCACTTTCAGGTCCACAAACCCGAAGTCACCCCCCCTTCCCTCAAACAAGAGAAGTGCAGCAAATACAAGAAGTATAGCAGCTTCCAACCATATACTCCATGCCTTACAAAAGCATTATCTTATTTTTTACAAAAACACATACAAATTAAAAAGAGTTTAAGGCTAAGGCCAGATGGGAAGATTCGAGGAGATTTGTCTCTTTGCGACTAATCGCCTCTTTTTTGGGGCGACAAATCTCCCCGAACTGCTTCCCCCCTGCCTTCCAGTGTCTTTAATGAATAATCGCCTGCGCCTATTCACATGTAGCCCTGGCTTTTCCAAAGTCGTGCGAAGTTGCCTCCTTAGGCAATTTCTTGAAAGCGCAGTGCTGCGTGTGAATAGGCGCAGTCAATTATTCATTAAAGACACTGGAAGGCAGGGGGAAGCAGCTCGGGGAGATTAATCTTCCCGTCTGGCCTGAGCCTTAATGTCCAATTGGGCCAACATTTTAGGAAGTGAAAGCTACGGCAACCCTCCAACTCGTGGGAGAAGCCACAGAGACGCTAGTGATCATTTTGAGGGGCTATAGAGTTTAGTAGCTGTGACTGTATGCATGGAAGGGGTGCTGCTGTACGGATGCATTTTATTAGCAGGGACTGGGAAATAATGCAAAAGATAACTTTGCAAGACACCCAATGTTATATCTATATATTTATAATTGAAGAAAGGATGAGCACACCAATATTATCTTATTTATTGCACTGTGCTTTCCAAAGTTTCAGCGCAGACATACACACACACATATATATATATAGAATATCATGTAAAGCAAGACACTCACAGGACTTTAAAATATGGTAAACAGTTTATAAAGTTTATTTATTTATGGAATAACAAATAAACATTTTCTTTTTTTACACCATATTTAAAAGTCCTGTGAGTGCCTTGCTTAACATGATATTCTATATGATTTTCTGCATTCACTGGAATGGTAAACAACCAGTACTGGTATTTTCAGCCCTAAAAGGCCCTTTTAGACATTTTTGCATTCAAATCGGAGCAGAATGTTATAAATTGCTTGAAAACATTTTGGGCTAAATAAAACCACAGGTGCTGTCATGAGAATCATGCTAATCCAGGAAATTAGTTTGCATTTAGAGATAAGTAACTGGTATGTGGTGTTTAATCTGGTAGGTGTATCAGATTATTATTAATAATAATAATAATAAAATATATTAAAACCTGATCTTTAACGTACAAGATCATTCCACAGTGACTTAAAAAAGTATATAAAAAAACATTATTATTAATTGGGAGTATTTAGTAGTGTACCATGAAAGGGTCGATGCATAATCTGGGGTTGTTTTGGGTCGATTGCTTGGAGGGAGACTTAGGGAGAAAAAATATGGGGCCAAGGCCCTAGGTTTTAAATTGTTACCATTACGAACAGAAGCCCATAGGACAATGACTAATCCAAGTGTTCCGCTGAATACAAGACAATGGTCTTTCTCGGATTTTCTCTATAAGCAAATGGATTGTTATCAAGGCAGTAAGGGGGCCTGGAGTGGGGCAATGCCAACACCACTTGGGGTGCTGGGAAGAGAAGCGGGCAGAGAGTTGATGATAGTGACACCGTCTCTCAGACATGACTGCTGAAGAAGACTCCATGATGATTTTGCATCATATCATCCTATTATAGGTTATTCTGGGAAAGGGAAGCCAGGCTATAGAAATGCTAGAGGAAAGAACAGAAGTACTGGAGGCTGCAATTCCTCACAGCTGTCAGATTTTCCCGATGTGCCGTGGCACGTTCCAGCATGATGCAGTTGAAAGTTGAGCCCAACATTTTGCCCCATGCCAATGGGCTCCTTCTCGCTGTCAGCGTTGGCTTTCAATTAACTTCTTTTGCACCTTCCAATAAGGTGTGCTTGGGGTTTAAATGGTTTGATATGGGTGCTACCAAGTTTTGCTGCCAAAAACTGTTCCATGCTGTAATTCCGTTTTAGTTAATTTCCTTTTTAAACCCTTGTTGATTTAAACTTTGGAGTTGGGAAATTAAACCCAAAAACCTAGAATCTAAAGAGCTGGCTCAATGGTACTTAGGTGACTGCACATCATTCTACAATGACATGTAGTATCAGTAGAAACCAGGCCCGGGCTGGCAATCTTAACATTCTGGCAAATGCCAGAGGGGCTGCTGTAAGATGCCATGGACAGTTACTATTTATTTGGCTGGTGGGGTCTGTTTGACCTATGTGTACCTGAAATGCCAGGGCCTATTTTTGACATGGTAACATATTCATTCATTCATTCATTCAGCTGTATAGCTAGATCACTACCCTACTAGTTTAAAAACATTTTAGCCCACATAATCCGATGTCTGGTGTCACCCTGATTCTGCTAACTTTTGGGTATGCCCATTCTTTTTACCTGGTATGAGAAGTAGAGCTGTCCCATCAAAGCAGGCAATATTGGGTATAGTAAAGGCAATGGGCCTTGGGCAAAAACACTAAAGCCTACTGAATACAGTGCTGCTTATAGTTAGAAGCATTGCTACAGTATATACGCACTATTTTGTGCTGCATACTATGAACTTCTTAAAAAACAGGGGTTAATGGATTAAAGGATAATGGCATTCAAGACAGAACACAAAATGGCAATAAACCAAGAATGGCTTCACATTATAAGTGAAGGGTACCTATTCCTCCAGACTGTGTTGTAGAATAGAACAGGTATGGGATCTGTTATCCGGAATGTTCGGGACCTCCGTAGAAATGATCTTTCAGTAATTTGGATCTTCATGCCTTAAGTCTACTAGAAAATCATTTGAACATGAAATAAACCCAATAGGCTGGTTTTTGCTTCCAATAAGGATTAATTATATCTTAGCTGGGATCAAGTACAAGCTACTGTTTTATTACTACAGAGAAAAATTTCATCATTTTTAGAAATTTGGATAAAATGGAGTCTATGGAAGGCGGACATTCCGTAATTCTGATTCTGATCCCATACCTGTAGAGGAGAATCCCTATAGTGGCATAGTTATACAGTATAATGAGAAGTAATTATTTACAGTCCCACTGGGCAGGTCACAGGCCTGATGACGCCATAAATGGACAGGCCCCAACCATTCTGGCTCCTTGCAAGGGAATTATAACACAATAGAAAGTCTACGGGAAGTTAGAAAGATAAGGCCATCCTACAGCATTTACACAGGCAGCTAATGTAAAGCTCAGCCACTAACTCCTTCCTTTTAGAGACTAGGGGGTAAATGCTAAAGAAAAATAAACACATTCACATTGTAACAGTTCCATTACTCAAGGCCTCCGAGAAAATACATCACGAAGCTGTAGCACCCATTCAATCAATTTAGAGGTTTTATGGCTCATGGGGGTCTCCTTGATCAAATTTTGGGGGGCGTGGATTCATGGGAGCTACTTATCAGAACCCCAATTTCTATATATAACAATAAACTGGCCTGCGATGGATTAATGATGTTATTTGTTACTATCCTATGCACTTTAACCAAGTCAGTATTTTGTTTATATGGGTAAGGCTACAATGACCTAATCCAGCTTTGTTCTTGGAATTCACAGGACTGCACTGGGGCAGGGGTGGGGTGGGGGGGATTTGGGGATGGAAAATGGTTTCAATTATCTACAAGTCAAACCAGCGTAGACGGCGAACGCAGTCAGGGCTTCCATTTAATGCATCTCCATAATCAGCTTTATGGTCAGCAATCTTCTGGTCCAGATATACGCCAATTCCAGCAGAATCTTCCCTGAGGGGATTCCGAAAAAGAAGGTGGGCGTCAGCCAAGGTGCCTCGTGCTCCACCAAACCAGCCACATGGCACCACCGGTGATTAATCCGCCCCACAGTAGGTTGTGCAGGAAGCGCATTGGCTAAGGGTAAAAAAAAAAAAAAAAAGCTGTCAAATTACATAATTTATTGCTTGGCTATAAGTGTAGCTGAAACTACCAAAGATATTAAATTCTATATGGTTTTCTTTATATCTACGTTTTGCCTTGCCTCACAGCTAGTGGTTTATAAAAGGCAATGTTTAATACCTACTTCTGGAATATTCACAAAGGCCATTCTCCGTGCTTATAAGGAAGATATCCCTCTATTTGTCTTGGAAACAGAAGCATCTGATTGGTATGAGGCAGAGACATATTACCACTAAAGCCTGAGCCATGCACTTTAAGGTCCCCATACACGGAAAGATAAAGGGATTAAGTCAGCAGCTTATAGGGCAGTGTATGGGGGCTCTAGCTAATAGATATATCTGGCTGAAAGTCAGCCAGATGTTGATCGGTGGGTTTAAAAATCGGATAGAGGACTGCATCTTTTTGTTCATGCGGACCTCAATCTGACCACCCGTACTCTAGGGCCGGAGTTACAAGGCTAAAGCTGCCGTCCGTTTGCCCCTGTTTCCCTTTTACCTGCTCAAATTTTCATCATTGGGATCAGAGCAATGGGGATTGGCACACAGGAAATGTAAAAAACTATCACATCTCCGGTGCATCCCCAGTGTTGAACTATACACTCAACCAATGTGGGTTTGGTTGGAGCAGCATGCTGCCCCCTAAAATCCTGCAGCCCTAGGCCCATGCCTTGGTGGGCTATCCACAAATCTGGGCCTGCGTATTATTCTCATTGTCATCAGATAATTGGGCTCTGCTATGGCCCATGATCGGATTAGCCCAATATAGCCCGCCTCAAGGTGGGCATATCTGGGAGAGATCAGATTGAGCCGATCCTTTGGCAAGGTCCTTGCCAAATTTGGCAACCCATGCAATCGGGCTGGTCTGATTGTTTGGTTCCCAAGAATTAAGGTTGCCACCTGTCCGGTAAAAATGTTGCTTGATGCCAATGTGATTAATAGGGACAAACCATAAAAATAAAAACCATAAAAATATAGGAAGGCTGGTATTTTTTTCCAGAAAAGGTGGCGACCCTACCAAGAATAATGTGGCCATATGTAGAGGACAGTATCAACAGGCTGATGTAGTTTCTGACATTTAACTTTGAGTACATAGGGCAAGAAACTGAGTCTGTGTATGTTCAGCTTAACATGGCACAAGTCTCTGAGTATCTGGCTGCTGGCTGAGCTAATTGGAAGCTGAAGTCTAACATAACTGGGATGTTTAGGTTGGACATCCTGTTCCTAGAGCTGAAGTCATATTGCAACACTTCCTTCCACAGGGGCATGAACCCAATTATTCCAAGTCTGACTCAGCGAATGAGAACATGTCCTGCTTGTTCAATAAGGACAGCAGCGAGCCTTGATGCGGTTAATCAGCCCTCACAAGCATGAGACTGGGGAAATGGAGTGTCGGTTATTGTTTTTTCCACTTTACTGCATACCATGGAGTTCATCTGACCACAGAAAGGAGTGTGGAGAAGCTCCAGCGTGTTTTAGTGTTTCACGCAGAGGAAATATTGGCTCTCTAATATCTTGTGTAGTTACATTTCATCCAAAGAAATCTTATTGTGCACGTTGTAGCTGGCCATACAAGACAAGGCGTGATCATGCAGTTTGGTCAATTTTGACTATACTGCACATGCCCAATAAATAGGCTTGGCTTGTTAAACCTCAGGCTGAAAATTCTTTGTTCTCATTCCTTGTTACTTGTTCTAGCAGCAAATAGAACAATGCTGTGGATGGCCTAAAGTCCATAGTATCTGTCCATGAGTCTGTGAGCCCAAAGGTCAGGCGTAAGTGCCAAAAAAAAGTGCATTAAACCTGTTTCGGCATGCTCTGCTGGGCACTCCTGCAACTTCATTTTTATTTTAAAGAGTATAGCAGTTTTATACTGACAACATCTGGTTGTCACATTTCTTACAGTGTCACCAGGGTCAACTGAATAGGGAAGCAGCTGCATCCCTCCGGCTAACAGTACTTAGTACACTGCTTTAATAAAAGGGAATGATTACGAATATGCATTGTGTGGGCGGAAGGATTCACTAGTACAGAAAGACACATTTAAAAAAAATATGTATATTGGCTTCTAAGAGTTGACTACTAGGGGAGGGAAATAGTCACCCCTGGACAAAGAGTTGCCAGAGACAATGTTCTTTTGCCTTGAAAAAATAGCCCCTGTCAAAGACTGGATATGGGATGAGGGACATAAGACGGTGAAGGGGGACACAGCAACCAATCAGCTCTTTGCTTTATTCTGACTAATAATAATCCACAGCAACATGTACGGAGAGTATGGAATATCCCTGCCTGAACTTATGTATTTAATGTAAGTTTCTGATAGAGCTGCTTTATTTAGATGAGTAAAGAGCAGCACTGCAAAAACAGTTCTATTTCCTAATACTCTCTGCACTCTCTGTTTCCAATTATCTTAAGAAAAAAAAGTGGAGCCAAGCCACTAGTCACATCTTTATTTACACAAGCTCCCAAAAACTAGCCCTTCCTGGGATGTACAATGCAAATGCTTAAAAAGGCTCATAGCCACCCACCAGGCTGCAGTGAAGTCCACACAGGGCTTAGTATTGGCTTGTAGCCATGAAACTACATCTGGCAATCAAGCACCTCTTCCCAGTAGAACCAATGAGACATTTGCTCTCATTATTTTACCACCACTTTAAGTATCAAAGCTTACTGCTGATTGAAACTCAAAATCAGACCTGACATGTCAAGTATACAGAGGCCCAACCAGTCGCCCAACAGCCCACTCCACAGTGACCGTCTATGGCATCCTACAGTAGCCCCTCTGGCATTTGCCAGAACTCACAGATTGCCAGTCCAAGGCCGTTACTGAGTGGAATGCCCTTCCAATTCCATCTCACCTAACTAGGGTTGCCACCTGGCCGTTAAAAATGATGGTTGATCCCAGTGTAATTAATAGGGATGAAATAAAAATATATAGGAAGGCCGTTTTTTCCCTAGAAAAGGTGGCAACCCTACACCTAACAGGGATGTATCTAGGGGTGATCCAAGCCACTTCGCCACCTTAGACGGCCTTGAATTTGCCGCGCCCCATCCCCACGGCGCTCACTTTTCCAGCGCCGGACAGGGGTAGGGGGGTCCACGGCGCTAGTGCAGAGCGTGCAAGTGCGAGCTCTGCACCAGAAGAGCTGAATTTCTGGGTTGAAAACCGGAAAATGGACTCTTGGTTACCAGGAGCGTCATTTTTGCCACCCCTAGTAACCAGGGGGGCACTGCCGCCTGAGGTGAGTGCCTCAACTTTCCTCATTGGCGGAGCGCCCATGGGTGTATCAATAGAGGTAGCACACCCTGCAACTGCTGGGTGGCACATAAGCAATTTTCACTCAATTTTTGGGGGTTTGTGAATGTTTTAAAATCGTGGGCAAAACTCTAAATAAGCACGGATATTTCTGGCCCAAACAGGTCACAAAGAGGCCCACACCTGCCCAATAAATAGGGACCATCTATGACATCTTACAGCAGTCCCTCTGGCATTTGCCAGAACCCACAGAGTGCCAGTCCGGTCCTTATCTGAAGCCTTTCTATATTCAAGTGCAGACTCTGGGTTAACAAGATAATCCAACTTCAGATAACTTTTTTCCCCATAATACTTGAAAGGGGACGACAGCAGGCGCATGTGGCTTGAGACAACAGCCTAATACATGCTCCCCAGTGAAATAAAGCGCAACGAGGGGACGAGTACTTGGCTATTTCCAGCCTACTGAATAAACAGCCGAGTGCAAAGCTGATAAAGACAGTGGGAGCTGGAGAAAGATTATACAGATGTTGAATAAACCATAACGGGCTTCATTCTTAACCTCTGAAATCATCTGTGATTCTTGCTGGATGCGCCGGGATGGTTTCAGCTCTGTTTTAAAATGTTTCCAGCTCCCCGTGCTGTGCTTACATTATGTCGGCTGCTTCCTGAGAGGCACCATACCTGCCCAACAATCCCACTTGAAGGTTAATGGCGCTATAAAAACTTCTGGCGACGACATAATCCTAAACCAAATATTTTTCTTAGAATGAATCATTTTCAATACTTGGTAGGAATGTGCCAAATGAATATTATCACGATCCACAAGAGAACTTGTAAGGGGAGAATAGCCAAAAAAAATGTCATGTTCTCAAATAAACTACAGGTATGGGACCTGTTATCCAGAATGCTCGGGACCTGGGGTGTTCTGGATGACAGATCTTTCCATAATTTGGATCTTCATACCTCAAGTCTACTAGAAAGTCATGTAAACATTAAATAAACCCAATAGGTTCATTATATCTTAGTTGGGATTAGAGTTGCCACCTGGCTGGTATTTTACTGGCCTGGACGGTAAAAATGATGGTTGATCCAAATGTTATTAATAGAGAATAAAAATAAACATATAGGAAAGCCTGTTTTTTTTTTCAGAAAAGGTGTCAACCCTAGTTGGGATCAACTACAAGCTACTGTTTTATTATTACAGAGAAAAAGGAAATATTTTTTTTTAAATTTGGATAAAATAGAGTCGATGAGAGACTGTAATTTAGAGGTTTCCGGATATGTTAAAGAATGGATAATTCTAAGTTACATTAAACTTGCCTATGTTTTTTTTATAGTTATTTTCCTTCTTCTTATGACTCTTTCCAGCTTTCACATGAAGGTTACTGACCCCATCTAAAAAAAAAAAACCCTAAAAAAACCAAATGCTGAGTAAGGCTAAACATTTATTGTTATTTCTACTTTGTATAACTACTCATTTTTCTATTCAGGCCCTCTCTTATTCATATTCCAGTCTCTTATTCAAACCAATGTATGCTAGGGTCATTTGCATCCGAACAACAAAATGGCCGAAATTGCAATCTGGAGAGCTGCTGAATAAAAAACGAAATAACTCAAAAACCACAAATAATTAAACATGAAAACCAATAGCAAATTGTCTCAGAATATCACTCTCTACATCATACTAAAAATTAATTTAAAGGTGAACACCCCCTTTAAAGGCAGTTGGTATAACGGATACACTAGTTGCTAATATTCTACAGATGTTGCTAAGAAATGTATCATGTAATGTAGCCCAGGGGTCCCCAAACTTTTTTGGCCAGGGACCCGCGTCGAGGCAAAAAACGTTTGCAAGGACCGGGGTGGGGTTGAGAGGGGGTCAGCGACCAATTCGGGAATCAGTGTCTAATTCAAAGATGGTGCTCTTTATGTTCTCTATACAGGAGATTAGAACGTTGTTTGTCTTTTAAATGATCATCCCTCTGTGTGCATGGACATCTTCAGGGAGCTCCGAGGGTCACAGGGAGTTGCATTAGGTCACAGAGACGGACTTTGATCCCTAACAGGCTTATATGCCAAAGACAAAAGAAGGGATTACCCTCCAGGTAAACACAAAAACATACAAAGGAGATTCCTGGAATTCTTGATAAAGGAATGTTAAGATTGGGAAGCGATAAAGCCAATGGGATTCTTCTGAATATGGAAAACGATTAACAAATAAAGGGAAGGAAATATAATGCTGCACATTCACAGGAAGCAGAACAAATACAATAGTATAAGGACCTTTTACGGATTTGAGAGTTATAGAAGGGGAAGGTATGATTGTGAGAAAAAATGTTCTTCAATTTCAAACATACTAAGTTGTACAAAGCTGCAGGAGAGCTGGACTCCGCTGGAACATGAATCCGGCCCAGCACTGGCTGAGAAGGAATCTGGAGTTTGTTTGCTTTGCTGTCTTTTTCCACTGTTTGCTTATATTCTCTTGAGATTGCATGGGCATAGAGGAGCAGGCAGGTAGTGGAATGTACTGCTCTGCATGCTTGGGATACAAAACAATGTAATGCTAGAATTAGCAATGCTTGGGATTTCAGTTGGTCATACCTAGGCTGATCAAAGCTGCCAACTTGACTCTTTCAGACTGAATCATCAGCTTATTGGCCATGTATGGGGCACTCAGAGGGTTCTACCCAATTAATAACTGCCTAAAAATCATGTTTTGACTGGTCTTCATAGGCCACCAAACGTTTAAATCAATCTGACTTGGTGGCCAAACTGGGTAAAGATTAATTTATTTGGTCACTTTGTAAAATGAGCAGATCTTGCCATGTATGGCTAGATTTACTTTGTACGTATGTATAGCTTTAATATAAAGTGCTACGTGCACATGCAACATTGTAGAAAAGCAGGGTCGGACTGGGCTGGCATGACACTGGGGAAATGACCGGTGGC
>CM044445.1:8313944-8327328 GCA_024363595.1 Xenopus borealis
CTGCTAAAAACGCCAGACGACAGAATCTCCCCGAATCTCCCTGTCTGTCCCTACCCTAAAATGTGGACTGTGAATGCCCCAGTTTCTGTAGCCACAGTAAGGGAGATAACCATTAAAAGCAACTGGATATAACTGGGCCCCACAGCAAATTATTTTTCAGGCCCCCAAAATGTTTAACGGATTACTTATTTTACCAATATTTATTGAAATTAAACCTCTCCAAAACGGAAATTGTTCTTTTTTCTCCAACTAACACCGGGAACATCTCGGAAGTATCCATCATAGTTAAATGGAGATACTGATGTTCCACCACAAAGACAACCAGTTTCAAGACCAGAGCTGTATTTAGGCTAGTGCCACCCGGGGGCCAATATAAGCCAGTGATGATTTCAGCCCCTACATGTGAAGTAGCCTACACTCTTTTTGGCATCCTGAACTGTTGCGTTGGCTCCTGTGCAAGCACACGCAGCGCATTATGGTGAAGAAATGCAAGGCTTTGTCTTTCGAGCGAAATCCCCCAAGTGTATTCATGCTGGAGCCCATGTGGCACTAGCCTTAAAGGAGAACTAAAGCTTGTGCATCAGCTCAAGGCAACAACAGCCCATTAGCAGTTATTGGTCAACCCTTTTGAAATCAAAAATAACAAAATGGTATAAAGGTAATACCTTTATTGGCTAAATAATATAATCAAAGCAAGCTTTCAGAACATTTTAGTTCCTTTTTCAAGCTGATTACCTTTAGCAGTAAAGATCTGTGTCTCCCCAGTAGATGCCCCAGTAGCTCCCCATCTTCTTTTCTGCTGATTTACATGCTCTGTGCTGCTGTCACTTACTGAGCTTAGGGGCCCACTCACAATATACACCCGATAGTGTCATAGAAATATAGTCACAGTATAAGGCTGATTAGACATTAATACAGATAATTAGAAACCAGTGCAATTAGCTGCATAAGAATTTAATAATCAGCAAACCTGTAGCATCAGTTTATATTACAGCCACGGAAGCGCATTTTCTGCTGCTGCTGGATAATTAATGACGACCCCTAAGCTTAGCTTCTCAACAGCTGCTCAGAGCCCACTGAGCATGTGAGTGTCACAGACACTTTCCAAGATGGTGACCGCCTGTGACAAGTTTGAAGTCCTGGATCATTGCTGCTATTGACAAGCTGAAGCTAATGCAATAGGTTATAAGTATATAAAATATGGAATTTTTAGCCCTATTCATTAATAGGATTTATTTCTCTTAAAGGTCCACATTGTAAAGCCCTGGAACAGCCCAATGATCGGATCAGAACGGCGCAGATACAGGTGGTCGGATCGCAGGACAACATCACAAAAATTGGACCTCGCATTCGTAAAGTATGGTCACTCCTGGTCTAATGGTTATTAACTCTGAAAAGCAGGCTCTCTTTATGCCTTTGCAATCAGGTTATTTGGCCGACCACAGGCCCAGACTGGTAATCTGTGGGTTCTGGCAAATGCCAGAGGGGCTACTATAATGTGCCATACAAATTCAGTATTAAGTGGGCTGGTGGGGTTGTTTGGGCCTCTGTGTGGGCTGATTGGGCCTCTGTGTACCTGAAATGTCAGGGACTATTTTGACTTTCAGTCCAGGCCTGGCCGACCTGCTTCAATGTGGATGGTCCAGTCGAATGGACACAGTCATTCTGGCTTTAGCAAGGGCCTGCGTCACTTAAAATAAATGATTTTTGAACGTCATGGAATACCAGGGGTTAACTGGAAAGAAGAGGTTGGAAAAATAACTTATGTACAGAAGGCTGAAATCTAACAACTTCCAACAAATGCCCTAATATAGTAAACCAAAAAAAAAAAGGGAGTGGATTTGGTTTGATAACTAACAAAAATGTCAAACAATTGTTGACTGGCTCCTTGGCAAGATGAGGGGGGTAAAAGATCTGTGCTAGAAAACAAAAACAGTGATTGCCAAGCAAATGGAATTTTACTCTGAGACACTGGGGTGTGAGAAGCGCTGCTTAGAGAACACGAGCGAACCGGAATTTATGGGAGAAAAGTGGCTCCTGCACAATTGAACCTTTAGCCTATAGTAACACAGATAATGTAACTGAAGTGTTTAGACAGAAAAGTTTATTTATATATACAGAAAGTAAGACTAATTATATCTTAGTAGGGATCAAGTACGAGGTGGTGTTTTATTATAACAAAGAAAACATTTTTAAAAAATCAGATTGCTTGAATAAAATTGAATCTATTACTATTAACATGTATTTATATAGCGCCCACACATTTCGTAGCGCTGTGATCTATGGGAGATAGCCTTTACAAAATTCGGAGCTTTCTATAGAACAGGTTTCTGGATAAGGGGTCCCATACCCGTATATGTATATTTACATATTTTTTTGCCAAAGGCCAGTAAAGGATTTCAGCTAGAATCCCAAAATAGCCTAGATTTCCACCCATAAAAATTAGGAGGGAAATCGCCCACAGAAGTTTGCCCTGTTAGATCGACAGGTCTTAGGTCTTACACCAAATCATGTGCACTTTAGCAATTGTTTATTTAAAATGCACACAGTTCTGTGCAAGAAGCAAACAAGGTATTGATCAGGTCTTACACCAAATCATATGCACTTTATCAATTGTTTAGTTAAAATTCACACAGTTCTGTGCAAGAAGCAAACAATGTATTGATCAGGTCTTACACCAAATCATGTGCACTTTATCAATTGTTTAGTTAAAATTCACACAGTTCTGTTCAAGAAGCAAACAAGGTATTGATCAGGTCTTACACCAAATCATGTGCACTTTATCAATTGTTTAGTTAAAATTCACACAGTTCTGTGCAAGGAGCAAACAAGGTATTGATCAGGTCTTACACCAAATCATGTGCACTTTAGCAATTGTTTAGTTAAAATTCACACAGTTCTGTGCAAGGAGCAAACAAGGTATTGATCAGGTCTTACACCAAATCATGTGCACTTTAGCAATTGTTTAGTTAAAATGCACACAGTTCTGTTCAAGAAGCAATAATGGCAGAAAGTTTGTAAGCAATATGAGGGTGAGTGCATTGGTGAGTGGGTTTTAAGTAGCACAGATGAGCCTGAGTGAAAAGATGAGGGCCAACGCATACTGTAATAATATAAAAGATTTCTCAGAAGTAAAAAAATGCCAGGGTCAGTGACTGTTTTTATAACTAGACAAAGAAATGTCTGCTGTAATACTTGCTGTAATCTTCAGATGCTGTACAACTGGCAATATTGAAAAGACTGGCAGTTTGCTCTTCCTTAAATTTTTTTATTTCTATATTTACCACTACTTGACAACTTTTAATGCCATAAACGAACAGAAAACAAGTCTTTCAGGATGAGGGTCAGTGATTCTTTGGTGATTTAATCCTGATAAGTCCCAGCTACATTTTAACCTAATGAAATAGAATGATTTAAATGATAGCATCTAATTTGCCTTATTAGTACAAGGGCAAGATATATTCATGTGCAAGGCCTAAGTCAGCAGGAGGGTATCCAAACAACACATTTGTATCCTGTGTCAGGAATTCACTCAACCGCCATCTTTCAGCATATTTAGACTTTTTCGAGAGGGTTTGCCGTGAACCAGATGTGAGCTGACAACACGTCTTTCTTCCACTGCCGCCTTCCATCAGCAGGGAATATATTGCCCAGGTCATTTTCCTTTGGCAATTACATCAATTATAGAAGGCTTAAGAGGGGCCCTTTCACTTTAGAACATGACGTGCTTTGATTAGTCACATTGCCTGCTGTAAAGAAGTTGTGGTTTTTTATCCCCTTTTTTACATTTACAGGTCTATTATGCTGAGAAAAAAGCTTTCCATTCAAGTCCTACTGGTCAGACACAAGCTTTCCACTGAACGGAAGGGGCTAGCTCAGAGAGATGCCAATTTCACATTGGCCAATGTCCTCCAAAATGCTTCACCGGAGGTCATCCATTTATGGGATTAAACATTGGAGTGTCAATAAAGGACAATCATAGCTCTAAACATCCCAGCAAAATCTGCACATTTAGAGGACACCGGCCAGTAAGAAATGTTGCATCTCACTTAACTGCTTGTGATACATTCATCCTGCATGTTTGGCAGCCATATTGCTTTTGACCCAACCCATAAACGCAGTTATTATTGCCTATATAAAGGAGCAGCAACTCAGACAGAGTTTATGTCTCTGGACCAATCATATCATATAAATTGATGAACATAATAAATTGCAGTGAAGGGGAATGGGGAGCACAGGACTCAAAACTTTCTGGAGAAGAAACTATTGGACAAGTAGGAGTAAAACCCCACCACATTTCCATTTCACAGTGGTAAACGAATCAGGGAATACAGAAATCCCCTGCAGCAAGCCTGCACCTTATCAGTATTCATTTGATGGCAAACTCTACAAAATAGCAGATGTCGTGTAAGAAGGTTACTTGGCTCTGTAAAGCAAAATACAGGGCAATGAAAAATGTATTTATAGGTTGGGTTTGCACGACCAGATTTTATCTTCTTGGTCTTCACAGCAGGAAGGGATGTCACGATAGAGAAAAAACAATTAGTTGCATAACCCCTATTGGCCCCTGTGATGGCGAGGCTCCTAGAACAGATCCTAAAACTGTACCATTTTTTATACTCTAGGTAGGGACGCACCGAATCCAGGATTTGATTGGGGATTCAGCATTTTTCAGCAGGATTTGGTTGAATCCAAGTGCCTGGCCAAAGCTAACCTGGATGCTGAAGATCATGTGACTTTTCCTCATACACAAACAAGGAAATGAAGCATTTTCACTCTTTCGCCATTCCTTGCCCAAATTTGCATATGAAAATTAGGGTTCAGCTTCTGTTCAAGATTTGGCTGAATCTGTCATATGGCTAGTGAGTGGCTGACTCTCAATTTTTTCCCTTTTCCATTCACTCTTTCTCTGCTCTACGGTACATGCATCAGCAGTAGACTAAGACTTCCCTAGATGCTGTTCAGAGCATTAGCCCAAACACAGACTAGGACTATCTGAGAGACTGAAAAAAAGATGGTAGTAGCACAGTCCCCAGTCAGGGGAACCTGTCACACAACTGCAGAGGGTTACCCCCCAAAGAGTCAACCTTTCTTTATATGGATAAAGGCTAATGACATAATTAGGTACCCGTTGGCACCATTTGTAAGCCTCGCCTGTGTTTGGGTGTGAGTTGTAAAGTACAGTAAGAAAACTCAGAATAAGACTATGTCTTTTGACTATGTGGGAAAAGCCGAACATAAGTTGAGAAACAGGGCATGCTGAGATATAATAGTCATTCTGCACATTTATTTATTTATTCATGCACCAACCCCATCCCTAATTGTATTACAACCACTAGCTGCCTTTCAAAGACCAAACCACAGTGAAACCAATAGACCAAGTTCAAGAGTTTTTGCTGATCTTTTGTCTTCTTGAAAGCCAGATGGCTGAAAGATGAGCCTAGATGTATTTGTTTATTAGGGACATGCCTAGGACCCTTAACCCTTCCCTTGCTAGCCGACTGGGTGAAATCAGCCCATAGTGATCTACATCGCTTGTGCCTCCATGTCAGCAACTCAGATCTTAGGATTCATGGCAGAGAAAATGTTATTAAAGTATTTATAGCTTGATTTACTAATAGTGGGCTTGTAGTAGTAAAATTTACACACTGTTTGTCATGTATTGAAAAAAAACAATGCACTGGTTCACACCCCCCACCCACAATTCCAACAGGGTATGGGTATCAGTCAAAGCATTGAGTTAGCTGACCCTCCGGCATGTCCCAGGTGTGTTATGGTCCCAAAAGATGTAAAGTATGGTCCCAAATGATGTAATTCCGGAGTGCCCGTACTTTACTAATGTGAGCTCTACTTTTAGTGATGTTATACCATTATGACCTACATCTATCCATTATTATTAGCATTCTGTTCCATGGAAAATGTTACTTAAATATTGATTTATGAGAAAATGTATATTGCTATTTCTTATGTAACCTTAACATAATAATTATGTGAATGAAAAGCATAAAATATGAGGGTTATTTAGACAAGCTGTTTTGATATCTACTGATCACCAGCTAAAGGTCTACTGTTCTGGTGTTCTACTATGAGGCAGATCCAATTCATCGGTGCTTTTCCACTGGTTAAACAACACCAGAGGCTAAATAACACCAGAGAAGACTATAACCCATAAGCCAATATAACGCAATCGGGGCTATCATTTCACATGGTTATTTCTAGAACAGAGACACTTAAAGGGTCAATTTCAAGGCAGGATTTCCCAGGCAGTATCTTTAAAGCATGGATCACATAAATTGGGCTCTGAATCTATTACTCCCGTGACATACCACATTCCACTAACCAAATATGGACACAAAGGACTTGGAGAAGGCAGGAAATGAGGGCTGGGCACTGAACCCATGCCAGGCTTCCACACCATCCACTGCTCTTTCTAATCCCAAAGCCATAAGTCTACAGTTAAAATAAATAGACACTATGAAAATGTCAGTATAACGTCAATATTCAACCTTAGGTTTGTCTACATTCCAACAGCCCTCAATGTACAGCAGTTCAACAACAGTTGGAGGACTGCAGGCTGGGCATGTGTAAGGCTTCCTTGCTGTCTCTACATGAAGCCAATATACACATTCAGCTTAAGGTTGGTGGCTTGCTTTAAGATTCGGGGGAGATTAGTCGCCCAGCAACAATTCTTCTCTTCTTCAGGCGACTAATCTCCCCAAATGCCTTCCCGTGGCAAGAACTCAAATTGCTGGCCGGATGGCCTACATAGAGCCTGGTTTTTTGAAGTACCCAAAGCATTATGTAGGGTGAGATGTGGAATGAGATCTGAAACTACAACAGCCCAATGTTTCTATATATCTGTAATCTTGTTATGAGCTAAGGGGGCCCAGTCTGAAGGTCAGTTAGGGGGAGATTTATGGTCAGTGCTTATTTGTACCCTGGGTACCCCTGGAACTATAGCAGGGCGACACCCCAATGTGTGACAATGGGGACAGAAACAAAGCACTACTTCACAGAGAATCTCGCCTTAATGAGTCATTACCAATGGGTCGCTTTATTTAGACTTGTATGACATTTGTGTGACATTTGCCTGACGTCACCAGAGTATGCCCTGAATTAATTCATGGATATTGCCATCCCAATTCTGGACCTGTCCGACTTATATTTTGTACCCACAGTAATTCCTATCCATGTTTTACTGTCCATACAACAATGTATTTTGGTTTTGTTGTTCTAGACCCACACCATGGTTTCTCTAGTGCCCCTGGTAAGTGGTTCCTAATGTTGTTCATAAGTTAAGTTGGTCTAGGCACCCTATATAATTGCCACAGGGAGGAAAGCACTGGGTTGAACCCTACTGCGGATATGTGGATTGGGATGAACGGCAAACGCATTTAACTCTAAGACCTAGTGCCTATATTTGTTCATGTGGTGTGAAGCCATCTGGAACTCCACTCCAGTGTTGAACACCCCCCCGGTGAACACAATACTTGACCACGTGGCCGTGCTACCTAAAAAGACGCCCGTACACCTCTACTACAATAGAGATTGGTACCTGATCTGTGTGCTACTCTGTGACCCCAAGGTTCGGGGTTTGGCAGTGCTGCCAGTGTGGGCCAAAATGTGGGATACAACATAAAGGAGCCCATTGCTATAACCAGAAAGGTTGGTTTTACAATTATGATGTAATTTATGTGGGTGGGCCCTTTAATCTCTTACACTGCACTGTGCATCCTTGATAAAGGTTCCTGCTTGGGACCAAAACGTTGGATAAATGAAATCTTTTTTTTTTTAATTTTTTGTCTGCCGTTGCGTAAATCCTGTGCATGCCATCGTTTTCTACATTGCAATGACTACTTTCGCATGTGCACCCAGGTCTCGACTACTTATAGGGTAGTATACAGGCCCGGACTGGCAATCTGTGGGTTAGGGCAAATGCCAGAGGGGTTGCTATAAGGTCCCATAGAAAGTCAGTATTTAGTGGGCTGGTGGGGACTGATTGGGCCTCTATGTCGGCTGATTGGGCTTCTGTGTAACTGAAATGCCAGGGCCTATTTTGATTCTCAGTCCAGTCCTGGTAGTATATATTTATAACCTACAGTGGACCAGCATAAAGGGAAATCCATTAAATAAACCATCACCAAGTGAAATAAATAAAATATTCTTACCATCATCATACAAAACTATCAAGCCTCACATATCTCAGGCTCTAAACATGCCCTGTTTATACGGTACGTCATGCTGGAACACTCAGACTTCAAGAGAGACACATACATATGCTGAAATAAACATCGGTAAAGTGGAGCACATAAATCCTACTTTTCTGACATTTTACAAATACACACAGAAGTCACAGTTTACAGCATGGATTCTCGGGGTATTAACACACACATATATGTAATTTGAAGGCTGCATATTTATTGAGAAAGCCTAACATCACTTATGTCAGTGTTTGGAGTGTACTCATAATTCAGAGTCCCCTGAATACATTATTGTTTTAATTAAATGTTAAATAATATATGAACTAAAATATTTGCAACTGTATATATACCAAGGATGTCCAAGCGGATGCTAAATTCAGTGCTCGAAGGGATTTTATTGTCCCCAGTTATCTCAATCAACCCATCATATGTGACTTTCTTATGGTGCTTCACACTTGTCCTCTGCTCCTGACTGCTCCCTTCATGTCTTACACTGAGCATTCTCCAGGCTGGCAGTCAGATGAGGACATTAAGAGGCATGAGATGGTGACCAACAAATGGAAAAGTAGATAACATAAGTACTACTATAGTTTATATAAACAAGCTGCTGTGTAGCCATGGGGGCAGCCATTCAGGCACAGGATACACAGTAGATAACAGATAAGTACTACTATAGTTTATATAAACAAGCTGCTGTGTAGCCATGGGGGCAGCCATTCAAGCACAGGATACACAGTAGATAACAGATAAGTACTACTATAGTTTATATAAACAAGCTGCTGTGTAGCCATAGGGGCAGCGATTCAAAGCTGAAAAGGGAGAAAAGGCACTTGAAACCCAACAGATTACAAATAAGCTCTTCCTGAATTCTTCCTGAATCACCCACCACTTTTCTACGTAGTATTTCTCTATTTAAATTCAGTTGTCCTTGTCTTCAGCTGCTGATATACCAGCGGCTTATCACTCAGCTCCACATAATGTGACTGCTCAGCTCCTGGCTAGTAAGTTGTATTAGTGTTCAGTAAGGGAAGAGTTAAGGGGCACCACTAAGATAAACATGATCTGCTGTTCGATGTGCCATTTGCCCGTAAAGCAGAGATTTACTTTCTGGGGCCGGTTTTGTCCTTTTATTGACTATGAGAGGAGAGAGGGTGCTCTATTTTTTTTCTCATTATGATGGAAGGATCTATATTAAAACATCTGGCTCGTCTCCAACAAGTGCAGCAGATTTGCTTGGTGATCTTACTTTACAAAAATGCCAAAGGCTTGTCTGCACAAGAAGAGGGGAAGAGAACAGATGGGATGGAACTAGAGATCAATGGGACATTATATGCTAAAACCTACACATCCCAGCAATCTCAGCAAGCAAGGTACCAGATCCTACAGCAGGCAAAAGGGATTTGTTACTGCTTTTGCTATTGTAAGCAGTAGCTCTGCCTGGGTGTTTATATTCTCTGCACTACTGGTTCTGACGCCAGAAATAATGGTGCACAAGTCAGAGGATTGAGGAGAACGGACTTCTGCCACATTGTTTCAAGAGTAAAGGCCATAAACAGAGAGATCTGCTCATTTGGCGACAGTGGCGGGACAAGTCAACCGGGTTCCCTAGGCAACTCGGCTGACTACGTCGCCCCCCCCCACTGTGTGGAAGCGACGAGGCGTGGAAGCGTATACGGCATTTAAAAATTGCAGCCATGTGCAGAAGAGCACACGCTCGGCATTTAAAAAAACACAAGGGTCTAGACTAGGGGAAGGGCTCAGAATAGGTACGTGCCTCTTCTACCTACCCCTAGTTCCAGCCCTGTTTGGTGATCTCTTCCCGATATGCCCACATTGAGGTGGGCGATATTGGGCTGAACCGATAGTGGTCCCTAGGGGCCAACGATCGGATCATAACGTAAAGTATATGGGCGTCGGATTGAGAGACAGCAAGCGCAATCCAAAGGGATTTTTAACCCTGCCCAATCGACATCTGCCCGACTTTTGACGAGGGCCCCACACACGAGCCAATAAGCTGCCGACAGACTTTACCACTTCTTCTTTAAGGCCAAGAGCACTGGTTTTAAAGCTAAACTAGTACAGGTATAGGATGCTTTATCTAGAAACCCATTATCCAGAAAGCTCCAAATTACAGAATAGTTGTCTCCCATAGACTCAATTTTATCCAAATAATCTAAATTTTTAACAACGATTCCCTTTTTTTTGTACTTGATACAAACTAAGATATAATGAATCCTTATTGGAAGCAAAACCAGCCTATTGGCTTTATTTCATGTTTATATGATTTATCTAGTAGACTTAAAGGGCACCTATTGGTTAAAAATGCTATCCCCAACCAAAGGTGCGGACTGGTAGAGCCCGCATTCCTGGCTGGGGATAATAGTAGTTTTATTAAAACAAATGTCCCCTGCCAGCACTATGCTACTCGAACAGGTAGTGAGCTCCTGGTGCGAGCAGCCATGTCCACTCACTCGCATGCGCATTACGCATGTGTCACGTCACGCGCATAATGAAAAGTTACCTCGATTATGGACCGCTTGACAGGCCAACCTCATTTAGTGAAGACCCCTAAGCTTAGCTTCTCAACAGCTGCTCAGAGCCCACTGAGCATGAGAGTGTCACAGACACTTTCCAAGATGGTGACCCCCTGTGACAAGTTTGAAGTCCTGGATCATTGCTGCTATTGACAAGCTGAAACTTTAGGCTGCTGCAATAAGTTCAATGTACAAAACATGGCATTTTTAGGGTTTCCTTGTCCTTTAAGCAAGAAAACCCCTAACAGTGAACCAGGACTCATAATCTAATTATGCACAAATAGATCTTCTCATTGGGCAAGGTTAGCAAATGAGCAGATCTTTGCCCTGATTTAGTCATCCACATGGTGGGCCACATAAAGATTATTTCTGGGTTATTAGGCCAATGATTGGATCTCAACAGAAGCAGAACTAGTGGTAGAGGACCTATTGAAGGCTTCCTTGCACAACAGGATTTTTAAAACAGGCCATGAGTCAGTAGGGCGGGTCAGGGTTTTGGTCTGGAGGTTCTGAGTAAGCCTCTAATATCAGCCCTGGTATTGACAGATTTTCTTCTCTTACTACAAAATGCTGTTGAGCTTCCTAAAGGAGATGAATTTATTGTTTTTTCCAGCCTCTACAAAACCATTACTAACTGAGCTTGCAGTTTCCATCCTCCCTAAGACTCCTTTGTTCTCAAGAAGTCTGACCACAACATTTATTATCTTCCACAGCCCATCTATAGCTGAATAATTCCCCCTTAAAAAGCCTAGAGGCCAGTAGGATTTAGCATGTCCAAGTGTGAAGAAACCCTTACATACCTTGCTCTTCACCTCTGGGTGGCATTTTAATTGATGCTGGAGAGAATTGAGTTCCCTCATCACCTCAGGCGCTTCTTTCCTCAGAAACTCGTACTTTTTGCTCAAAATTCTCAGTTGATCTTTTTCCTGAGCATGATAGGAAATTAAAAAAAAAAACCCATCAGATAAAGCGTTCTTCGATAATGTACGAATGCCTTTGTAATTAAAGCAAGGAAGTCCCAGGAATCCTGGAGTCCAGCAACTGATGAGACTGGGCATTCCTACAAAGCATGATTCTCTCTTTTATAGTTAATTTATGTATAATGAGTATTTGCGTCCACAATCATCAGTTCTCATTATCAGAGTCTACATGTACTGTACGCCTATGACTTTTTATTTAGCCATGATGATAAAACTGGTGAGCTTGCCAAGAAAAAGAAATGTGGCGTACTGAATGATGTGTAAGCATACCTTGGTAAGGAGCTTGGGCTGACCGTCCAGTTTATTGGCTTTCTCTTTTCTCTGATGAATTTCACTTGCATTCAGAGATTCCCTGGACCCTCTTGTAGTCCTGTATGAACCTTCTCCCATTGGCTGCCTGTGAATTGAAATAGTTTTAGCCTCTTTATTAAGACACAGCTCAGAAATGAAATCTTTCAATTCAGTCCCTTCCCAAGATGTACACTATCGAATTTCTCAAATCTAATTCCTTCAGAAGCCCAGTAATCTAGCAGCCAGAGGTGGCTACAAGCTGCCAGATTGGCCACGCTCATGGATGACCACATTTGACCTATTTCCACTAATTTGGCAACCACATCAAACAAGTGGATATAGCCATCCATGTGCTTTGCAAAA
Organism: Xenopus borealis; assembly: GCA_024363595.1. Lineage (NCBI taxonomy): Eukaryota > Metazoa > Chordata > Amphibia > Anura > Pipidae > Xenopus > Xenopus borealis. The sequence continues at coordinate 8,326,314 of CM044445.1, forward strand.
TCGTGCTGATCCAATCGTTGTCATATCATACACTAAAGACTATAGAGGCCACAGGACAAGGACCACATCAATGATTCGCTGTGCTCCTCATCCAACTGAATTTTCAAACCTATCCAGCGGATATTAGCCATATATCAGTCAGCATACTGGCAATCTGTGAGTTCTGGCAAATGCCAGATGGGCTGCTATAAAATGCCATACACAGTCAATATTTATTAGGTTGGTGGGGCGTTGTTTGGGCCTCTTTATACTAGAAATGCCAGGACCTATTTTAAATCCCAGTCCAGGATTGTTGGTGGCCCCATATACTGACCAATAGGCAGCCAAGTTGGTTGCGAGGGAGCTGGTTGGCAGATTTTATTAATTTATATTAAACACACTGTAGGAGGAAGCTTCCACTTATATAACAAGGGTTATCAGCAAATACATTTTCAAGGTAAACATTAGCCCTACTCTCAATACAAAAAACGATTCAAACAGTGCAACTACCGCAATATATATGGAGGGATTATGAACATAGTGTGTTTTTGGTTATTCCAACCTTTGCAATGCCCCCTGCTGGCTGATCATGGACAGGACTTCTGCTGCTTCCTTAGAGAGAGATTTGCACTCATTTCTTAACTCTTTGCTTTGCTTCCACAAGAGCTCAGCCTCCGCTGCATAGAGAAAATATACGTACATATTAAATTGATGAAGGTCTAATAACATACAGGAGTAGACAATTTTTTTTATCAGCAAAATGAAAACAGCTTCTCCTTCAGCAAAGGTTCATGTGCAACCATGACTTCTTTTGCCTAGGACTGTATTGAATCCATGCATAGTAAGATTCACTTTTTTGACTAGGTTGCTCAATGAGATTAAAGCTTATCTTTGCTTCCTGTTGTTTCTGCAGCACAGATATGCCAGCAGCACAGAGATGGTTATAAATGGACCCAGATAGCCCACTTCACCATTGATCAGCTTGTGTATGGCTGCCTTAAGGAGGCAATCTTGCTTGTTGCAATTGGCTAGGAAG
>CM044445.1:8329305-8347027 GCA_024363595.1 Xenopus borealis
GTTAGAGGGAAACTTCTAGTGGCTTATGCCTATCTGAAGGCATGAAACCAGGGCGATTGTGAATAAACTCTCACATAGGCAGTTAATCATTTTGACTCAAAAAAGCCACATGTAAAAAAAAAAGTTGTTTCATAATTTCATGTTTGTTTGGTACTTTCCACTATTTAGACCCAATTACTGGTGCATCTACCGAAGGGGAAGACTTTGGGGCATCATGAAAAAAAATTTAAATCACTTGACTTCTTCAGCCTTTTTAATTATAGCACCCATTTCTCCAGAGAAAAAGTACCTTGTATTATTTCTTTGAAAATTTGGCAGTGAAATCATATATTAAGCAAGAAAATCCTCAGTGATCCTTGGAACAAGTGGTTTATTTAAAAAGCAGAAATAGAAGTGTCAAGTACAATAACTAAAAAGTTATTTTTACCCTACAGCCTTTGTGTCTATTAACTGCAAGGGTAAGTGAATCTCCGAATCTCCAACATGTAATGCCCATAAGAACACAGTCGCAGCAGGGGGAAAATATTTTTAGAGATGGGGTTGTGTCTACAAGTTACATTAAAGTATGTGGTTCATCATCAGATTTCAAAAGCTTGGCCCCGCTACAATCCACAAAAGTCATATTAACAACACAACACTACCTGCAGGCCTCAGTGATGTCACCACAAGCCATAAGTGACATTAATAGAAGATTGGGAAGGTGAAAAAAACAAGTATAATTTGCTTATATTAGAAAAAAAAAAAAGAAGTAGAATTTGGTTATATTGAGACCTGCGGCCATACCTGCAAGTCCTACCCACAAAATACTAGCTTTTTTTGCAGGTAGCTAACCTGACATAGGACTCTAGCCTTGGGTTAGGGTTCCTAAAGCTGTTGATAGGATGCCAAGCAAGGATCCTGTGGCCAATTAAAGGTGGCCATACACAGGGAGATACGCGCGTTTGACAACACCTTGAGGTGGGCAATATAGGGATGATCCAATTGTGGGTACCAGGGCCAGATATCGATGGGGGAGGCCTGTCGTAGGGCCCCATACACGGGCCAATAAGCTGGCTTGTTCTGTCAGCAGCTTTTATCGGCCCATGTATGGCCACCTTAAGATGGGATTCCTTTGAATACTTGGTATCCTAGATCTCTCTGGCCTAAAAGTTCATCCTGAAGGCCTTGGGTGAATGCTATATTACTGTCCAAGAATCCCAGCCTGAAGGCCAGTTAGGGTGGGATTTGGGTTGATAACCACTTTCTGCACTATATATTATGTATACTATTGCCAAATAATGTTTTGAAAACTGTGTAGCCATGCTATTAGGCAAGAAATTCCCTGACCAAATATTGGACAAAAAAAGGTGGGTTGGGGGGGGCTTGAACTCAATATCCATTGATCTAAGAGAAATATATTTTGTGCATTTATTAAGGATGCAACAAGTCCTTGTTTTTATGGTTCAGCTGAATCCTGAAACTTTCATACAGGATTTGACCAAATCCTAAGGGCCAGGGCACATGAGGCTACTGGGGGAGATAAGTTGCTTCTTCTTCCGGCGACTATCTCCCTAAACTGCCTGGCTAGAACGTAAATCGCCGGCGGGATGGCACTAGGATTGCTTCGGCTTTTGGAAGTTGCCCTAAGTTTCCTTTTGGGGTGACTTTTGAAAAGGAATTTACGTTCTAGCAGTTTGGGGAGATTAGTCGCACCAAAGAGGACCAATAACATCAAATAATGTTCACTTTTTTAATGTTATTGGTCCTTTAAGAGAATCTGAGCTCTAATTTGCATATGCAAGTAAGCATTAGGGTTGTCAAACATGCAACAATTAGATTTTCTCAGGGTTTGGATTTGGTTTGGTTTAGCACTTGGATTCACCTGAATCCAAATCCTGTCAAAAAAGCCAGGTGAATCCTGGATCCCTAGCATTTAGTATCTGAGCAGTTAGACAGAGCTATAGAGTAAAAGCTGTTGTTGCACAGGTCACCATAGTGATTCCAAATAGTTACAGGACCCCAGTTATACAATGTTATTACATAAAGCAGAACATATGCAAAGTCATACATATACAAAGCAAAGCTTATGTTGCGCTGCCACCATGGTGACTCCAAATAACATTCAAACGGGAGGTGAAAACCAATGAAAAGTCATTTTAAAAACCAAGGCGAACCTTTTCCCTAAATCCTTACTGGGTTATCCAGCTGAGGGATCACTGGAAGATTACTCTTCCTACGGCCCTGTAAAGGAATTCTTCTCCTCATAAGGAAGCGTGTTCCAAAAAGAGATGTCAACTTCACACCGGGAGGAGAGACTACATCTATGTGTTTATAGTACGAGGGTCTGACTAAGGACTTCAGCAGCCTTTCTGGCATTCAGCATGCAAAGCCAAGAGCTGAAATTTAGCAGCGAAAAACCAGTCGCAAAAGAGACAAATCTCTGAATATTATTGGTGGAAAATGGGTTAATGTTGAACAATCTCGAGTCTTCAAGAAAAAGTCCTGTTAACATTCATCTTCTGATTGCATGTTACGGTGTATACCTGTTTACTCTGCTTATGTCTTCTAGCAGAGATCCAGGCCTTCAGTTTTTCCTATAAATATTATGGCCCAGGGCTTAACTATAGAGGAAGCAGACCCTGCAGCTGCAGGAGGGGGGCACAATGTATAGGGGCCCCACAAGGCCCTAATTCATATACAGTTTCAATAAAAAAATTCAACCGCTAAACCTTTTGGGGGCTAAAATAGACCAAAGATTATGCAAAAATCAAGCTTGCATGTTGAATAGTGGATGACAAAAACTGCAAGGTTTAGAAGTGCACTACCAACATAAATGTTACCATAAAAATGTATTTACCTTGCAGATGGGAAGATCTACAGTCAACGGCATGTGCCTTTTGTAATACGGCTAGCATCTTCTCCTCCAGATCCATGTGCAGCATGCGCGATTCACCAGCCGCGAGGAAGGGCTGGTCTGACAGATGTGTTTCTGGTGCAGCACTACTGCTTACCTTTATAAAATGAGAAAGCAAATAGCCATATAGTAACCATCACAAGTAGCTTATATCAGTGGTCTAAAAGAACCCCCACAGGCCAATAAGAGACTGACTTGGTTACCCACTAAATGTCCTATAAGAGAACGACTGGGTTATTCTTGCCTTGTGTCTTTATGTGGTCAAGTAAGTCCTCAGTGACTTATAATATCTTTATAAAGTAGGGTACAGTGTACATTATCCAATATATATATATAAATATGTTGATTACCAGGGCTTAAAAAATGCAAATACCGTGACAAATAGGAAGGGACTAAGTAAACTGTGAATAACACTTTATAAGCTCCATTTAATGAGCCCCATCCTCTTTATGGCTGCCTGCCTATAGCTTACATATAAGGAGCTTGAGATCATGTGTTAAGCTAATAACTTAACGATTTGCTCTTCTTCTTCATGGATTGCTGCCTAGAACATTGTTACTTCACTTCTGTCCAACATTAGCAACACAACTTTGATAGAAGAGAGGGCAAGCATGATAGAAGCGGGAAGTGAGAAAAGTGTAAAGGCAACCTTTCAGAAGCCTGAAATTATATTAGCAGTCTAATCTTACACATCTTTTTTAAAAAAATTATGTAAAAGTGCTTACAAAACCATCAAAGTTAGAAGGTAGTTTATATGTCACTTTTAATACTTAAAACATTTACATCTGGAACAGGAGCCACACTTCATCTAGAAATATTTCTAGATGGGCTGGCGGGGCATTGGGAAAAACCCTGGTGGGCCCTGGCTCTCGCGGGCCCCACTTCCTACATCATGGCTCTCCTTACCTCCCTCCCTGGCTCTGTCCCGACCTCCCTCCCTGGTCCAGGTTGCAGCTGCACACAAAGGAAGAGGTGAGAGCGGGGGGCCAGAGGGGGGGTTGTGACTAGGTTGGGTAAAGCCCGACCCGCACATCATTACACCTCAAGAACATTTTTCAGGTTAGGGTTGCACCCCAACTCCTTTTACTTTTGAATGCTGCTCACAAGTTCAAAAGGTTGGGGATCCCTGTATTAGGGCATGGCCACATTGAATGGTGTTTTCACTGCTCTCTGCTTGCAGTTTTAAATCAGGCAGAGAGAAGCGGATAAATTCTCAGCATCTTTCTTAGCTGCACTGATAATAAACAGCTTCCATCTGCGTTCAGTTACATGGAGCAGAAGCGGATCAACCCAAAAATGCAAAAGCAGGCAATTTTGGGCAGATCTCTGCTTCTGCTCCATGTAGCTGAACGCAGAAGCTATGATTGTTGGTGTAGCTACAGGGAGAAGCTGATTATAGTAAATCTGCTTCTCTCCGCCTAATTAAATATAGCAAGCAAGCAATGGCACACAAGGCACACAGACATGCACCAGCAACATTTTGGTCAATGGAGGGGTAATACTACGTTTTTTGCTAGCCACCTGAAATCATAAAGCAAATGCTTTCCAGCAACAAATAACATTAACTATAAACAGTACAAAATGGTGTGACCTAAACAAAAATGAATCTGATAGGCAGGTAAATGCAATGAGAAGTTTGCTATGCGTGGTGGCTGCAATGCATCTAGCATCTGCCTTGCACCCATCTCAGCGATACGCAACAAGTTGGCGCTATAGAAATACATGTTAATAATAATATACATATATCCATATCTTTCTCTATGAACTCTTGCCATGTTTTTGAAACCTAAAAGGAGATACCACATTGTGTTTGTCTTAAATTGTGTTGGTCTACAGTTTTGGTCAACACCAAGACCAGATCAAGACACTCCAATAACATAAATTCTAACCTTAGTTATTGAAGAAGGGTCTGTCAACCTGCTCTTCTCAGAGACCAAAGTTTCTTCCACACCATCAAAACGGTCTTCTGAGTGACTTCCAGCAATGGAAGAACTACCATGCACCAGGAATGGGTTTTCACTCCTATCCTGTATCAAATCAGATTGTTCAGCCAGAGGCTCCAGAGACGAGTCCTCAGATGGCAATTTAGTAGTTTCATTAAATTGACACAACACACCCTTCTCATCACAAGAGTCTTCCAGCTGTTCAGTCTTGAAATAATCGGACCCATATTGAGCTGTATCATCATCGTCATTTTCACTATATTGATCTGTTTTGGGAATCGTTAACTCAAGAGCAACAGAACTTGGGCCTTGCCATTGATTACTGTCCATTTGCTGTATATGTGTATTAGTGTCTGTTTTCTGGTTATTCAACTGAGGAGAATGCTGTATCGATCTCTCTAAAATGACTGGTTCCAATACGGTGAGCTGCTCATCATTGGTCTGTTCCGATAGCTTTACGTCTGTATTGCTCTGCTGTGCACACTCATCAAGTTCACAATTTAAATCTGTGTCCAATACAAGAGTGCCATCGTCTGAGGTAGGAACACTGCTCACATTTGTAACTGGATTATCACTGTGCTTAATATGAAGCTTTAGGTCATCTTTTACTTGGTCTTTTTCTTGCACAAAAGGGTCCATATTTGTCCTTTGAAAGATTGTGGCTATCTCCTGCTCATCTATCTTGTCAGTTTTACTCATTAAATCATGCTGAAGAGACTCTATCAAACCCCTTTCCATGGCGTAGATATTACTGCTGTCGTCGGAGTCGATTTCCGATGGGGTTTTGCTGCCTTCTTCAAAACTATCACCTGTGTTCTCTAACTCTGGTTCCTCTAAAACGATGTCTAGCACCTGTGGGATATTCCTTAAACCCTTGAAAGTTTCTGTGCGTGGTCTTTCTATATTGATGTGAATATCTACCAGTTCCTCCTCTTCTTCCTTGATATCTACTAGCTGTTGTTTCTGGAGGTGCTTTTCAAGGAGCTGTAAAACATCTGCATCTAAGCTATCAGAGACATAGCGATGCCTCTCTTTCCTTGGATCAAGTCTATCTTGCGAACTGCTACAAGGAAGAAAGTCCTCGTGGTCGTCTCTGTCTATATTTTCTTCATCATCATAGTCATCCTCATCATGGACTTCGTTATCTGAATTTAAGTTTGGCTCTTCTGGAATATCATCAATATTTTCAACTGCTATTGATCTTCGTACTGCCAGGTCATCCAATGGCCAGATTTCTGCTCTAGCCTTGTATTTTTCACCTCTGACCTCAGAATTTCTTTGCATATGCTTGGGTGATTTAGCAAAGGAGGGACCTCTACTGCCATGTTTCACTTGATACAGTGACCTATTTATTATTATATCATGATTCTCTGAAATGCTATTTTGACTGTGCCCTTCACCCTCGGTTTCTGGGGAGGAGCATGTAACGGATTCGCTATGGCTGTTTTGTGTAATAAAGGCAGATACTTTCTTTATTTCCTCACTTTCTGACCTATGCTTGTCTGGCTCATGGCAAGTGGAATGAAAATTATTATATTGATTTTCCAGTTTTAATTCTGCTCCGAATGACGTTTGAAAATTGTGCCCTTGGGCATCACTAGGCAACATTATACCACTGTCCACACTTTTGAGAGCAGAGGCTGAGCCAAATGCTTCTGACCCCACTTCAGCGGATTTTTCTAAGACAGTCAAAATATTATTAAAAGATCCTTTATCTCCTTCCAGCATTGCATAATCTTCTTGGCTTTCCCCTGAATAAGCCCCCAGTCTGCTTGTCTCCTCCTGATCCCCAAGAATTCCCTGTAGCCTTAACAAATAATTCCCATGGAGCACATTTAGCTCAGAGTCAAGAGCCTTTGATTTCGCACACAACACTCCACAGCTTTGTTGATCCTCATAGCTCACAGTTTCATTATCGCTTAAAACATCAGCTTTGGTTCTATGATTACATGTGGATGCATCCTGTATTAATTCCACATTTTCCTGGTCTTGGTCTGAACATGTAACAATTGAATGAGGTGCTCCATGGAATGCATCTTGGTCATTAGCTTCTAGTTTAGGGTCATCTTCAGATGAATGCTTGATTTGGGTCACCGAGGAAACTCCCAAAACTGCTGTTGTAGATTTTTGGTTAGCAAACATTTCCTGCTCAAATACCTCTTTGTTGTTGTTTAATAGGTCCTCTGGCTCCAAGTTCTCCTCCATTTTTAAAAGTTCACATGCCTTTGCCCCTTCGGAAATGTGACCATCCAGGGGACTGTTGCAGCCATTTAATATCCTCCCAGTAATAGTGCAAAAGTCCTCTGAAGTACCTAATGCTTCTACATGCAGCTCCTGATGGATATCTGAAACACAACAAATGATTACAGTCATAGATTTGAAACAAAGAATTAGAATTACAGACTGATGTGGCTTATCCCATACCAGTTGGATAGCCAGTAAGTGAACTAAAACAATACAGAGTTACTATACAGTAACACATTTCTCATTTAGCAATGTTTACAGCAGGTATTGCAAACAAAGCAAGGAAAGTAGAATCCACTCAGCGTGGGGACTGGACACAACCAATCAATTTTAGTGGTGCACTACAGACCGCAACAAAAATCACAAGCAATATTCTTAGGAATTGATAGATGTCAAGACTTGAGAGCCTGGGTTCTTGATGGTGAGGCTTAATAAAAACATTTGGCAGAGTTTACGACCAAGGACAGGGCTTGCCATGGGTCAGAGGAATGTCAAGGAAATATAAAAAAAAAACTGCATGGTGAAGCACACAGATTCCATTTAAAGCATAGGAACAAACTTTAAATAAATATATATTATGAGCCTGTTGAGTGCGGTATTTTTGCTATTAAAGGCTGTCTGAAGTGATAACCTTCAGGATGCATGTAACCTTGGATATTAGGCAAAATCAATTCTAAATCTATTTTTTGTTATACAGAAGCAAAAAGACTGAAATTTCTCATTTACCTTCTAAAGCAGTTTCACTTGAGGGTGCAGAAGACATTTCTACATTTGTGCCCTACAGGGGAAAAAAAAAAAAAAAAGATTTTAGCACGAATAATGACATTTGCTGGGAATTTTAGATGGTGTAATGTTTTGGTAAAGTTGACCAGGGTAAAGGGAAGCTGTGGCTCTCCATTAGGCTGCTGCCTGTGAAGGAATCTCTATGAATGCCCTGATCTGCCCGTTTTATTTCTCCAATGATGCCCTGTTTTGCTATACAGACCACAATGAAACTACAAAGACATTGAACTATGATGAATAGTATATAGCAATTAGCAGCAAACACTGGCACACCATGCATTTCTCTTCTAATAGATCCTACACTAACTGCATGCTTAAGGTGCACCATCCAGTCCCCATCCTAACAAATAGCTCCTACACTCACTGCATGGTCTAGGTACACCATCCATTCTCCATACTAACTCATAGCTCCTACATGGTCTAGGTCAGGGATCCCCAACCTTTTGAACCCGTGAGCAACATTCAGAAGTAAAAGGAGTTAGGGAGCAACACTAACATGAAAAATGTACTTGGGGTGCTAAATAAGTGCTGTGATTGGCCATTTAGTAGCCCGTATGTGGATTGTCACCTACATTGAGGCTCTGTTTGGCAGTGCACCTGGTTTTTATACAACCAAAACTTGCATCCAAGCCTGGAATTTAAACATAAGCACCTGTTTGAGGCCACTGCGGGCAACACCAAAGGGTTTGGAGAGAAACATGTTGCTACTGGTTGGGGATCACTGGTCTAGGTGCACCATCCATCCTCTATCCCAACTCATTGTTGCTACACTAACTGCATGGTGAAGGTGCACCATCCATTCTTACTGCATGCTCAAGGTACTGTACACCATTCAGTCCTATGCTAACTCATTTACCTACACTCACTGCATGGTCTAGGTCCACCATCCATTCTCCATACTAACTCATAGCTCCTACAGAATGCCCCCCAACTACCTCCTTTAATGTATTGTGTCAGCAATAGGATAATTGGAAAGGGTGGGGTGTCAAAGCCAGGAAGTCCCTGCTGCTGCTTGTGTAATACAGGGGGTCATAGAAACACTCTCAAGCCTTCTGTTAGTATGGCAGTGACTCCACACACTGTGAAAGTTGTGAGAGATACAATGGAGCCTGGCTCTGCAGGCAGCTCTCTATAGGTCTCCCCTTTATATTCTTTTACGTTACTGCTGTGTATGGTGCGTGTGTATCAGCTGTGTAACGTGCCATTACCTGCGTGTAACGTGCTATTACATGCGTGTCGCGTGTCATTACCTGCGTGTAACGTGCCATTACCTGCTGCGTGTAACGTGCTATTACATCTGTGTAGCGTGTCATTACCTGCGTGTAACGTGCCATTACCTGCTGCGTGTAACGTGCTATTACATGCGTGTAGCGTGTCATTACCTGCGTGTAACGTGCCATTACCTGCTGGGTGTAGCGTGCCATTACCTGCAGAGCAAGCGGGAAGCTGCCCGGGAATGATTGAGAGAAAACTTATCAGCAGCCTGGAAGCGTGAAAGCCTCCGCAGCATCACTTGGACAGGGGGGGGTTGGAGGATCTCAATGCTGCCTGGGGATGGGGGTGATGATTAGGAAGCTCAATAAAGTCTGTGCTTAGAAGGGGTAGTAATAACTCCTAAAGCCCCCCCCCCAAATAAAGACAAATGGCCGTGCATGTGTGAGGGGACGTGCTAGTGGCAATGACAGCGTGATGAGCGTCAGGGCGTTTAGCGCCTTATTTCCCTGCTCACCCTCTCGCAATGGCTTTTGTTTCAGCAGCGAACATTTCCTTCCTGGCCGAGCTCCACTCAGCCGCATCACGTGACGCGCACTGCCAGTGACCTCATCCGCTTCCAGGGCTTTTATTGTCATCCCGCTCTGCCTGCGGCTTTTACTTCCTGTCAGCAGCGCCGTCAGCTTCCCATTAATCACATTACAGTGAAACGCACATTATTATGAAATTATATAGCCTTTAGGCCGCACTGATTATACCAGTTCTTTAAAGGGGAAGTTCACCTGTCAACCTTTTTTTTTTTTTTGTTCGCTTGCCTTGGTTTCATCTAGTTCCCACTCAGTAATAAAGACTTTTTTTCCCCCAGTTACTTTGTATGTGTGAGTATTTTTCTAAAGTTGAAGTGTAAAGTGTAATTTTTCACCTTCTAAAACAGCTCTGGGAAGGGGCAGGGTCGCTGACCATGTAAACTGTTCCAAATTGATACATTTAGATATATTTCTTATCTTTGTCCCTGCTGAGCAGAATCCCTGAGTTTCATTACAGGCAGCTGTTAGAATTGATACAATAGTTGCTAATACTCCAGAGATGCTGCTGAGAAACGGATCAACTTTGGGGCGAGGGGTGGCTTGGCTGTCCAATGCATCCATCCCGCTACCCGGGCAGTCTGAAGACGCTGCCTGTTGGTAGGGTTGCCACCTTTTCTTGAAAAAAATACCGGCCTGCCTATATATTTAACTTTTTTTCCTATTAATAACATTGGGATCAACCATCAAAAATACCGGCCAGGCCGGTAAAATACTGGCCAGGTGGCAACCCTACCTGGTGGAGGCAAGCCGAAGGGGAAATGGAAGGAGGTGGCATTGCAGCTGGCCACCACCTGGCCTAACCAGCACACTCAGGGGTTATGCATGTCTAAAGGTTGCTCTGGCATCCCAGTGGGTCTCCCCCAGAGTGGGTGGCATGGCTGGAGGCTGTTGCAGTGATGGGTTGTGGACCCCACTTCATTGCCTCAAGGCCAGACCAATGTCCACCCTGCCGGTCCAACATCCATTACCCTTGCAGGGTCTCCACATAAGCGGGTGGCCTGGCTGAGGCTGTCGCAGGGAAGGGCTGTGTTCTTCCCTTTGTCCCCCAAAAGCCAGACCAGGACAATGACTTGAGCTGTGGTTTTGTCAAATGTTAAAGAGACCTTATGCCCTGGTTGCATGCTTCATCCTTCCTCTTTGCTGGGAAACCTAACCACCAAATTGTACAAGTTAGTTGGATCATGTTAATTGACATTTTAGATGTCATGATATTTTATTTCCAAGAGCTCATTGCTTCTTAGAGCATATGTATCCCCATGCTTTAGTTTTTCCTTCACTAGTTCCATGGGCGATGCCTTTTTGGTTACACATGGCTGTGCCACAGGCTGGAGGGTTGTAAACAAAGCTCCCAGACAATTTTGCCACTTACAGTCTGGATGTAGGGTTGCCACCTGGTATTTTACCGGCCTGGCTGGTAATTTTGATGGTTGATCCCAATGTTATTAATAGGGAAAAAAGATAAATATATAGGAAGGCCAGTATTTTTTTTCTGAAAAAGGTGTCAATCCTATCTGGATCAGAATCACTAAATTCCATTGTGTTAGAGGCCTTTGTGGCCTTGTGAAGCCTTTTGGCCATCCTGCCTCCCCCAAGAAAGAACAACCAAACAAAAAACAATACAGCCCAATCACAGAATGGAGTATAGGGTGTGTAGCAGTAATAAAACCCTATCCCAATGTTGGGCAGTCAGTCGGTATCGTCTTCCAAAAATGTAAGTAGGCCGCTTGCTGGGAGGCAGCAGGAAGGCTCCAGAGGGTGCAGGGAGGGGTGAGGGAGTGGTACATGAGCACAGCTTTATATAGGGAAATGACAGTCCCGCAAAGCTGCAAGGCTGTCAGTCAGGTTCTAAACCCGGAACAGGAAGTGGCTTGTAACCTGCACCGCTTCAGGGTTACATCCTGGCTCCTCCTCCCCATTGGCTGCAAGGCTGTCAGTCAGGTTAAAGAACAGGATGGGACGTGGATCATAACATATACTACTGGCGGCGGGAGTGCACTTTTGCTGTGATCGTAAATTTTACTATCAATGGCAAGGAAAAAGTTAAGTTCAAAGTCAGGAACAGTGTCCCAGTGTAAGGGAAACAATGCTCTGACAGCAGCTCATTCAAAAGCAACAAAATCTGTTTATTTTACATAGACCTATAGTATTTGCACAGAAAGTTTTCCATTCCCCAAGCAAATAAATACACATGAGGCCAAAGTGTAACTGTTGCACAAATGTGTGTTGTATTTGGAGTATAAAAAAAAAATCACAAGAAAAGTTTTTTTTTCACTAAAAATTTGAATTTTATAGTAATAGTTTGAGTTTTTGGTATTCAGACTTTAATAAATAACCCCTTTAGTATGATGTAAATAGAGGGATATTTTGTGGCAGTTTACAATTAATTCTTTGAGTTAAAGGGATACAGTCATGGGAAAAATATTTTCTTCAAAATGCATCAGTTAAAGGTGCTGCTCCAGCAGAATTCTGCACTGAAATCCATTTCTCAAAAGAGCAAACAGATTTTTTTTATATTTCGTTTTGAAATCTGACATGGGGCTAGACAAATTGTCAATTTCCCAGCTGCCCCTGGTCATGTGACTTGTGCTCTGATAACAGGTCCCATACCTGTGGTGGATCACAAGCAGGTTGAGGGACAGCAATGTCTGGTGATGTATGCCTCGTGTGTCCAACAGTCTGTGACGTCACTAGAGGGGACAGGTGGGGTGTAGGCCTGGAAGATATGTAGAAATTTGGGATGGGTACCCATCAGTAGCACACCGCTTGACTTCTTATTCAAAAAGAACATGATAAAATATATGACAAACAACATTTAGACAAACAACAGATCTTCAAAGAGAGTGCAAAACATTTTAATTCAGCAGGTGAAAAAAAATGAAACTACTGGAAAAGACGAAGTACAAAGGGGTTCTTCTGTTCTCCTGAGAGTGAACAACACTCTAATTAAAACACAGATCCCCCACCCCTTTCTCAAGCTAACCAAGGACAACCAAACCCTCTTTCACGTCCCCTCTTATTTTTTGCAAAGATGAGCCCCACTAATATGGCTTATTGTGTAACCAGCTTCCCACACATGGAATTACAGTGAGAGACAATGTTCAGTGGCCACTCCCCCAATTTCAAGAATTTGCATATTGTGTCTATTTAACCTCTTTGAAAATGACTGGTATCGGTGCCTAAAAGCCCAATAAATAACATGAGGCAAAAAAATGAAAGTGTAAAGGGGTAGAAAGCCCAGGAGCAGACACACGCTGCTGCTCTTTTAGCCATTCACACGGTAGTTCAAATGGATTTCAGGCTTGATGTCACACACAAAGGAAAGCAGGTTCTCCAGGACCTTCTCCCTGTTCTTTGCATAGTTCTGCTGGATGATCGACATCTTCTCAGTGGTCTCTTTATCTACCTCTTCTGAGCAGCTGCCGTGCGAGCCGAGAGCCTGCAGGAAAATAGCGGCCACGTCACAAATGCTTCATACTTAAGAGTCAAACTAGTGAGGTTGGAGGATAAATAGAAAGGTCATAGCCTGGCTTAAGATCTGCTTGCTTGGTAGCCACATGAGTTTATCTCTGGCCAATATGGCCACCCACTTGCTTGGCCAAATCACACTTATCCAATGATCCCATGGACCAAAGATAAGATCACACCTATGAAGACCCGCTGGGCAAGGATCAGCACTGTGACATCATCAGGCTACATACCCAAGCCAGTAAGATGAAGAGTACTGGCCCATGGACGGCCACCTTTAAGATGGCCATACACGGCAGATAAGCTGCCGATATCAGTCGTTTAGACCAATTTGACAGCTTATCTGCCTGAGTATGGGGCTTCCGATGGGTCTTCCCGATCGTTATATGGTCACGATATCCATTGGGAAGGGTTGATTTTAACCCGACTGACCCGTCGAAGCCCATTGCCCTCGTAGTAATCCAATTGTTTGGCCATAGGGCTGAACATTTGGATTACCCCTGATATAGCCCTGCCGTTAGTGGCAGATCTGGGAAAGATCTGCTCGTTTGGCGCAAGCTTTACTGATGGATATGCTGACCTTCTTCCCACTTCTTGAATATCTTTGGATCATGACCAACCAAGCCCTGTGCAATAAAAATTTTGCAAAAAAAAAAAAAAACAACCCTCTAATATGGCCCATACTCTGCCTGCCCTATGCTCCCTGCGGCTGCCATGCTCTGCCTGCCCTACGCTGCCTGTGGGAGTTGAGCCTGGTAAGGTTTGTTCTAGGGCTTTGTTAGCATTTGTAAATAGTTGTTAGGGGCCCCTAAATGATGTGCTGGGGAGGGGGGCACTGCGTCATCCACAGGGGAGAAGGGGGCATATGAATTAAAAAGCATGTCTTAATGACAAATTTTTTTCACATGAGTAATATCTCTGCAGTGAGCAAATATATGTTTTTGGTTAGCTACCACTATTAATATGGACATGGCCTTAAAAGTTCTTGCAGAAACATGGGTGTGGTTTAAAGAAGGTGTGGTTTAAAAGAAGAAGGGCTCAACACTGGTTTCCATTACCAGCCCTCCAACATGCAAGTGAGAATAATTCCAGCCCTCGGCACCACCAAAGTTGGACAGCACTGGTCTAAGGCTTAGTCCAGACGGGGAGATTCGGGAGCGATCAGTCGCCTGGCGACTTCTCGCCGCGACGGATCGCCCCCGAATCTCCCCGAATAGCTAGACCGGCATAGCTTGAAAACGCCGGCGAGGCAATTTGGAGCGATTTTAAAAATCGCGCCGCTCCGTGTGAGCTATTCGGGGGCGATCCATTGCGGCGAGAAGTCGCCAGGCGACGGATCGCCCCCGAATCTCCCCGTCTGGACTAAGCCTTAAGGAACAGCTTGTTCTGCAGAGCTTGCAGTCTGATTCTAGCATCAGAAACAGTCTAAAATAACTTGCCCCATTATTATTTTTTAACTTCAGGCTAGTGGCATATGAAGTATAAAACAGAATGATAAAGCGCATTGCTGATACCAGGCAGTTATTCTCTGCCTGCTTATGAAATAGCATGCTGCTTGCTGTTCTTATTAATATTGCTGGACAGAATCATCACATGATACCATCATACATCCCCTTTTTTAGCTTTGCTTTGGGGACATTCCCTCCCCCACCTGGAAGTCACAGACAGATCTTACTTCCTTATTGTAGTAAATGATAGCTCTGTTCTGTTTTGTGACTGGCATCTCAGCAATAGCAATCTCGAGGCTTGTTTTTGCAGCAGTGCAGGAAAGGCTAGAACATGAATCATTAGAGGTGGCAAAGAAAAGAGGTCAATGATGATCTTTTTGGCAAAGTCACACGTAGGCTAAGATACTGCAAAAACCCTCCATGATTGTAATGGGAATGTCCTGATACTGAATAGGTGAATATTGGCCTAAAAACAGCACCAACTATGTGAATACTCAATATCTGGATTGTAAGCTTTCACAATGTGATACTCGCTTGTAGCGCTGAGCGCTCCACAGTATGAACGCTGACTATAATATACTTTGGAGCGGTCAGCACATTCACATTGTGAAAGATTGGAGTACACGGGATGAGAACCCGAAGTCTTGCGACAGCTGCGAAACGCTGTTTGTTGGGGTGAGCTCTGCCATAACAGCTTCTTCATTACCACTACAAATATCTGGATTGTGTTGGTTCTGCCCTAATTGCCCTCAACTTCTCTCTCTGGGCAATGGTTTTACCTGCAGCTCTGACTTCTCTCTGCCCTGCAGGGTGTAGGACAAGCAGACGCACATTATGAGTGGCCCCATGTCTGTTCAGCCAAAACAGACTGCTAACAATTGCCTTCTAAATAATGTACAGGTATGGGACCTGTTATGCAGAATGCTCAGGGGTTTTCCGGATAATGGATCTTTCCGTAATTTGGTTCTTTATACCTTAAAGGAGAAGGTAAGGCTAAAATTAAGTAAACCCTCAAACGCTAAATACACCAGTAAATCCTCAAAGTAATGCTGCTCTGAGTCCACACAACATTTCTTTCCTTCTATTGTGTACACATGGGCTTCTATATCAGACTTCCTGTTTTCATCTTAAACCTCCAGGGCTAGGGCTTGAGCATGCTCAGTTTGCTTCTCTCTCCCTCTCCCATTTCCCCCTCCCTCCTCCATTCCCTGCTATAATCTGAACCCAGATCTATGAGTGAGCAGGGAGAGACACGTGCAGGAAGTGATGTCACACCAAGCTAATATGGCTTGTAGAGCTGGTTAATCAGGTATGGTAAAGCATTCTGCAGAATAAAGATAGTTACTTGCACTATTGAGGCTAATCTATTGGCAATAAATTGCTTTGGTAGCTTTCCTTCTCCTTTAAGTCTTCTAGGAAATCATGTAAGCATTAAATAAACCCAATAGGCTGGTTTTGCTTCCAATAAGGATTCATTATATCTTAGTTGGGATGACTTACAAGCTACGCTTTTATTATTACAGAGAATAATAATTAAGGAAACCGTGTTTAACGATTTGCATTACTTGGATGAAATGGAGTCTATGGGACACAGCCTTTGCATTATTTGGAGCTTTCTGGATAACAGGTTTCTGGATAACAGATCCCATACCTGTACTTCTAGAAATGATTTTGTAAAACTGTCCGTAAAGTAATTGATGCAAGCTACTGTGTATAGCATATCCATTAAAGCCCTGTGCATGTGGTGTGTATGTATATATATATATATATATATATATATATATATATATATATATATATATATATATATATATATATATATATATATATATAGCATTACCTGTGCTCAGTGTCCATTGAACGCTGTTTATTCAACAGCGTTCAACAGACATTGAATACAGGTAATGCTAGAATGCACGTAATAAATAAAACAAGTTAGGGACCGCCATTCAGGGTTTACCTTGACGTGGTATGGAGGCTTATCAATTTTATGATCATAACTTTGTAACAAAATAACCCCTGTTTTGGGTGTATATGCATTAGCATTTATTATACTTATATATACTTTAAAGCCTTTAGAGTGCTCCCACAACCCCCCTGTTTTGGTATTGTATATATATATATATATATATATATATATATATGAGCATGATATATGATCTAATACATACAGAAGCTTCTTTGGCTTTGAATTCTTTCTCCCGCTGAAGACGGTACTGCTCGATCTCAGCTTGGGCCTCCTCTTTAGCCTGTTTCAGGCGTCTGTTCTTTCCTAGTAAATGATAAAAGAGGGTTAGCACATGTATGGGACCCGTTATCCAGAATGCTCGGGACCCGTTATCTAGAATGCTTGGGACCCATTATCCAGAATGCCCGGAACCCGTTATCCAGAATGCTCGGGACCCGTTATCCAGAATGCTCAGGACCCGTTATCCAGATTGCTCAGGACCTGGGGTTTTCTGGATAACAGATCTTGGGATCTTCATAGCTTAAGTCTCTTGAAAATCATATAAACATTAAATAAACCCAATAGGCTTGTAGATCTTAGTTGGGATGAAGAACAAGCTACTGTTTTCGCTTCCAATAAGGATTATTTATATCTTAGTTGGGATCAAGACAGTACAAGTACCAAAGTAAACGTGTGAGGGGGAGAAGTGTCAGCACTCTGGTCTGATAGGGAGAGGCACAGACCAGACAGTGCGACTGTGCGAGGGATCACCCCCTATAAGTGTATCAGCCCTGACAGACAGCTACTTGCAAGATTAATACACACGTACTTTTCCGAGCTTCCGCCACTCGTTCGGCCGCTCTCTTCTCCGCCTGCAGCAGCTGCTGGATTCCGGCTGATTGACTCGCCATTGATAGCCCTCCGCTTTCAGCCGGCACTACAGAACCTTCCCCGAACTCCACGGGTCAGCTGACGGGCTTGCGCGTCACCAAGCCCCTCCCGCTGTATCACGTGAACACCCCACTTCTAGGCCCTCCCGGCACCCGTCACATGAGCTCCGCCCACTTTATAATATTCCAGTATATTGCTTGTTGTGTATAACCAGTTCAATAGTTTTGCCTCACACACAATGCAGCTTAATCTAGTGCCAGTGTCAGCAGCACAGTGCATTACATAGCTCGCACACATAAGTGTATAAT
>CM044445.1:8349408-8360587 GCA_024363595.1 Xenopus borealis
GACCAACAAAGTGGTAACCCTAGCCCCCCGGGGCACTGACTAATAAGTTGTTCGCTTTTACAAGTCAAGAGGCTTTAAATTATTTTGATGTGGGGCCGTGAAACCAATACTTCTGATAGAACTATAATGACACAGCAAAAGGACACCAGTCTATCAATTTCAGGGACCCCATTAATATTTATTTTGATCCAGAGAAATGCTCTCATAGCTATAATCGGCTTTATTTGCTTTGAAACCATACTCACCGGTTGATGAGGCTTCTCAGGAAAAAATAGGAAGCAATTTGTTCCATTGACTTGTGAGCAAGTGTAGCGCATTACATACATTTTCTGCTTTCTGTTATTCATCACCATCTCCTGGAAACACATTCCCTTTCATCCTCTCACAATATACAGCAGCATTTATTGTAGGGAATATATAAAAAAATAGGATTATTTTCTTCTTCGTATGATTAACTTTGTCTCCTGCGGGGAGGCAGAGCTCTTTAACGTTGTCATTCAGCTGTTTTCCAAAGAGAACCTGAATAATAACAATAACCGCCTTTAGAGGAGTTCTAGAAACATGGGGCTCAACAGGGAGTAGATGAACGACAATAGCGAAGGCAATCTGCACAGAAACGAGCTTGAGTGGTTTAACCATTAAATGGAGCCATTTCCACTCAG
The DNA here is from genome assembly GCA_024363595.1 of Xenopus borealis. Classification (NCBI taxonomy): domain Eukaryota; kingdom Metazoa; phylum Chordata; class Amphibia; order Anura; family Pipidae; genus Xenopus; species Xenopus borealis. Next base: position 8,350,071 of record CM044445.1, read on the forward strand.
TAATGGAAGTAAATTGACTTGAATCATGTTTGAGAACCAGCGTCGATCCAGATGAACACACAAATTACGGGCATTTATGGAGCTGTCAGTGATGTAATGGGCCCTCCAGCAAAATCATTTGGGTTTTTGAGAACCCTCCATTGAAATTTCCTCTGGGATCAGCAATTGGTCATTGTCTGCTTTCTGATGAAATAAGTGAGGTTTGTCAGTTGAAAATAATATACTGTCCTGCTTTTGTTGTTGTTGCCCGTGGGAGTCTCCTGTCGGCTGCCAGTCCATATAGGGGGCTACCAAACGGCCAATCATAGCACTTATTTTGTTATCATCCAGAAACATTTATTCATTCTGAATGTTTCGCTCAGTTGGGCAACCCTAATTCTAATTTAATAGTTCATAAACGTTTGAGCTATGGCACAGCGCGGCTTAGCGTGAGATTTGGGAAAAGTCTAAAGGTGGCCGTAGACGTAACAATTACGATCTTTCCAGGAAAAGATTTTTCCCAGGAAAGATCATTCATTTCAATACACACTGTTTTTTTACTCATAAATTTGAATCTAAATATTTTATTTATTACAGATTAGCTGTTTATCTAAGTCAACCCAACTGATCTTTCAAATGCACAGAAATTCTTATTAAAGTCTGTACAGTCATATCACTTAAATTATTATGACATGATGCTGAAAGGGGTTGTTCACCTTTAAATGAACTTTTCGTCTGATGTAGAGAGTGATATTTTGAGACAATTTGCAATTGGCTTTCTTTTTTTATTATTTGTAGTTTTTGAGTTATTTAGCTTTTTATCCAGTAACTCACCAGTCTGCCATTTCAGCAATCTGGTTTCTAGGATCCAAACACTAGCAACCATGCACTGATTTGAATAAAGGACTGGAATATGTCTAGGAGATGGACTGAATAGAAAAATGAGTTGCAGTAACAATACATTTGTAGCATTTGTTTCTTAGATGGGGACAGTGACCCCCATTTGAAAGCTGGAAAGAGTCAGAAGAAGAAAAAAGTAATTAAGAAAAAATATAAATAATATATAATGAAGGCCAAATGAAAAACTTCTTAGAGTTAGCTATTCTATAACATTCTAAAACTTAACTTAAAGGGGAAGCACTCCTTTAATATTCCTAGACAAGCCTGGAGGATTGGGGAGTTAACTCTCTGCATGCTGGGGTAAGCAAGAGAAGCAGTGTTGGCTGATGGGACGTCTGTCTTGCCAAGCCATTTATAAATGTATCTAGGTGTACCTTGCATTATTTTTGAGTACCCAGGCGTATTATCAGAGCTAACAGAGAGTTTCCTAAAATAGCTGAACATTCTTGTGACCTGTGGAAAAAGGAATAAATGTGCATACTGTAATGCCATTGTTTTCTGACCTCTCTGCTGCCTTCAAGGGCATATGAATCTCTCAACTTCTTATATGCAAAAATGACTCTCCTGTGGACAAAATGACAGGCGGTGCAGCAGTCAGACAGACAGCCATTGAGATCCGTTTTGCAAATACCCCAGAAATTCATCATCCCCACTCTCAGTGGGGCGCTGAAGGTGCGGGGATGAATTTCTGGGGTATACTGAGCAATGTTCTGCCTTAAAGGAGAAGGAAAGGCTGGAGGCACTTGGGGGTGCCAAACGTTAGGCACCCCAAGTGATTGTATCTACCTACCTCAAGCCCCGGGCCGGTGTTCCTATCAGCAGAAAACTGCACCGGCCCGGCGTTATATGAGTAGGTAGGTAGAGACAATCATTTGGGCGTACCTAACGTTTGAACAACGCCTTTAAGCTGTCATGCATCCATTCTAATCAATGAACAGCTATAGTAAAAGGAAAAGAGGGGAGCTTGTCCAACACATGTAAGGCACCTGCAACAAATGGAAAGGGTATTCCAGAAACTGTCCAATCAACTTCCCTTATACGCTTTGCATGGTGCTGCACAATGTCAGCTATAGTAATAGCATTGCCTTCAATGTGATAGAACTGGAACCCACAGCTATGCATAAACCCTTTCCCTCCAATGATGTTTTTAATATATTTTATCTCATTTTTTTATACTTCTGTAACCTGAACAAACCTGTGGGCAGGAAGAGGGAACAAAGAGAGGAATAAAAATGGGTATTTCATGGAAAACTGATGAGAATGGCTTCAATCAGTTGAGCAAATGGTCAATGGATAACAGGCACCAGCCTTCCAAGGAGAAATAATTACCCTGCCAATCCTATCCCTTGCTGAGTAGTCTGTTCCAGTCTTATGATTCAGAGATGACCTTATCAAATGGGGCCAGCAATATATTTCTGCACCTTTCCTCATAAGCAATTCATACCTGTCTTTATACGAAATATTCTTATAGGTAGGGATAAGGGATAAAGTTAATGTTAATGTTGAGTCTTTTTGGAACCAATTAATGAACTTTACTTTGAATGACATTGCAATTTGTATGTACATATACAGTATATCTTTGTATATTACAAATACACTGTTCTACACCCCTTACTTTAGGCCACAAAGCACTTATCCCCGTCCTGTTGTGCTCCGGAGAGTCCCTGTTAATTTAATATATGGTGTTTAATACCAGTGCATTAGTGATTAATGTTGCCACCTGCCCAGTAATAATTAAGCTTGATCTCAATGTTTCTAATAGGGAAAATGCATACGACGGGCTTACGGTTTTATAGACCCAAGCCTGCCCTGCAATGCCCCCTTTGTGATGTCATCGGGGGGTCTTTAAATAGAGGAGGAAGTCAGATGCAGGCGGGTGCTGGTTGGGTGGGTGAGGGTTTGGATCAGCGGCGGGTCAAGTTTTTCTGGACTCGCACATCACTACAGGGCAACAACCTGAAAGTTCTGGGAAAATGCTGCCTTTATTAAAGCCTGGCACTGCCCATTTAGCAGAAGGTACTTGAATGGAGATTAATAACATTAATAACTGTACATTAGGGTGTCACATGGGCGATTGGCCACCCACAAAGGAGGTTACAAGAAGTTAATCACCTGACTTTGCTAGTCTGCCTCACTCAACCCTGGTTCCAACATGAAACAGCCTAGCATATGTTGGGACCCCAACATTTTGTACAGTAATGTAACAAGAGGGGGGTGAGCCCGGGTGCGAGATGTGCAGGCTTGGATTTGTGGAGAGGCTCCTAGGCCCTGGCCAAGGGCAGCAGGATTTTAGCGGCCAACCACACCCATATTGGTGCCATTCCCATTGCTCCATCCCGAAAAATTTAAGCAAATAAAAGGGAGGGGACAGGGGCAACAAACAACAGCTGGCCTAGGGGCACCGCTATGTAAATCCAGCCCTGGAGACGTGCAGCCAGAACCCTCAAGCCCCTGAAACTCTCGGGATTTTTAGAGCAGCTTCAGGGGTGCATGAGCTGCTGGGGGGCCTTGGTAGTTCCCCACTGATTTTGTACCATTTGGACACTGAAGGCATCTTCAATGTTCACATTCTGGACAAGGTCATTGACTACTTTTTGTTCACAAGACTATGGTTCCCCTCCACGAATCCCCACCACTCTCTCTGCCCAATCGGCACTTCATGGGGTACAACCAATTGTAACAAAAACTTACACCTAGGGTATTACTAAAGATGAGAAGCTTCTAATGTACCAAGATAACACCCTGGCCAATCTATCCAATCCATTTCATTAATTAACTACTAAACATACCATTAAAGGACCATTAAGCATACGTCTAGTAGTATTCAAGGGTGCTAAGCTTCAGTCCAAAATCTGACCAATGAAACCGTGCTTTGCCATAGTATTGGAACACTACTGAGCAGCACATTGATGTAATGGAGAAACTATAAACCCAGGGGTTTTCAAAGTTGCTGAGCTTGGTAATTTGCCTAAAACTGTGACGTTTCAATACTGCATGCAAGTCTTCCTACCTATCTGAACAATTATTCCAAGATGTCTGGAGCCTTTGCAGCAATGCCATTTTCCAACAGTTTTTGTAGAGCAGTTTCCATCTGGGTAGTTCTATCGCAGGTAGATAGCATTTTAAATGGGTGGTTCATCTTTAAAGGGGAAGTAAAGTCTAAAATAGAATAAGACTAGGAATGCTGTATTTTGTATACTAAACATAAACTTACTGCACCACAAGCCTGATCAAATAAATGATTTAGGCTTTAAAAGTTGGCCACAGGGGGTCACCATCTTGTAACTTTGTTATACATCTTTGCAAGACCAAGACTGTGCACATGCTCAGCGTGATCTGGGCTAAGATTAAGGATCATCATAAATGATCAAAACAACACAAGTCAAATAATATCTGCCAGAAGCCGATACAGCAAGCCTGATTAATAATCAGAATATACAGAATGCACTGGGTCCTGTGTTGTCATGTAATCTAATGTGGATTTTTTGTATTGTTTAATACAGACTTTCACCAACTCTGCAGAACCAGTGGCTGCAGCAAAATAATCCTCCAAATAGAATCCCAGTTTATCTGTTTAAATCTGACTCCATGATCTTTGTCCCTGCAACTGGAGTTGGAAACATTAAGGGGGATGTAAAGGCAAACATAAAATCCAAACAAATCTCTACACAGTCACCAACTGCTTTACAGGGAAACAAAACAAAGCTGCTTGAGTTCTGAAAGGCTGGGAAGTAAGGCGGGGGCTCCCCCTGCTGTTCATAAATATGATTGTTTCCCTGCAGAGCAGCTGGTTACCTTCCCATTGTTCTCCTGTTAGGCTGCTGGGGGGGGTCATATCACTCCAACTTGCAGTACAGCAGTAAAGAGTGATTGACGTTTATCAGAGCACAAGTCACATGACTTGAGGCAGCTGGGAAATTGACAATATGTCCAGCCCCATGTTAGATTTCAAAATGAAATATATAAAAATCTGTTTGCTCTTTTGAGAAATGGATTTCAATGCAATGGAGCAACACTAGTAACTGATGCATTATGGAAAAAAAAACATTTTTTCCAATGACAGTATCCCTTTAAATACATTCCTCTTGGAAGAACCCAGAAGATTTACAGACACAGGCTACTGATGAACAGGCTGCTATGTGCACTCAGAAAAATATTTTGTACTTGCTCCATTAAGCCCACTGTACCCCAGAGGAAGACCTATTAACCCTAGCAGCCTGCCAGTGCAGGGTTAAGTCCATTGTACCCCAGAGTGAGATCCACTCACTGTAGAAGCCAGTCAGTGCAGAGTTAAGCCCAGTGTACAGCAGGAGGTGATACCCTCAGCCTGTCAGCGCAGTGCAGAGAGGAGCAGTGCATATGTGAGAGAGCAGTGCATATGAGAGAGAGCAGTGCATATGAGAGAGAGAATGGTGCATATGAGAGAGAGAATGGTGCATATGAGAGAGAGAATGGTGCATATGAGAGAGAGCAGTACATGCATCGGCTTTTCCGTTCAGGGCCAAGAGTGGTGTAAGGCAGCAGAATGCAATGCACTGGGCAGACTGTAATCTTAGGCTTAAGCACCGAGTACATTAGTGTTGTCTCCCTGGTCTCCAGGCAACACTGACATTTCAGGGGAACGTCAGATCCGGGAGAGACTGAGATGCAGTAAGAGACACCTGTGACTGCTGACACCAGCCTAGGTAAGAGGAGCCGGGGAACCTGCATGAGGCTGGGGAAGAAATTGGAATCAGAGAACTTTCATCCCTAGGAGAGTGGGAGCTGAACTATGAGAGTAAAAGAGTATGTTTAGTAAAGGGGGGTAAGTATAAATGTATATTTGCTTGTGTTGGAAGTGTAAGGTGCCAATGAGAGGCATCTGTGTATGTTTAAAAGAGACAGGATAGGGCATACAGAAGGCTATGGGTATCTAGGAGAGACAGAAAAATAAAGGGTTAAAAGCTTCTGCAGATTAAGTGTGGGGCTGCAAGCAAAGAGACTGCCTGAGGCTGAGGGGCACCTGTTTGACCAAAGAGCAGCGAGACATACAGAGATAGTTCATTAGAGACCAGAGTTAAAGGACTGGAGAGATGCAAGAATTCAGAGAGACTTCTAGAAATAGAAAGTTAAAGAAGCAGAGTGACAGAGGGATTTGCTAGAGACACGAGAGACTGCCGGGACCCCGAGACCAGATGAATCACATTAAAAAGGAAGAAACCAGGTCTGAATGGAGCGGCAATAGAAAGGCACTGACAAGAAGAGACAGACAGCAAAAGTGAGAATGACCAGAGTAAGCGAGGGCCAGCAGGCAGCAATAGAGGGGTAAGACAGAGAACTGAGTGGGGCATTTGTGGTGGCACCATAGAACAGGCACAGAGGACTTTGAGTTGTACTAGAACATCAGGAGTAGTAAGGCTACAGCAGGAGAGTACTGAAATATACAAGACATACATTCTCATGTTCATAAAGTCATTTGCATTCAAGAGAGGTTTTGGGGCATAAAACAAATGATGCTATGGGTTATTATACCTTTTCACCTATGATATTACACTCTTCCTTATCAGGGCAACGTTAGAAGAACATTGGGTGAAAGCTTTTGTCATGTGCAGATCTCCTATGAGAAGACAACACTCCCTAGAGGGTGCCCCCAAGATACCCTAGCACCTGCTCCAGCCTTTGGGCAATGAATTCAGAGTTGGGACCTGTCCACCGCTCCCCAGGGGGCTCCATAAGCCAGTCTTTTAGGGGTTCCATTAATTCCTCATCTTCTGACTCCATCAGCTCAGATGTTGGACGTGTATTATCTATGAATGTCCGCAGGCTGCATGGAGCCCTAAATCAACTCTTAACTGACCCGGAAAGGGAGCAACTTTTGCACTGCCTACGCCTCTACCACTCCCGCAGGAATGTGTACGACCTGGTAAGGACCTTGCGCCTTATACTGCGCCCCCAAGACCAGAGGCAACTTTTTCCCATGCTGCGCCTGGTCATCCCACGTTCTGACCAACTGTTATTTGACCAGTATACCTCGGAGGGGCTCTACCTAAAGGATATGCCTCTGGAGCCTTCTGGTTACAATAATGCCCTTTCTGACAAAGTGTTTGGATTCAGCACCCAACGCCAAGGCACAGCTCCTCTGTTCAGTACATCTGTACCAGGAGCAGCTCCTACATCCAGCAACTCAGTACCAGGAGCAGCTCCAGCATTCAGCAACTCAGCACCAGGAGCAGCTCCAGCATTCAGCAACTCAGCACCAGGAACAGCTCCAGCATTCAACACTGTTGTACCTGGAACTGCACCTGCCTTTAGCCCTCCTATAACAGGAATCCCATCTTCCTTTAGTTCCCCAGTCCTTCACACACCTTTAATGCCCAGAGCCCCTTACCCAGTAGCCTCCCCAGGATTCAGCAACTCACCACCCAAAGCAAACCCTACAGAGGTCCACCAGGTGACTCTAAAAAGGAACCGAAACCAGGAAGGGCTGGGTTTCAGTATCCGCGGGGGTGTAGAACATGGGACTGGCATCTATGTGTCATTGGTAGAACCTGGTTCTCTGGCAGAACAAGAAGGATTGAGAGTTGGGGATGAGATCCTTAAAGCAAATGGTCGGCCGCTGGATAGAGTGACCCATGCAGAGGCAGTAAAGGTAAGTGCTTCTCGTTTAATTAAACATTTGAAGCGGCCTCTAAACAGCTTGCCACCCATATGCTGAATTTGTTCTTCAGCAAAGGCCTTCACCAAGAGCTGACAGTAGAGTAAATGTCACCCTGTGTAATTTTTACAAAGGCAATAAGAGAACCACCACTTGCTGTTAATAAAGTGTAATGTTTGCTTACTCACAGGCTGGTATTTATTAGGGGTCATTTACATGTCCACAGGCAGTAACGTTACTAAGGAGGGGTGGGCCTAGGTGCAGGCTATTTGTCCTATATAATATACATTACGTTAGATCAATATCCATACCAGTGCAGAATCATTCAGCATACCCAAATAGACATTTGTTTTATTTATATTACACACAGTGTAGCACTTAACAGGGATTTTGCATCAGTCACAAGCCTCCAATATAAGGTCCCTATCACATATTTTTGTTGTGGGCTGACTGGCATGAGTCCGTTTCTTTTGTAAGCTTTATGTGGGCAGACAGCCCAAGAGATCGGATCTGCACCATACACCGATTAACCTGGCGCATCAGCATCTGAAATCTCCATACATGCCGGACCACAGAGCCAGCCTATAGCAATAGTACAAGCAATAATTTCATACAAATGTTATCTGTATCTGTATAGAAATGGCTCTTTGCTGTGACAGCTTGATGCCACCAACCAGTGTGTCAATCAATAGGAGCTGCAGCCACAGAGTGCTGTCCATGGTACTGAAGGGAAAAGGCTGCACAGGTTATTGCTGTATATGTACCATAAGTCATGTGTAAGATATGTACTTTTTACAGCATATATATATATATATAAATGACTTATTTGGGACAGTAGAGATCTGCTAATGGCTTGAGGGCTCCCTAGGCTTGCCAGTAGTTTTTGCAGGAGACAGATAGAATGATGCAGTCCCTTGGCAGTGACTCTACTATTGATTTCCCTCTAATGAAGGTACAACTCTTGCATAGTCTATTCACTTAGCACAGTTTGCCCTGGGGATTGCTCTAACTGACAGACTTGTAACAATCATCTATAACATAAGGAAGTTGTGGCACACAGTGTTTGGGTAAAAGATATACCCCTATATGTAATAGAAGGCACTAAGTTTGCCCAGGAGCAGTAACTTATGGCAACCAATAAGATGCTTGCATTTAAACAGGTGACTAGTGAATTGTACCTGCTGATTGGTTGCTATAGGTTACTGCCCCTGGGCAAACTTAGTGCCTTTTATTACATTACCCCAATGGAGTTACTGGAGGAAGTGGGTCTTTTCCCAAACTCTCAGCAATAAATGTAGTAGGGTTGTGTACCCCTATGGCCCGTGTGCCTTCTTTTCTCAAAGTCTATTCAACATCTATGCAGCAGTAAGGAATGTCTTTGAGGGTCACCCCACAGCACTTCAAAATGATATTGAGGCTGATGATGATGCTGATGAAGAAGAGTCAATGTAGTTATGATGGAATGTTTTCCACTTTCATGCTGGGAACTCTTAGCACAATGATTATTTGGGTAGAGATTTCTATGATCATTGGTAAAAGAATAAGGGGGCAAACCCTGAGACCGCAAAGTGCAGACGTAGACTTATTTTCTCCAACATATCGTAGCCATTACATTAACATTGACACGCATGGGGCGTTGGTTGGGAGGGTCAATTTTGATCAGGGGCTAGAAGTTAAGACTTGCCCATTTTTGCTTCTTTTGAGTTGTTATTAAGCAAAAAATGGGGGAATCCAGGCTTTCATTTTAAATCAAATTTCACTATTTCTACAAGTGGACCCTTGCTAACAGTATGCTTTAAAGGGGAAGTTCATCTTTGTATTAACTTTAATGTTATTAACTATAACATCATTAAAGTTAATACAAAGATTCCCCTTTAAAGCATACTGTTAGCAAACCAGCATCATCTCACTTCTCATTAATACTGAGAATATTTTTATCAGAGCTTAATTATTGTTGGATAAGGTTAAAATAATAAGACTAATCCTCTCTTTATCCTATAACATGCTTTTGAAACGTTCTGCGTTAGTGAGCACTTGGCCTGCATTTAATGTGTTTGTTATGAATATTTGAGCCGAGCAGTTCATTGGGGAAATAATGCTCTTATTATAATTAATGATAATTGCTTTAAGTTCCTTGTAGAATATCTAAATGCCAATGCTTTTTTTTAGTCTATTTGTTTGTGTCTGTGTTTTATATTCTCATTTAAGTCACATACATACATGGGGCTTCTGCTTCACTTGCTATTTATTATTCTGTTGGTTTTAAGTGGGACTTTCTGTTTTTTTATGCAGCTGCAGTCACTGAATCTCAGGGAGACATTGAATCTCAGTGCTTGGCTTTCTGGGATAAGGGAGGGGGGATGTGTAGGGTACTGGGTAGGGGTTTTTGTTTGTTGGGGGGGGTGGAGTTATACGTAAATGGTGTAACTGCACCAGGGCCCATATTTCTGTTGTGGTAATGTTTGTATCCTGATGAAGGGAGGGTTGAACCCCCAAAACTTTGATGCACAGGTTGTGACACGGTCCTGCCCAAACATCACCATCCTGCCTAGGGTTGCCACCTGGCCGGTAAAAATTATGGGTGATCACAAAGTTATTAATTGGGAAAAAAGAAAAATATATAGGAAGGCCGGTATTTTTTTCTAGAAAAGGTGGCAACCCTAGTCCTGCCCCTGCCTGTTTCCAAAGGGAAAAAAAAAGGTGGCAACCAGAGTCAGCCATGATTTTGTAGGGGTAGGCATTGGGAACACTTTAAGGTTCAAGGTTTACTTGCTATTAATTCCATAACTGTGCCATCAAGGTCTCTTGTAGTGCAATCAACTGTAAGTGGCACAGCTTCCCTTCTTTTAACCACAATCCAGCTCATTAAATACCAAGTGAAATAAATCACAGTCTGAGAACTAACAAGGTTCCACACTTGGACAATTCCTGGACAAATACCTCCATTTAAACTACAGTAGGAGCTGTAAATCCTGGGTAAACTTGATACTGGGGCTCATGAATG
>CM044445.1:8362444-8379111 GCA_024363595.1 Xenopus borealis
ATTGCTGAAAGCACCCATTTATTTGTACAGCACTATGGAATAAGTTGGCACTTTATATAATATAAACCACCTGGTTCAAAACCAGAGCAGTGAAAATTCCTGTCCCTGATGCAGCCAAACCATAGTGCTTCCGCCCAGCTACTCCTCAGAAGGATTGGGCTGAGGGTATGGGTGGCCAAATCATGCACAGATATGATCAGCTGATGATCTCATGAAACCAGTTATCCAGAAAGTTCCAAATTACAGAAAAGCTGTCTCCCTTAGAATCCATTATAATAAAATAATCCAAATATTTAAAAACAATTTCCTTTTTCTCTGTAATAATAAAACAGTAGCTTTTACTTGATCCCAACTAAGATATAATTAATCCTTATTGGAAGCAAAACCAACCTATTGGGTTTATTTAATGTTTACATGATTTTCTAGTAGACTTAAGGTATCAAGATCCAAATTATGCAAAGATCCATTATCTAGAAAACCCAAGGTCCCGAGCATTTTGGATAACAGGCCCCATACCTATAATGTATATAAAAATGAATGAGAACTTGCTAGCCTCACGTTTCCAAGCAGCAATCGAATGATATAAATATGGATGTTAGAAACGATCCTTACTACTCACCTTCTGCGATCACTGTTGTCCCTCTCAACTATTACCTCCCCTGGGAAAACGTATTTAGGTGATACTAAGAAGAGAAGAGCTAACAAAAGAGCATACATGGGGTGTGGCCTGACATTAATAGGGTGTGTGGCCAGCTGGGATACTAATGGCTCACTCCACAGAAGGTACAATTAGGTTTTATCAAAGCCTGTATGAAGGGATACCATAAAACTATGCCAGTATTGGTGCCCCACTATATTAAGCACACTGCTGTCAGAATATTTTAGTTAGGGTATAGGTGTCCATTCAAACTGTGCTAGATACTAGGCTTATAGCCTCAGCCTTTCCATACATTTATATGCCAATTGTGCTTCTGTTCTTCTTTTAGGCTTTGAGGGGCTCACAGAAGCTGGTTCTTTCTGTGCTATCATCAGGCCGGATCCCTGGAGGACACATATCAAGTCACATTTACACTTGGGTGGACTCACATGGCCGGAGTGTTTCCCCGCCCAGGGGACCCTCACATCTCCAAAGCCCCTTACTGGGTGTTACAGAGCAGGAGAAAAGGAGTCACCTTCAGCTACTCCAGGAAGGCGATGAGAAGAAGGTAATTAGCAAGCTTTACCCTTACAGAAAGATCAAGAGACTTAGTAATGTGAAAAGCAGACCTAATTCTGTAACTCTTTTCTTTGCTAGGTGAATCTGGTGCTTGGAGAAGGGAGCTCCCTTGGGTTGTTAATTCGAGGTGGGGCAGAATTTTCCCTGGGAATTTATATCACTGGTGTAGATAAAGGATCAGAGGCGGAGAGTGCTGGGCTAAAGGTAATACTTGTTATACTGACACCAGAAGAAGAGGCAGAAAACAGCCACTAGTGACATAGCCAACTTGTCTATAATTACCTTGACACCATTACATTATCTCACATGAACCACTTGTCTTCAAATACCACAAGACCCTTTCATGATGAATCTCATTTGAATAAATTGTCTCCAAATATCTCTGAGATCCTTCCATGATGGACCACACATGCACCCGTTGTCTCCAAATACCCAATGCCCCTTTATAAAGCATCGCACATGAACCAGTTGTTTCTAAATTCCCTGAAACCTGTTCATGATGCACCTCACTTGACTGAATTGCCTCCACATATCCGGAGATGCACCTCACATGAAGTTACCTCCAAAATGCCATGAGATCTTTCCATGATGCATCTCACATGAATGAATTGTCTTCAAATCTAACATGAACCAGTTGTCTCCAAACATCCTTCCATGATCTACTTCACTTTCTTTCCTTCACTCTACATATGTCTGAATTATTTTGATACAGCAGGAATGGCCATCTTTTAGACATCCACATGTTGAGCAACCCCACATGATTTAATCACAAGCATATTTCCATACCACTAAAAAGTGATATGTTAAGGCTCAGTACTCTTGCACATGCTTATAAATCTTTTCACAGAATAAATTGAAAATGAATAAATTGTGGTGCATGCAAAGATTTATAAATGAAAAGTTTAGTATTTATTTGACCTATCCACCTCACTTCACATACAGGTTTTTAAAAGTTTAAACAAAAGATAATTTTAAAGGGATCCTTGTTAGAGGGGATGCCTTTTCATGTACCAGGTTTAGCTACAGTCCTGGAATTAACAAGGGGGGCAAAAATGGACTGCGGAACTCCAAAATGGACACCAGCACACCAGGATTGGACACCGGTGCTCCGAATTGGACGCAGACCCTACGCCCAACCCCCCAGAGCCGCCCCACCCCCGTCCTTGAAAAATGTTTTGCCTCGACACCGGTCCCCAAACCAAAATAGGTTGTGGATCCCTGAAGTAGTGTAATATAGAAATATGGTCTGCTCCACAGTTTGCTCAATCTTTTGGGTATCACTCCCCATATTCAAATATATAGCCAAGATTCCTCAAGTTCCTCCCTTGTAACTACAGAAGTATGACATCCATTCCCCTACAGGTAGGAGACCAGATCCTGGATATCAATGGCCGCAGTTTCCTTTCTATTCCACATGACGAGGCTGTCCGAATTCTTCGCTCCTCGCACCACCTTATGATGACTGTTAAAGATGTGGGTCGTATCCCACACACTCGTACCATTGTGGATGAAACACAGTGGCTCACCAGCTCCTACACAGGGAATGGAGATCCCCACCCAGCCCTGGGGTGAGTACCAGATAAATGCATACCCTATTCTGTTGCACTTGAGAATCAATCACTATTATGTTCAGTGATGTTAAATGATGTTACATTTAGGTTGCAAGTTGGGTAAGTCAACTCTACCCAATGTCAAATACCCTGCCCTTTCACTTTTACCATCCCATTCTATCTATGGACCACCAGTCCCACCCATTCTTACTGTTGACTTTACGCAATGCCATCCATCCTTCCCTCTGACTTTATGCAATAGCTGCCAAGGGTTTCTAGAGCACCATAGCCATGGTATCACCATTATTTCACTGTAATATCCAACTCCTAACCTAACCTTGATCTAGACCAGTGATCCTCAACCAGTAGCTCACGAGTAACATGTTGCTCTCTAACCCCTTGGATGTTGCTCCCAGTGGCATCAAGGCAGGTGCTTATTTTTAAATTCAAGGCTTGGAGGCAAGTTTTGGTTGCATAAAAACAAGATGTACTGCCAAACAGAGCCTCAATGTAGGTTGACAATTCACACACCAAATGGCCAATCACAGCTTTTATTTGGCACCCAAGAACATTTTACATGCTTGTGTTGCTCCCCAACTCCTTTTACTTCTGAATGTTGCTCACGGGTTAAAAAGGTTGGGGATCCCTAATCTAGACACAGCAGTTGTACATAGAGATGTGGTGGAGAACAATTTTTTATAGGACCCCCTGAATGTAAGTTTCAGTTCTGCTACAGCTAGTCCCTATCCATTAATGGTTAAATAGTGCTGGAGTTCAGTCCTAGCTGGTCAGCTGTAGTACAGCCTGGCTTTTGACTGATGGGTGCATACATGAGTTTAGTAGCAGCAGGAGGATTTCAGGCTATCCCTGCTTTAGTGTGATGGATGGATGACTAACAGATTACAGTTATAACTGGATGACTATAGCTTGGTATGATGAATGGATTGATAAACAAAAAAAAAGAGGACAGATTGTAACTGTATTTTTTACCACAGTCTCATACTTTTTCTGCCTCTCTCTACAGAACCCTTTCGGGTAATTCATCCAACAGCCCAGCAAAGGTGAGGAACATTGTTTGAGTATTAGAACCTGGAGGAACGCTTGGCTTAGATGGAAACCAGTATCTTACAATGCCACTTTATTTAAATACATAGTTATCAATATTTTTTTCAATTCATGTGATGTCAAAACAATGTTTGCTCTGTCTTTGTGTAATTCTGTATGCATTACAGATGACATCTCTCTACTTGTATCTTTTACCTGTGATGGCATCTCTTGCAGCCTGTATTCTACCGTGGTCCAACAGGGTCACAGGTCACGTTAAGCAGCTTGGGAAACCAGACTCTTGTTCTCTTGGAGGAAAAAGCTCGACTCCTCTTGACGGAGCCTGAGAGAAGAACCATGTCCTACTACCTTCAGCAGTACAAGGATCATCACATCTCAGCCCAGGCCCTGATAATGGCCATGTTTGAACTGCTGAACACTCAGGCTAAGGTAACAGCAACAGTAAAGGTGAAGTTAAGGGTTTCGGAAAATAAGGATGAATTAGGAGTGGGGAATAATGGGATACCGACACCATTTTTAATAATCTGGCTGCTATGATCCAATTTACCCTTCCAACCAGGCTGTGGTGGTTCAATAAAGAAATCAATACATAAAAAGAAACAATAACAATATAACTGTAGCCTCTAAGAGGAATAGTGTTTTGACTGCTGGGGTCAGAATTCCACCCCCTGGAATTGGATAGCTCTAAAGCAGTGACAGGGGCAACTAGGATCAGTTGGCAAGGAGTAATTTACCGATTGTGTTGTTCATTAACCAATGCCTCATTTCCCCTCAGTTTTCACTCCTGTCTGAGCTGCGGCCCCAGATTTTGCCACAGGACCTGGTTGTATTTGATAATCTGGTGCTGAAAAGAGAGATTGAGTCAATGAAATTCCGTCAGCGATCTGGAGATAAAGTTTCTGTCCTGTCGCAGACCTCATCCTCAGAGAGTCACCAAACTGTCAGTACAGCAAGCACAGCAAGGGTAAGGACTCTACCTATCAAAGTGCTGTAACTACCAGGGGAGAAGGGGGTGCAACTGGACCAGGGCCCACGCCCCTTCTGTAGCTGGCACAGAGGGGGGCCCTGATGCACGGCCTGCACCAGGGTCAAACCCCACCTAGTTACGTTATTGATCAAATACATCTGTGTACCTGAACAATATGTTATATATATGCCTATTGGATTCAGTGTGTCCGTAGGAGAGGTCACTGGCCAAGTGCCAAACCCGTTATGAACTTTATTTGTGTGCAACTTTGCATTGTTTGTGTGTATTATGTTGTGTGTCTCTTTGTAGCCGGACCAAGAAACTACAGACAACTACAGACATATCATCACATCACATTTGTCACATGTATCACAGTAGTTAAATGCATTCTGTACATACTTTAGGTATCCCCAGCCTGTAGCCCTCCATCTGTTGGTTCCTACCATTTACATGGCTGTGTTGTCCATCACTCTGATACCACAATATAGCACTATATGATTGCCTCTTCTTGCCTTTCAGGAGCGTCTCCTCTGGCTGCTGGATGTCATGGAGGTCAGTTCTGTCTGTAGGTGGATCTGTCTTATTGCTCACCCCCTTTAACCCCCCATGTGTTCTTTTTTCTCTTTGTGATACCAGAACTGTTTTTATGAGGTGTAAAGCAGGGTTGTTGTATGTGGGGTGTCATAGAGCAGTAATGTAGGCAGAGGA
Source organism: Xenopus borealis (assembly GCA_024363595.1). NCBI lineage: Eukaryota > Metazoa > Chordata > Amphibia > Anura > Pipidae > Xenopus > Xenopus borealis. The sequence goes on from CM044445.1 coordinate 8,367,951, forward strand.
AGATGCTACAAATGTAGAATAGTGTGTGTATAGTAAGCAGGGGCGTAACTACTTAGAGAGAGTAGAACCTGCAGCTACAGGGGGTCCCAGGAGGTATAGGGCCTTTTTCAACATATTGGTAAAACAGGAATACTGTATATCTGGATATGTTGGGGGTCTTAAAATGTATTTTCTGTTGGGCCAAGTAGCATATAGTTACTCCACTGATAGTAAGGCAATATAGTGTCATGGGTAGGAGCTTTAACTTTGGGACTATATGTACGGTAAAGCTGAGACATATAAAAGGTACGTTTTCAGCAGATAGGGGGCAGGCCATGGGCCTTTAACAGGGTTATTACAGATTTACCGGCAGCTACATTGCTGGTAAATTTGTAATACTGGCCTCGGGCTTGGCCAGTGTTTTACCGGCCAGGCCTGTAAAATACCGGCCTGGTGGAAACCCTACTCTCAATGTGTCAAGCAGGTCCAGACTGAGAATTAAGATAGGCCCTGACATTTCAGGTGCACAGAGGCCCAATCAGCCCACACAGATGCCCAAACAGCCCCCACCAGCCCACTAAATACTGACTTTCTATGGCACCTTATAGCAGCCCCTCTGGCATTTGCCAGAACCCACAGATTGCCAGTCCGGGCCTAGTGTCAAGACAGTTGCAATTGTGCTTAGCATTTTCAGAGCAGGAGTTGCATCACTTCCAGAGCACCCTTTAAAAATGCAATCAGGGGCGTAACTACACAGGAAACAGACACATGGACGACCATGTTGAAATACAGCGGCGGCTTTGGACGCATGTACCTTAATGAATTGTATCAATCTGCACTCTCCACTATGTCCTACGTTGTTTAACAACCCTCACTGTATTTACTTGTATATAGAATGTTAAGCTGGTACCAGTTGAGCGGACTGTAACTGTAGTATATTGTATATACAAGTCATGGGAAAGGGCTATAAATTATGACATTGTGTTTACAGTCAGGCAAGGTGATATCAGTGTATGTAAATGTATGAAAGTTTTCTGGGATGATTATTTTCAGATTATTCTCCAGCCATTACGTTGCTCATATGCCGATCCCTAGCCCAGACTGAGCGACTATCCCCCCAGGAGCACAGGGTTATCATTAAGTGGGTCAGTGCGTCTGTGAAATCCACTTGTGTTACAGACTCACTCTTCCTTACCTGGGGGTATGCATTACATCTGTCCTTCTGAAGGAATCCGAGGACAAAAAATCTTTTTATGAATCTTTCCATCCAAAGGCGTCTCAATGTCACCCAATAGTACTGAATTCCTCCGCATATACAGAAATCTACCCAGTGGCACTAATTTGATTGTCAGCACTCCAACAAGCCTGAAGAACCAAAAAAAAAAGTTTGATTATCAGCAGGGCCATAACTAGAATTACTGGGCCCCCCAGTACAATCATTTTAGAATAAATGATTTTTCATAAACATAGATGGAGACTGTGTGATGCAACCCGTATACCATAACTTCTGGGTCCCCCAATAGCTTCTTCCAATACAGTTATGACCCAACTTTTTGAATCCATGCGAGCCACTTCACACAGCTTAAGATAAAGTGCTGTCTCTGCCTCTTCATGCCAAGTCCTCAGCTTATTTATCTGTATATAGGGCTTTCCTGGCTGCCTGGCAGACTTTGGTCCAAAATAAGACATGTATCTATCAGGCAGGTTAGGAAATCTTGCTGGGCAATATGTGGTCCTCTGCCGATGGCTTGGGAGCAAAGTTTGCACCAGGGCCCTACCTTTCAACCTGACCCCCCCTTCCCCTTTCAGCCAAGAACCCTTCGGTGTAACAGGGCTTACTGGGTTGCAGTGGATTCTAGCCTGGGTCTGAAGGGCCTAGGAGGATTTGTTCTCAGTGACCCACTAGCCCAGTCCAACACTGCTGTCCACCTGGAAAGAGCAATGACCCTAGGAAAGAGATCTGGGGAAAAGTAGTACCAATATCCTATATGGAAAAAAAGTTTCTTTTCAAGATTTCTTGCCCTTTAAATTGCTTTCCTATTGACCTTATTCTTTAATTCTTTTCTACAGTTCTCTAGTCATCATTCACTCCCACTCTCTCTCCCCCGTCTGTTGGTATTGATTCTGCCACAGATCCCCCTTGTCTTACTTGTGATTAATTCACCTTGGCCGGTGCTTATCCAGCTTTTATTGATTCCCACCTCCTCTCCTTTAAGCCTTCTTACTCCCTTTATTCTTCTGATATTACCGTGACATTTCAGGAAAGATAAACATCTGAACGTGTGCATTAACAGAATTAACAAGGTTCTGGCACAGAGGCTTCTGGCTTAATTATGCCAGGCTTTGTGCTTATCTCCCTTGCCCTCTGCTCTACCATACTGGATTCATGTTCAATAGAAGGGATGAGGAATTAAAAGGTTTGCTCATTTTTTTTAAAGGCTAAATGAGGAATATGGAAGAAGAAGTACAGATATAGGAAACCTGTTATCTAGAAAGCTCTGAATTACAGAAAGGGCATCTCCCATAGACTCCATTTTATCCAAATAATTATTCTCTATGATAATAATAATAAAACAGTAGCTTGTACATGATCCCAACTAAGATATAATTAATCCTTATTGGAAACAAAACCAGCCTATTGGGTTTATTTAATGTTTTTCTTGTAGACTTAAAGGTATGAAGATCCAAAATTACAGAAAGATCCGTCATCCAGAAAACCCCAGGTCCAGAGCATTCTGGATAACAGGTCCCATACCTGTAGTACAATGTTTCCCAGAGGCCCAGGTTGTGGTCCTTCAGCTTAGGTTGTCAACACAACCCTTTGAAATTTGATCTCTATAAAGTTTGCATGATATTTTCTGGGGCCCTTAGACTATAAAATCTATTAAAAAAAAATGAAGACCAATTGAAAAGCTGCTTAGAATTGGCTAGTCTTTAACATACTAAAAGTTAAGGTAAAGGTGAACCACAACCTTAATATTATATGTATGTCAATGCCCAAAGCCCCAAGGCCAGGATTTCCTTAAACTTAAAAACGGTGGGTAAGTCACCCAACCATTAGCTAATAATGTATTTTGGTCACTGCTAATAAGAACAGGGATCCAATATAGTATTATTATAAAGGAGGCAATGCAAGAGGTCATATGGGGCTCATTGTTTACAGGGAGCCTAGAGAGAATAGCAAATGATGACTCTTGCCTATATTGAGCAGCTTGAATAGTGTTGCACTGGCGTAGCCAACGCCACCGGAAAACAGGATCCCAAGGACCAACCACCCTAGCTGCCACCTAACCTGCCCCTCCAACCTGGACTGGTATACTTAAAATGCCAAGGCCTATTTTGAATAAGTACATAGAGGTACAAACAGTCCCCCACCAGCCAAATACGGTTTGGCATCTTCGCTGCCTCTAATTCACACTAAAATCAGTGGGATTTTTTTTTTTATTGGGACCTTGTACACAACATTAGGAAATATTGATCTGAAACAAACCGTTGCTATTATACGTTCTGCAAAATGAATCAATAATCTCATTAGGTAGATATTAGGGCTAATGGAATACCATCTAAGCAATGTGTATTTCCCCTTTAAGGACTCTCCCTTGCCAAGCAATCAGTAGAATGCACTGATTTATATTTTGCATTAATAGACATAAAGCAATGGCACTTTGATGGCTATTACCATGTTATAGGCATATGAAAACATGATATAGAGTCGGATTTATGAAGCCAATAACATTTCCCACATCTTTCTTGAGTTCTTCTCCATAAAAATAAATTGCAGTTATTTAATATACTACGTAGCTCAGGATAGAATGCTTTCATACAAAACTGTCCCTATTCCTATATTTTATACACTCAGCTCTGTTGCTAAATATATGCAGCATTATCAAAACTGTAAAAGCAATAGCATGCCGTGTCATGTCAGTTTATTGTCTCATGGGGCAATTAATGGCTCTGTGGGCAAACGAGGAAGAACTTGAAATCCCAATTGATTTAACAAAAATCAGCTTGTATTGGTACTTCTAGTGATTGCTGCTGCCCTAAAACATACTTTATGGCTGGCATCCCTGAAGAGGGACTGAACAAGGGGCAGGGGAGGAACATGTGTTGGAGAAGAATTGTACAGAGACTGGAAACCAGTAGTGGGTGTGGGTCAGGTCAGTGGTGTAACTAGGTGTTACTGGGCTTATTAGTTAGGGCCTTACTGGCCCCCCCCTGCAACTGCAGAGTCTGCTTCTTGCCAAACGAATGGATCTCTCTGTGTATGGCCTTAAAGGAGAATTCAACCCTAAAGTAAAAAACCCTACCCCCCTACCCTACAAAGATCCCCCTCCCTCCTCCACCCCAGCCTAGCTGCTACTCCAGGCAAATGCCCCCAAGTCTTTACTTAACCCTCAGATGCAGATTCTGTCCAGCGGGGTTCAGAGCAGCCATCTTCTTCTCTTTGGTATCTTCAGCAATTTCCATCTCTTCCGTTGCATGCGCAGTTGTCGTAAAGCGGAAGATTGCTCCAACTGCGACAATATGCCAAAGATTCCAAAGATTACTAAAGAGAAGAAGATGGCTGCCGTGAACTCCGCTGGACAGAATCTGCACCAAGGAGTTAGTAAAGACTTGGGGGCATTTGCCCGTGGTAGCAGCTAGGCTGGGGGGAGGAGGGTCTATGTAGGGTAGGGTTTTTTTACTTTAGGGTTGAATTCTCCTTTAAGAGCCACCGACTGTTGAGAGAGGAAATCAAGAGAAGCAGAAGCCTAATCACCAATACTGGTATATCAGTCATTCAGTAATAGTTCCAAGAATATCTAGGGCCGCAAAAATGATTATTCAATGTCAAAAACATGGTAGATTGCACCAGATATTTGCACATTGCATCCCACATGGTAAATTACCCCTATAGTTCCAAGAATCACCATGAGAGCAAAAACATTCACCCCCAAATCTCACAATAACTGACCTCCAAGCTGGGCATTCATATGTGTCCACGAGAATGAATGAACATTATCCCCAGTTTCAAGTTCAAGCCCCTCGCCCAGGCCCGGACTGGCAATCTGTGGGTTAGGGCAAATGCCAGATGGGCTGCTATAAGGTCCCATAGAAAGTCAGTATTTAGTGGGCTGGTGGGGACTGTTTGGGCCTCTATGTGGGCTGATTGGGTCTCTGTGTACCTGAAATGCCAGGGCCTATTTTGATTCTCAGTCCAGTCCTGCCCTTGCCCCCCGGGGGAACCAGTTCTATAGTTTGGGGCCACTGCATTAGTTATTCATAAGGTTTATGAGAATTGCCCTCTTAATAGGAAGCAGTGGCGTTTCTTTCCCTCCTCAGCGAGACCCGTAGTATTAAATGCAATGAGTTGTGCTGCATGAAGAGCTTGCTAGCTTGGCCTTTTTCTCAAAGTGATTCCTCTGGATTAAGCTTCTCAGTAAGGCACCAGCTCTGCCGACGCGACCCTTTTCAGTGCTGTACTCTGCATTACAATTCTTAGTTCTCAAAAGCAGTTTTATTCACAGGGAAGCAATAGAAGGATAAATTGCAAAGAGGGGCACCCAGGGCAGCACTCGTAAAAACATCCATTTTATAAAGCTTTTTAAAATTGACTTTTTACCGTAACTGCCTGAGATGAATGAAAACCTGGAGCTGTTATATTCCCATACTTGACATCGGGGGGTCAAACAATACTGCGTTGTATGACCTTTTTCATTTAAAGGAATTTAACCTGAAATAAAATAGCCATGAAGCAAGCAACTGTTTTAATAGCAGAGCTATACTGGTGACTTGGAGTCTGCCACTCATACGTTCCTATTCACTTTTAAAGCAGAAATCCACACCATATAAAACAATGTTTTCTGATCATTTACTCTGTTGAGTGGATAGGCAAATCAGATCCCATAACTCCAGAAGCATGCTGGCCATACACTAGAAGATCCACCAATTTCTCAAGGTCATCAAACAAGTGGATCTTCCCCTAAAATGCCCACCAAAAGGTGGGCAACATTGGGCTAATCTGATAGTTCATTTGGATTACAATGACAGACAGCCATCTGATGGGATGAGGAATGCATCAACCAGTTCTCAATTGGGCATGAAAATCAAACCTGCCCAATCAAGATCTGGCCAATTTTTGACCAGATAGTCTGCCAAAAAAGTCTAAATGACCCAAATCGGCAGTTTAAATCCGTACACTACACTAATAGATAAAAGAGAAAGTCGACGTTATGAGAACAGGTGTGCCAAGTTGGGATTGTTTACACTGGAGAGGAGGTGCTTGTAGGACCAGAAACTGACCCGTGCGGCTGTACTTCTTTCCTGCTGGCCATTGCATAGGTGTAGAATTGACGTGCCATATTAGTTAATTCAATCATCTAGAACAGGAGTGCCCATACTTAACCAACGAGGGGTCTACTTTTAGTGATGTTGTCCCATTACGATCTACATCCATGTAAGCATTGTTACCATTCTGTGCCAATGAAAACATTACTTAAATATTGTATTGATTTATGATATGAGCAAATGTATATTGCTAGTTTTAAGTAACAACTGTAATAAATATCTTAATGGAAATGATTTAACAGGAGGGTAATTAAGTCAAGCAGTTTGCTGACCGTGTCTTGAGATCTACTCATCACCAGCTAAAGGTCTACTGGTAGATCTCAATCTAAATTTTGGGCCCCCCTGATCTAGAACACAGCAGCCCTTAATCACCATAGTAATGACCTACCAACACATCAGAGGTAAGTACAAAACCAATGTCTCACTGGAGATCCTTGGGCTCACTGGAGGACCAACACATTTCACCTGTAGCTCCACCACCATGCTGATGCCACCTGCCCTACCATCACAAAGCTCTACCTGCTGCTCACACACTTGCCACCCAATGGACCTTATGAAGCAGGGACCACTAGGACTTCTCTGGGTATTCCAGTGGGCCATCCCAACACTGGTCAAAACCTCATTTATAAATCCTACAAGATAACATTCTTGTTTTGTGTAATCTCAAATATCATAAAGCTAATTATATGAGTTTCAGTAAGCGAGCGTCTGAAGAGCAGTGATAAAATCCAATGTAATTTAATCTGATACATTGCAGAAAAAGAATTTGTAAATGGCGTCAGTGAAGAAGGTCCGTTTTGCCGAAGCTAATATAGAAGCATATGGGAGATAAAGCTGTAACCTACATTAAAATGGCATCACAGTTTTTTGAAAAGGGTCACCAAAACTAAATATTCCTCAAATAAAACTGCAGTTAGTTGTCCAATGTTGTATCTGCATAGAAGTACTTGCCTACTTATGTCTGCACGGCTTCCCACCAACAAGATATGCTTGGCTGACACAAGACATAGCCCCAGAGTACTTAGGGAATGAAGATAAACAAAGAGCCTAGATGGCATGTAGACAGGCATTTCAATATCTCCATACTTGTTTGAAAGGATAAATATACCTCATCTAAAAATGCACTTCATCTTCCTTTCTTCCCTTAAATTGACAGTATAGTGTGAAGGTTATACTTTACTGGTACACATTGAATTTTGCAAAGGATTGGCATGCAACGCAGCATAAAATATGATTGCATCGGTCTGTTGGGCCGCTGTGGTGATGGAGGGGGTTCTTAATAGAGTGGGATATCGAGCCGGTAGAAGAATCATGCCCAGAGAGTAGTTATCTATTCATTTGCTAATTACAATGAGGCTAGAAGTGCTGCACGGCAGGAGTCTGTCTTGAGGCCACTTTCAGTTATTAATGAAGTAGGCAATGAAAGCAGTGGCTCTGCCGGACAAAGAAATGTTGAACCGCAGAGGCTTTAGTATATCTGACATCTTTTACAAGGGAAAGCGGTGAATGAAAATTTACAGTTGGTAAAAATCATTTGGGGACACTAAGACACTAAATTAGCAATAAGGCCAGACTGATAACCAAAGGTCATTAATACCCAATGATTGCTCACCATCCTCTTTGGTTTTGCTCCCAGTGATCTAAAAGCAAGTGGAAAATGTGGAGGCATAAAAACCAAGTGTACTGCCAAACAGAGCCACCTGCAGTTCTCATGGGGCTGCCAAATAGCCAATGAAAGTCCTTATTTGGCAACACATTTTTCATTTGAAGTTGGGGACCCCTTGCATAGGTACTAAAATGCAGGGGGTGGATAAGTATTTAAAAAACCACAAGAAACACAAGTGAAGTGATGCTGTACCTCCCGGATATGCCCAGCTTGAGGAGAAAATGGATAGTCAGATGGAGGACCATGTCAATTAACCGTAGTGGTCAGGATTTTTAAGCCGGGTCAGTATCGATCAGGGAAGCCCATTGGAGGACCTCATACACTGGGCAATAAGCTGCAAACTTCATCTGTCAGGGGCCTTTAAACAATTAAGGGGGCCAACTTATAAGACCAGCTCGTAGTTACGTCGGCCAAGAGAAAGATAACCGTAAATTTAATTTTTTTGATGTCATGTGGGTTTTTGGTGTTCTTATATCATCCTACTTTGAATCATAGCACGGTTTTTACATTACATGGGTGTATATTTTGCATTTACAGGGTATTATTTAGATTTATATTGGCGCATACATTTTATGTTCTTTTTTTATTGCCTTAGAATGGAGCAGACACTGAAGGGAGTTCTGAATCCAGGAGCCTCACTCAAACTACACTGCCCGATATCTCTCTGGTGAGTGGTTCCAGGGTAGCGTAAATGCCAGATATGGTAACATAATGACAGGGACTAATCTTAGTGTCACCTCAAAAACTGGTGCCTACATTTGTCTATGTACAGGTGGCCAAACATAAGATCCACTCTTTTCCCTGATATGCCCACTAACGGCCAAAAAATATATATAGAAAGGCTGACATTTTTTTCCAGAAAAGGTGGCAACCCGAGCCCAGACGGGTTGTAGGACCGCATTAACAGATGCGGTCTTTGAACGCAAGAAAAAACAAACCTGCCTGATCTATATCAGGCCAATCTTTTGCCTGATATCGATTGGGGGGACCCGTCAGAAGCCCCCACACATGGGCATATAAATTGCCAAATTGGTCTAGTTGATCAGACAGGTTAGGCCAATAATAATTATCTCTGCATGTAATGCAATATCATTCGAATATTGTCACCACTATTTGTAGGACATAACTTTTGTACGACTAATGTCTGCGAATTAATGGCCAGAACATCGTCTGATTTGTTCTATGCACTACATTAATTAGGTCAGAAAATGGCAAAGAACATTTGTGCGTCAGACATAAGGATATATCTGTATATCTATGGCCAGCTTAAAGGGGTTGTTCACCTTTGAGTTAACTTTTAGTATAATGTAGAGAGTGATATTCTGAGACAATTTGCAATTGGTTTTCATTTTTTATTGTTTGTGGTTTTATAGATATTTAGCTTTTTATACAGCAGCTTTATTTTGCAGTGTCAGCAATTTGGTTCCTAGGGTACAAATTACCCTAGCAACCCTGCATTGATTTGAATAAGAGACTGGAATATGAATAGGAGAGGGACTGAATAGAATGATAAGTAATAAAAAGTAACAATAACAATACATTTGTAGCCTTACAAAGCATTTGTTTTTAGATGGGGTCAGTGACCCCCATTTGAAAGCTGCAAAGAAACAGAAGAAAATTGCAAATGATTAAAAAACTATGAAAAATAAATAATGAAGACCAATTGAAAAGTTTCTTAGAATTGGCCCTTCTACAATATACTAAAAGTTAATTTGAAGGTGAACCACCCCTTTAAACCTCTTGCCTGGGTTAAAATATGGAATCATCCCAAATGGTCCCAGACCAAATCAGACATAGATGCAGTCATATGGAGAGCACACCAACAGAGCAGATCCACCCATGCATAATCAGGGTAACCCTACTTGTCTAATTAAGGGCAATTACTGTTTGTTATGAGTGGTAACTTTGCTCCTATTTTAATTAATAAGCCAGAAGAAATGCACTTTTGTCATTATGCATACAGGTAGAGAGTTTGCATCCAGTCCATGACAAGGGCTTATTTAGCATCTCAGGCTGGTGAGATCATCTGGCTCAGTACTATTTTGGGATTGTAATAAGATTACAAGTTTCCATCAGGGAACATTAGTAATCCCTTTGTGGTGGCGGAGACAGATGCACAGTTCACTTTATATTGTGGAATGTAGTTTTTTTTGTGGAGAGGGTATAGCTAGAACCTTATTTGTTCACTTATATTTGCAGGATGATGTTAACTCCATTCTTGAAGAACCCCCTAATTTTCAACCGGCTCCCCCGCAATCAACAGTAGAACATGCTCCACAAGTCAGGCGGCAGGGTAGGGAGCATGCACAACACCCCTCTTCAGGATCATCCCAGTCTGGCCTTTTTTTTACAGTTCCCCCCACTAACCCAAGCCCTCCTCTTCCCCCTCTGACCAGTCCTCCTGCTTCACCATCAACACAAAACTCAACTCAAACCATATATTCCAATCATTCCTCCAAAATGACAACCGCCTCTCTCCCTCCTGCTCAGCTGGCTCTAGTTACACAGCATCCCCTTACCCCTTTCCCAAGAGTCCAGTCCCCAACAAGGTTAAAGGTCATGGGGGATATCCCCAGTCATCCACCTTCACCTACAAATGGAGAAACTTCAGACAACAATAGTCAACATTTTGTGATGGTTGAAGTTCATCGCCCCAACAGTGAACCAGATGTGAATGAAATTCGAGCTGTTCCCCAGACAAGAGGTGAGAGCCCTTGACACAACATAAAACCTTCTGAGGAACAGAGGGACCCAGAGAGATTCCTGCTTAGGGCTTTCTTAGCCATTTACATACTTCTATACATTGGGAATTAAATTAAATCAAAGCTAATATGCACATTAGTAAAATAATTTATAAGTAGCAGGCAGCGAATGGGCTTTAATACCTTCTGTGACATATGTTTCCTTTGTGTTCAGCAGTCCTGCCCCTCTCCCCTCCAGCCTCCCTCTCCCAACTTTCGGACAGTGGGCAGACCCTGAGCGAGGACAGTGGAGTTGATGCAGGTGATGCTGGTGGGGGAAGCAAAGACAACAGTCCACAGCCTCAAAAAACAAAAGGACTGGAGGGATTGCTAAAACCGGTAAGAGAACCACTCTTAGCTAGAAATATTTTCTAAAGAAGGTGATTTGCCATCATTTGTAGAGGCTCCAGGCCCGGACTGGCAATCTGTGGGTTAGGGCAAATGCCAG
>CM044445.1:8392396-8403209 GCA_024363595.1 Xenopus borealis
AAGGCTAGGATCGCACCATACAGATCTCCACAGGCTGAGAATCTCAGGTTTTGCCACTAAAATTTGCCACATCTGCTTGTGTCCAAACAGAGGTAATGTTTCCTGGTGTAGGCAGATCAACAGCAGGTAAGTAGATTAGAACATTTTCTTGGAACTACCTGCAGACACCCATGACCCGATCAATTCCTAAACTACAGTTCTCAGCCCCCTTTGGTGGGATTTTCAAACCTGTTGCTAAATTAAGTTCTTGGGGATTCTGACTGATCTAACCAGTGACTGAGAATCTGGAATGTTTCAGTACAGGAACAGCTTGTCAAACCCACATCTTAACTTGCAGTGGCACAGCTCAATACTGAATGAAATTCTATTCAAGCTGCAAGGGTTTGTGGCGAAAGATGTTTTGTGAAGGGGAAGTGTGTGGGGGGTATTGTGAGCTGGGGAAGTGGCGTGGAGAGGGAGGAGGATGCTGAGGAGAAGCTGTATTTTGATCAGATGACTTGGCTAAGAGACTTAACAGGAATGGCTGTGACAGCATTACAAAAGTAAGAAAGAGGGGCAATAAAGGAGACGGAAGAGTATGGGGAGGGGAAGAGAGAAATGCCACATGGGCAGCAAAAGAAAGAAAGAAAGAAAGCGACATGAGCAACAGAGTGTGGGGTACGAGAATTTGAGTGGTAAGGAGTGAGACAGCTAGAGAGAGACAGGAGCAACAGAAAGTTGGAGGGGGTACAGAAATTTCAGCGATAGGGGAGAGACAGCTAGAGAGAGAGAGAGAGACAGGAACAACAGAAAGTGTGGGGTACAGAAATTTCAGCGATAGGGGAGAGAAAGCTAGAGAGAGAGAGAGACAGGAGCAACAGAAAGTGAGGGGAAGGAGAACTTGAGGATAGGACATGAGAGAGATAGAGAGAGACCGGAAATGCAAACCGTGAAATGATGCAGAAAGCAGAAGAGAGCATGTTATATTCAAAAAGACAAGACACGAGGAAGAGGAGGAAGAAGTAAGAAACAAGATGAGAGCTGACAGAGGCAAAGAGACACATTGTTATTGGTTAACTGAGAGTGGCACTGGATGTGTATTTAAGAAGGCAGAAACGGGGAAGGACACAGGTGTATGTAATTAGAATGTAAAGACCAATGTCATAGTCCACATTTTCATTCTGGGAAGGGGCTGCACTGCGGGAAAGGGAGAATAGTAATGCAAAATGGGAGAGAAGTTGTGAGCAACAAGGTGTGAATAACAAGGCAAGATGGGGGTCTTGGGAAGGGGCTGTAGCTTAGACAGTGTGTAAAGAGTGTGAGTAAGGAAGACATAGTAGTTTTTCAGCTGGGATCCTTCTGCTCACCATGTGTAACTTGTACCTGCAGGTGACATGTCACTGGGAAAGGATTTGTGCCTCTTTTCCCGACTATGAACATCAACAGCAGCCATGAGGAGCATGAGATCAGTGGAGATGAAAAGAACAACTTTGAAGAATACATGGATGAGAATGGGATCATCGGTTTGGATGATCAAGGTGATCTGGGACCGGAGGAAGAAAGGATTCTGGAATTTGACCAAGAGTTGACTTTAGGACTTGAGGAACATCTGGTCTCATACCCTGAAGCTCTATCAGATGAGGAGCTCTCCGGAACACAAAGCTTGGGACAGTTTAGTTTCTCTCAAATTGCTGACGAGACCAGTGGCATTTTGCAGGAAAATGAAGCTTTGACCTCCAGCAACAGTATTACAGACATGCTGGACACAGGTGAGTTACCTTTGCTACACACCTAAAAGGCTGGTCCTTCATTTGGCCTCTGGCCTGCAGGGGCTTGTGCGGACAAGTAGGGTTGGGGTTGCAGAACTGCCATAACTAAGGATGGCTCCCCTGTCACGTACTGTGAACTCAACCTCTTGGGGAAGCCACTGGATTCCAGTCTAGGAATGATCTTCTGCCTATAACAGCCACCTTTGGTCTCAGGCCTGCCCTCAGATACTCAGGTTCCACCAGGTCTTACCTCATGAGAATCCAGCATCTTCCACAGGGGCAAGCAAGGGAGCAAAACGTCCAGCAGGGAAGGAGCCAATAGAGACATAGTCAGGCAAACCGGGTCAGAACCAGAAAATCAACCGCTGAGGCATGAGGCAAATGTTAGGTCAGCAAAAGGCTGTGGTCAGAACCAGAAAATCACAAAAGCAGACTTCAGGAGCAGGCATCAGAACCAAGGGAACAAGCAAGCTTGGCCGACAATGGGCAATGTGAGAGTGCGGAGCAGGGGTTTTTATAGCCATGCTGATGGCAAACTCAGAACACCTGTGGCCGATTGACCATAAGTGAATTCATGATGCATGCCTAGAAAAATAAAAGAATCCGCCTGCCAGCTCAGATAGAACAGTGGCAGGCAAGTATGCTGAATAAAAACAAGCAGGTACTGTGTTCAATTCCAGACAGGAGATGACATCCCCATACTATTTTATCAGGGCCCTCCAGGTGGCCCAAATTATTGGCCCACTGGTCACCTGCATGCACAACTTGGTGTAGTCCCTAACAGGATTATAAAGGTATCCTGATTACTGTTAGATGGAACACAACTGGATCAGGGTCAATGTTATTTTATGGCTAATAATTGGCTTACAAGATAACTGTCGATGCCCCCGACCTAAATATTTCCAGCGGCTAGAGAGCCCAACGTGTTGCCTTTGACACAATTTAAGTCTTAAATTTTCACAGCCAGAGCACTGCTTTTAATTGCACTGCAACACCCAGCACCCCCAGAGAGATTTTGTTATTTGAATAGTGCACGATGGTGGGTGTTAAGAACAAACAAATATGAACACCTTATTTTCATGTAAGCAGGCTATTATCATTTATAATGGTGTAGGTTATGGTCTTCAAACTAAGTACATGCATTAACAGACTATTTAAAAAGTTATTATATTCACTAAAAAAAAGGTACCTCTCCTTTTATAAGGAATATTGTTAGGATGTGTGAAGGAAAGATCACCTAGATATTATGAGCACCTAAAAACACTTCATACAAACTTGCTGTTCTCTTTGGCAGATGGACATGAATTAGAAGATCACCCGGATGCTTCACTTTCCTTGCCTCCTCCAACAGATTGGAGGCCCCCAAGCAGAGACCTACAACTTGATATGACAGAAGATGAACAGGATGGTGGGACCTCGTTAGGCAGATCTGATGAAGATGATGAAAGCTGGGGCCATGAACACTCAGACCTTCCATATGATAACAGCCCCAGCCCTGAGAGGTTTAAAGATTACAATCAAACATTAATGGGGAGAGAGCAATGGGACAACCCCTCTATATCTTCATGGAGTCATGCTAATCCAAAAATATCAGCCCATGAGGTAGATATACCCAGCATATTGTCAGTTTCCCCATCTCAACACCCTATGTCCAATCACTGGGGAAATGGGATTCTTAGTGATCTTGGAGGACTGAACATTACCTCACGTATAGAAGATGAGACCCTCCCAGAATCCTCCTGCACAGACAGTGGTGAACCTTCAATTGCTGCTTCTTCTGGAAATCACCAAAGAACAGGCATCAGCCACTCAAAAGTCTTGTCTCAGTCCAACCATACACCTTCTTCAGGTGGGACAAACCGCTCTATCATGAAGCCCTCAAAATCATCCACTGTTCCCATTTATGGTAGAGGTCAACTAAATTACCCTTTGCCTGACTTCTCCAAGGTAGGACCACGTGTAAAATTTCCTAGGGATGAAAGTTATCGTCCTCCGCAGTCCAAGAGATTAGAAACAAAGCCCCAAAAGTCCCCATCTATCTTCAAGTCACCAGCAGAAATTGTCCGTGAGGTCCTGATGAGCAGCTCGGAGAAGCCTACACAGGAACATGCTACACAACGCACTGTCCCTACAGATTTTCAGAGCCCCCAGCAAGCCACTGACCTAGTGCATCAACTACAGGTAAACCAAGGATTGTAGTGGAGTTTTGCTATTGGGTTGGTCAAGGTTTATAAATAGTTCTATGGAGATAATTCAATTATAGGTGAATACTTTGATCTATTTCTTTGACATATATGTTTTTTTTTATGCAAATAAGTATTTTCTTCTGTTTAACCCATCTCTTAAATGAACCTGAATCTTTGTGGCTCAGCACCTTATGCTATTATCACTTATCCTTCTTGGTTCTTCACTACAGGAGGATTACAACAAGCTCCTCACTAAGTATGCAGAAGCGGAAAATACCATTGACCGCCTTCGACTGGGAGCCAAAGTAAGGACATTGTCCATGCTTCTTAGTATATGACCAGCCAACATGTCAGTGTTCCAGGTCATGTAATCTGGAAACATGGTTAGCATTTATAAGGCTGTCCCTAAGGTAAGCGCTAACAATGCTTGGACCATTCCAAATAGTCTAGTTTGGTCTTACAGTCTTATAACATACTTATGGATTGGCTGGCCAATATAAATGACTAGTTATAAATAGGGTATATTTGTTCTTTATCTTTTACTTTTAATATTATGAGGTCTTCATTGTATCAGGTCCTCAAAAGACATCCTGACTCTTTTTCCCCCCGCAGGTGAATCTGTACTCTGATCCCCCTAAACCAAGTCACAGTGTCCAAATGGGGTCAGTGTTGCAGGGTTCTAAGGTCATGGAGTTCACCATTCCTCAAGCACAAAGGGCGACATTTAGTTCTGACAATGATGGCGACGGAGTAACAGAGTGGGGGACAGGTAAGATGCTTCCATTGGTTTTTCTTTATTCTAATCACTGAAGTGCATACATTGCTGGATTAAAGCAATTTTCAGTTTGTTTTGTTTGGAATTGTTATTGGTCAAACCTGGAGCCAATGAATGAAGGCCCCTGATGCAGATGCCAATTATTGAATAGAGTTTTGAGAATCAGTCAGGTCCATCTGCTGTGCTGATTCATTGAGGCACTTGCACTATTGGATCAGTCACTGTGCTGCAGAGTCAATCACTCACCTGATCTTCAGATCAGCTGAGCCACCTGATTTTCTGTTTGCCCCCCTGGGTTTGCTGAGCTACACTCCTGCCCCTCCCCCTGCTTGTGGTGCTCTGTGGGGGGGGCATCTGCGTTTTGCACGGCTCCACAAACTGTTGAGTAGTTGAAGCACCTGAATCATGGTTTGGTTGGGCCACCTGAGCTGCTGTTAAGCCAACAATACTACTGAGTGGTTAATCATGCTGTGTAATTATGATTGGCAAGGTCCAAGATAACGTTTGACAACAAGGTATTGGCTGAAAAGTGTAAATCAGTCTTATCCTGCCTAGGTTCACAGCTTTACTTGTCTCTCTATTTATGCACAACACCCCCTTCCGCTGCAAATGCTCTGATGGTATCACAGCTGTATATTGCTTCATTTCCTCCTTGTAACCTTGTAGTTCTCTTTTTGAGTCCAGCAGCGCTGAGCCCAGTGACCTTTGTTGTTCCCTTTCTTATTTTTAGTCAGCTAATAATCCATACTGAGTAGTATCACTTATTATTGTCATGGTTAGTGGTACCTACAGGTGCTTGCTTGACTCCTACCAACCTTAAATAATGCGAGGCCTCCTGTTTTCTAGGCCAATACATGTTAACCAGTTAGCAACTTTCTTACCAGTACTTAACCTAAATACATAGTCTTCTTTTCCGTATTGCTCTTTTTCCCATGACAAGACGGGGGGTTGAAACTAGGTTCCATAAGAGGAGCAGATGAGGAATTCTCATTATGTTGGTATTGATAGAACTTTTGATACTTGAAGGATCTCCTACTACTTCAAGCTGCTTTACACTGCTTGGTCTAGTTATGTCCTTGGGTCTGAGCCCTCATGTCTGGTCATGGTAAAAAAACCCAGGAACCGATATCTGTATCAGAGTTTGTACTCTGAAATTAGTGGTGGGAGCTAACTGAGGCATCTTGTAGGTGGCAAGACCCATGCCCCTCCAGTTATTGCATATATTTAAGGATATGTATGCAGTGATTTGACTTCAATGGTGGCTAGGAAGTCAGAATTTATTTGTGCCTGTTGTACATAGAGAAAAGGGACGTGATTCCAGGGCACTAGTCAGACATCTCTCGGAAGCTCGGAATGCTTTACAGAACTACAGGCAGCGCACAAAGAGGCCACTGTGCTAATATATTGTCTGTACAAGTGTCACTTCACGTGCTACTCTGCAGCTGCTCTTAAAGAGACATCATTATCTAACTTAAAGGTTTTATGTATACATTGACTGTAATGTGTAACCATTATATTTGAATGTGCTGCACTAATAATGAAATGGAATATAAACATGAATGTTAAGTATGATAAATGATCATTTTTCCTTTCCATTTTGCTTTTCACCACTTTGAAATTTGCACTGCACAGGGGTGGGGGTGGGATGGAACTGCGGAATAAAGTATAATAATGACTAACACTCACATTGTATTTTTTCGTTAGGGCCTCAAATTCCAGACCATCACACTGAGACCCCCACTGTCATCCCACAAGCTGCCCCCTCCCCTTCTTCTTCACCGCTCCACCCATCAGAAGAAATGGCATCCACTCTGTCTTCTCATATCTTTGAACTAAACCAGGAGGTGAGAATCACTTACATCCCAAGCTCCAATAATCACAGTATTTTGCCAAAATGGCAATATAAACCCCCAATATATTTCAGAGGACTGTACAATAGATCCCAAATTGTGGTGCTTGCCCACTTTAGGAGTCTAGTGCAGTGGCATGGGGTGCCCAGTCTGAAGACCTTACCTTCAGATTTAAGGGTAATTTAGGGTGATATTAGAGGTTAATACATTTAACACGTATTCTTGGAACTATGGTAGTATGGCTGATACCGTGATGCTTTCAAACGTGTTACCTCTATCACGTTGTCTGCAGCAAATTGTGTATTTACACCTTCTGTTTGTCCCAATACAGGTTGGGCTTCTAGAGGAACTGAGAAGATCTGGAAAGCTGAATCTAGAAGAGCAGCAACAGGTACAAATCATTACTTACTCTATCCTATTTTGTTTCTTCCTCTTATGTTTATATTCTTGATACATCATCGTGACCTGTAATATATATATATACATATATATAAAACAGCAACAAAAACCGCACTCACAGGACTTATTATTTATCAAAAAATGCAAAAAAAATTTTATTACGACGTTTCGGCTCCTATACTTGAGCCTTCTTCAAGTGGTGTGTACAGTGAACATAATAATAACATATATATATGATTTCCCTAGGGGCTTCATCTAACGCCCAGTAGATCAACTTTGGACCCAACAAATGAGATAAGAGAGAGTAGTAAACACAGAAAAAAACTTTAAACATGCCTGTAATCCAGTGGCATAACTATTACCGGGCCCAACAACAAATTATTTTTCAGGTCCCCAAAATGTTTAAAGGTTGACCTGTTTTACCAATATGTATTGAATTTATACATGAATTAGGGCCTTGTGGGCCCCTATACTTCATGGGCCCCCTGCAGCTGCAGGGTCTGCTTCCTCTATAGTTACGCCCGAAGCTTTAATCCATTGCAGTCACTAAGCAGTTAGCTTCCACTGCTGGAATGAAAGCAGACATCTACTGTATTCTCTCATGTATTCTTGTGTTAAGCAGTCGTTCTTTTCTTTCCCTACAGGCTCTGTCGGAGCTGCGGGGGTCTCTGGACGTATTACAACGCAGATATCTGAGAGCAAGAGAGGAACGCCGTTTTGGACAACCCCATGAGAGCACATTTCAGGAGCTTGACCCAGACAGGTACAGAGTCTTTGGTGAAGGGGTAGAAACAAAGAAGCTGTACCTATATATTGTGTGCTATTGCAGTAGGAATATAATAAATAGGTGCTGATGATGGTTGAATGCAGTTCAACCATAGAGAAATCAATATTATTGGTGGTATCCAGAAATACAGCCAACCTACATTTGCCAAGGATCAAGGCAGTAGAAATAGAAATCTTATATTTTAAATATTGGATTTAAAACGAAACTTTAGCTGAGTGCAGGAAATACCTTACCTATGAAAAGGACAACTAGGTTTATATAAATCTCTCTCCATTAACATATAAGAACAGAGGAAGCAGATTGTGTGGCTGTTGGGGACAAGTTATGGAAGTGCTGATGGCCCTTTGTTCTGGGCAAAACCAGGCAAAGCTTTTCATTTATTTCAACGGCACTAGAATAATTACAAGCTATATACTAACCACTCTTAATTTATGGGCCATTAATTATATTTATTTGCTCTGTTTGAAGCAGATAAAGAATAGTAACATATGATCTAAGCTGTTACCAAGAATCAAAGTGTGTTTGTCTATATATTAATGATATGAATTTATGCTCTGTCCAGGGTCCTGGAAGGAGCAATATTTCAGCTTGGTTTTCAACTAGATGAACTGCAGGAGACTATAGGAGACCAAATAGCTGCCCAAGCAGAAGCAGAGCATAAAGTAGAATCTTTTTCTCCTTCACCAGTACCATCCTCTGTGGCACCCATTCCAACTGTCCTCACTCCATATCCAGAGGTGAGTGGTTTTCCTATATTCACACCTTCCCACAAGCACCCAAGAGTCACACACTAGTTACCCTCCTTCCCTTTGTTTATATCAAACTTCCAAACCTAAATGCAATTTTACCCCCACACCCAAAGTCCTTGTGTCACATCCTCCGGCTCTCACATCATGCGCTCTAATGCACAACACTCTCCCACAGCAGATCTCACAATCAGAAGAGCCTGCAGGTCTGCTCAACACAGGTCTGGATTCAGTCAACAAAGGGGAGGCTGGTGAGGAGTTACCCCAGCCTTTACTCCACAAACAGATACAGGTGGAGAAGGAGTATGACACCCTTATATCCACGTGAGTTACTACACACTTGACCTTGGATCTCATGTACATATTATATGCATGTACATATTATATGCAATTTTGTTTATTGTTTTTCCTTTGCTCCCAGGAAGCTGTTTTTTTTAGTGTGCGCCTCTGTGTTTTACATTATTGTCTCTTGTTTTTCCCACCTACAGCTACAGGGTATTGTTCCCTAGATCTGCTGTAGAAAGATGGGGCTTCAAGTTACTTCTCTGTTACTATTACATATTATTGCTCTCAGGTTCTTGGGTGATATTATTGCATTGTTCCACTTACTACGCATTTACACACAATTACACATTTCTGTTTACACATTTCAGTATACATTCAGAATATGTAGCACAAAACAGAAGTTTTAGCATTGCACATGTTATTGTTCATTGGTGTCCCCAGGTACAACAGCTTTAAAACACTTCCTGATGCATTGGGATTAGACCAGGATGAGTGGCCAAAAACCCACCAAGAGGATTCCAATACACGGGACACTCCAATAGACACTCGATGTCAGGACCAACCGCAAGAGGCTAGACCACATATATTCTCATTGGATACACGGCCATCATATAAGTTGCAGAATATGCAACTTCGAAAGCTTTCGTTTGAAACCACAGGACAGGATCTTGAATATGACCAACGCCCACTTTCCAGACAGAAAGACCATCAGTGGTTTACTGGCCCCCATGATTCTCACAATGATACAAGCTTAAAAACCCAACGGCGACCTTCAAGTCATAAGATCAAACTACAGCCTTCAGGACATGAGAACCACATGCAGCCAACCAGCAATGTGGAGAGAACATCTGACATTAGAACTCCGAGACAAAGCCAACCCCACACAGAGCCACGTAGACTGTCTCATGACCAAGGGATTCAGAAGCCTTCTCCTGATGGTGGAAGACAGTCATCAAGCAAGAGGTAGTAGCTACAGTACACAGATCTCTTCCTAATACAAACATGTATTTACCTAAATATTTTTCACTAATTAAAGTCAAATGTATGTGCACGTTAATGAGTATAGAATGATTTGTGTTGTGGTAGGGTCTCGCAGAGCCCAAAAGTTGTTCAGAAACGTGTCTCTCGGAGTTCCCCTTCCTTGTCTCGGTTAAGCGAAGAGTCTCCCAGAAGCTCAACCCATCAGCCATCCATGGATGGCGAGAATGCTCAGAGTGCTCGATCCAATAGAAGCAGCATTAGCAGCAAAAGCGTAAGCTCTTCTATCAAAGGAGAGAAGACACAGAATAAAAATAACGCTGTACAGGCAAGACACTTACTCTCCTTTTTTCATCCATGCAACTCCTGTTTCAAGTATGCATGTAAATGTTATTTCTGTTTATTACCTTAAAGGGGTTCTTCACTTTTGAGTTACTACAAGTATGATGTAGAGAGGAGACAATTTGCAATCGGAAAATTTTAATTTTTTTTTAATTTGTGGTTTTTAAGTCATTTTGCTTTTTATACAGCAGCTCTCCTGGTCGCAATTTCTGTCATCTGTCTGCCAGGGTTCAAATTACCCTAGTGACCATGCACTGATTTGAGTAAGAGACTGGAATATGAATAGAAGAGGACCTAAATATATAGATGAATAATAAATGTGTAGCTTTACCAAGCATTTGTTTATTAGATGGGGTCAGAGATCCCCGTTTAAAAGCTGGAAAGAGTCAGAAAAACAAGGCAAACAATTAACAATTGCAAAGTTGCTTAGAATTGTCCATTTTATAACATACAAAAATCTAACTTAAAGGTGAACAACCTGTTTAAATACGTTAAACATCATTGTTCCTTTTTTCAGTGCAGACAGTCTATGGATCTCTTCATTTCGTGTCTGTCTGTGCTTCTCTAGATCTCTGCTATCTCGCTCTGTCTCTGTTCTCTGCCTGTGTCTGCATGTCTCTGTGCTGCCTGCCAGTGTGTGTGTGTTTGTATCTGTGTTACCTCTCTATATGGTCATGTATATGTCTAGGCTCTTAGGGCTAGGCCAGACGGGGAGAT
>CM044445.1:8447356-8482320 GCA_024363595.1 Xenopus borealis
CAATTTGAAAACAACTGAACAGAAAAAAGTGTTTGGAAGGTGAACAACCCCTTTAATTAGCAATAATGTAACTAGGTAACAGGTTGTGTAGCTGCTCACCCCCCTGTCTCAATTTTCTTACTGACTAGGAGCTGCCTGTAATCGGCTACGCAGTGCGTGATCTGCCAGGGGGGCCTGGTCTAATTGCACCCCCTGCTCCCCCGGTAGTTCCGCCACTGTTAATAAGGGTCTCATGGGGCCCCCAATACCTCCTGGGGCCCCTGCAGACACAGGGTCTGCTTCCTCTGTAGATATGCCCCTGGGTTGGGGGGTTGTAATTTGGGCAACGGATGCGGATTAGGGTTGAGCGAGGGTCAGACTAGGGAAATAAAACATTCATACCTAAGGCTATGGACGCATACACGGACTCTCTCTTAGTTTCGGCGCAGTTTAAAAAAAAAAAAAAACCCAGAGCGCTGCGTAAATACGCAAGCGGTTTACAGCTTAGGAAATGACACATTACACTAGCATATTTATGCAGCGGTTAACTAAAAAAAAGAAAAAACCCACCGAGGACCACTGCATAAATCCGCATGTGTGCCCGTAGCCTAAGTGGTTGTGGATCCATAGGGACTGTATTATATAGATTAGCACCTGGATATATTGCATAGTCTGATTATCGGACTAAACCAAGTGCAGACTATGATATCTTCTGCTATCGACTTATACATGCCCTCGACAGGTTTCAGATGCCGGATTTTTAGATTCTGGCTTTTTGCAGCATTAAGGTACGGGTATGGAAACTCTTATCCGGAATGCGCAGGACCTGTGGCATTCCGTATAATGGATCTTTCCGGGATTTTTTTTTTTTTTATTACAGTGAAAATTTTAATTTAAACTTAGAGACGGCCGTTCCATAATTCAGATCTTTCTGGATAATGGGTTTCCAGTTAATAAATCTCGTAAATTCGTTTTTTTCCCCGTGAAGATTTTGAGTTTTTGCCCCAAAAACCCCAACCAGAAAAAAACCCCTAAGAGTATATCGACAAAATCAGCTTTAGCAAATCTGACTTAAAGCTTATTTCCATGAGTATTTTCCCTAGTCTATTTGTTTATGATTTTCATCCAATTCTAAAATATAGTTGGCCTCTAAATGGAAAAAACTTGGACGGCACCGCATTGGCGTTCATTCACCGACATGCGTCACTTCTGCTTAAAGATAAGACGTGGAGCAGAGAAATTGACCAAAAATGGAAATTATTAGCAAAGGATAAAATAGACAGACCATAGAAGAAAGAAAAACTTAAAGGGACGGTATACCCACTTTCTCAACATGAGGGCAATAAAAAAAGGTGTGTTAAGCTAAACAGGGCAACAGTTAAAGCTGAGTGTATAGTAGTGTCTTCAGGGTTCAAGCAGGAGGGTGGATCTGATTATGTTGGGGGCGTTATGACAATTGGTTGATGGCCAAATTCAAATTCCTTTCCAAATTTTCTAATTTAGAGATTTGCATATAACCTGTACAACCTTTCTGAAAACAAAATAAGCCCCTGGTAGTGGAAGACATTGCTAGACATAATTTACTACATGAAAGGGAAACTGTCGTGGGAAAATGTGTTTTTTTCAAAACGCATCAGTTAATGGTGCTACTCCAGATCTCTGCACTGAAATCCATTTCTCAAAAGAGCAAACAGATTTTTTAATATTCACTTTTGAAATCTGACATGAGAATAGACATATTGTCAGTTTCCCAGCTGCCCTCAGTTATGTGACTTGTAAAAAGTGATTGAAGTTTATCAGAGCACAAGTCACATGACTGGGGGCAGCTGGGAAACTGACAATGTGATTGCTCATGTTTTCCCATGACAGTATCCCTTTAAGGGATACAAGTACAGTTAAAAAGAATTAATTTTGTAACAATTGTGCCACCTGCTGGTCATATAGCGACCATGAAGTGGTCAAAGAAGTTGACAGGAGAAAGAAACCGAATCCAAATACAAATTTACATATGCAAATAAGGGGCAGGAAAGAAAATGTGGAAGAAAATTTTTGTGATGAAAAGTAATGTGATTTCCCTCCCCGCCCCTTATTTACACATGCTATACACATGCTTTGGATTGGGTTCAGCCAGGCAAAAGGATCCTGTTGAAGAAGACTTAATCCTGGCCGAATCCCAAACCGAATCCTGGATTCGGTGCATCCCTAGTTTATTTCCCCTTTATCAAATTCATCATACTGGCTGCAGTTCTTCCATGCAACACAAGAGGGCAGCAGTGCTCATCTTTATTTAGTTAGGCAAGTTACACAAAGCGACCCACACCCAGATACCTGGCGTAACGCCACTGTTGCCTAGCTGCCCTATATTTAACTTTTTAAGCAGCTTTGTAAGAAAATGTCACAATAAGCCACTAGACTTCTTGTAATGAGGCCACGTGCCCTGCTGGAATGCAAGACATGGCACAGACCTGAAGTAATTGCAGGTGGATTTATATAGGACAATCTATAATAGTATTGTTATATTCACCAACACCACATATGCCAGGGCCTCTCATCACATACACCCCACTGGGGGGGTACCACGGATTTTAGTTTACACTGATATTTTGGTCCCACTGGCATCACTTTAACAATGATATAATTGGTTTCCATGGGTGGCACAATGTGGTGCTGCATCACTGTAGGTCACTGTGTAAGAACGGGCATAAGAATTGCTGAGGGGCGGAGGGACCCGTGAGAGTTGGGCAGCGCAGTGAGGGGCCCATGGGGAGGTGAGGGGGCCCCCAGTACAACCCTGACTGTGCCCACAGGGCAATTTTCGCACTGAAAACACTTGAGCCCTGTGTAAAAACAGTAGTGGTGTGTTATCCACCAGTATTGTTGTAGAGAGAACACCAGGTGTAACATTAGCTTGGGCTCAGGTTGACATTTGGTTGGTCAAATGTCCAACCAAATGTTAGGGTTGGGTGCAGGACAGACTGAGGGAGTACACTCCTCTTCTGCTTCCTAATATTGACTGTCTTTCAACCAGAGGTGCCCACAGAAGAAGCATACAGAGCAGGAAGACATGGGTATGGGTTGGCTGTGGGTCCAACCATAGCAACATTTTGCCGGTCATGGTTGGTGAGTTTTGTGGGTTATGGTTGAGTACCTCCCGGTAGTTCCACCACTGGATAGCAACTAACTAGGGGAGTGGGGCTCAGAATCCCATTTGGATGAACAGTCTTCAACCTGAATTCCAGGTATGGCAATAGTATTCCAGTTGTGAGGGGGTGCTATAACACTATAAATCAGGAGTGCCCATACTTTACTAATGCGAGCTCTACTTTTAGTGATGTTGTCCTATTATGATCTACATCCATAAAAGCATTATTACCATTCTGTTCCATGGAAAATATTACTTAATTATATAGATATATAAGAGAACCTATATTGCTATAAATAACTATTTCTTATGTATCTGAATGAAAAGCATGAAACAGGGGGGTGATATAGACTAGCGGTGGGTGATATAGACAAGCAGTTTGTTGACAGTGTCTTGAGATCTACTGATCACCAGCTCAAGGTCTACTGGTAGATCCCCATCGACCTTTTGGGCACCCCTACCATAAATGATAAGCGTGAGAGTTTATGTTGTGATGTTATTGTGGGTCTGGCCAAGCGTACATAAAGGGCACATCCCATAGTAGGGATAACTCTGAAAGAATACACTATAAATCTGTGCAAGTATTACAGCATAATTATGTGGGATAATCTGGGAACTGCGACTCATGATGGGTACATGGGAAATATTGGCTTTTTCCCCTAGATGATGAAATGGTCAAAGCTGCTTTTTTTTTTTTATCAGTGGGACTGAATATAAGGGTAAATACAATAATGAAGGTCATGGACAATATGTTGCTGTTTAGAGTGCTGCTGTGCATAGGACACTGAGGATCCTGAAAGAACCAGCTACAGCCAGCTGCATGATCAAGGAGATTAGCCTTGTTGAACCATGATACAGCACCCATGCAAAGAACACTGAGCTATTATAAAGGCTACCAATCGCTGTATTTTGATTGCATACCCTCTACGGTTCACATTGAGGAAGAATTCAGGTAAAAGGCAAAGAAAGGAACTCACACACTATAACGGCATCATGGATCAATGCTCATTGCTTGAAAGCACTGCTTTAAATAAGTTCCTGGAATATCTGTGGCTTCTGAATGGTGGGGCTGCACCCAGTGAAGGCCTCGTTGCTGTGAAAAGGGAGGGCACCCTGGAGATCACTCAGAGTGAGACTTGGGGCTGAATAGTTATTTACAGCAGGATTTCTGTAAAAGCCATGTTTTCATATCTTTTATTTTTCTGAGATAAAGGGCAAGTCTGCCCATATTTTGCTAGAACTGGAATCCTTGACATCAAAAGTCCAAAGACCTCTCACTAAAGGTGTCAGAATATATGTCATCTGTATAGAGGGACATACATACAGTAGTCCACATTGGTTCACCTTTAAGTTAACTTTCAGCTTATGTAACGCATGGTATCCCAAAACCTACAGACCCTTGGTCCTGGATTCGGCTCACACTTCTGCCTATAGCAGCCAACTTTGGCTTCAGGAGGAGGCCTCGATACTCAGATGCGACAGGACTTAACGTGAGAGGACCAAGAGGGAAGCTCTGGGCAGGTGAGGGAACCATAACGTATACAGAAAGGGAAACAAGGGACAGGATCAATACCAAACAGACAATACGGTACCAAATCAGGAAGCAGAAGTGTAGTCAAGGCCAACAGATTTGGGGTACAGTAGTGAGATCCAATAGAATAGTGGAAGAACAGGCAGAGGTCAGTACAGGCAGCAGAACAGCAAGTGTCAAGGTCAGGCAGTGGTCAAATAACAGAATCAGACAATATAACACACCCAGGAACTATAGAACACAGACCTATACTGGGCAATGAGTCAGAGGAGTTAGTCAGACTAGTGGCTTACACTGATCACCTGTGGCCAGATTGATAACAAGTGAATCAAGACAAGTCTATTTGCAATTACAAGTATAGCCATAGGAATGAAGAAAGCCCTTAGCTGTCTGATCACATAGAGCAGTGGTAATGCAGACAGCACAGAAACACTAGGTCTAAGCAAATTTGCAATTGAATTTCATTTTTTAATTATTTGCCTTTTTCTTCTGACTCTTTCAAGCTTGCCAATGGGGGTCACTGACTCCATCTAAAAAAAAAAACAAATTCTCTGTAAGGCTACTCATTTATTGTTACTTTTTATTTCTCATCTTTCTATTCAGGCCTCTCTTATTTATATTCCAGTCTCTTATTCAAATAAATGCATGGTTGCTATGGTCATTTGGACCCTAGCAACCAGATTCCTGAGATTGTAAACTAGAGAGCTGCTGAAGTAAAAGCGAAATTACTCAAAAACCACAAATAAAAAATGAACACCAATTGCAAATTGTCTCTCTACATCATACTAAAAGTAAATTTAAAGCCGCATCTATACAGACGTATTAGTTCAGAGGACAGAAAATATTTGAAACATTTGCCAAACCAAAGGATAGTTAATATAGATATTCATTCCCTGACAAAGAGCCAGCTTGCAAAAATGAAATGAACATTGAATTCTAACTACGTCATGAATCACCTCTGGCTCCAAGCAAGGAATCTGAAGCACCTCCCTACAGGGACTGTTTATATGTACGGAATGAAAGATATTTTTGGGTGAGCACCAGTCAAGTCAATCTTCATTTGGTCATATCATTCATTTTCACTGACTCATCTGTTTTTCCAGAATGTTGTACTTACGGATAAGGGTGATGTCAGTGAGAAGGACCCAGAGGCGGCCAATCATTGTAGGGCATGGTAATATGAACTTGACTGACACACTTCTGTTTTTGATTCCCAGGCTCACAGTTTAAAAAAGAAAACAGAGTTTATTGGATTTTGGATACTTCAGTGGGAATTATGTGAACCTCTAGATATATTATATATTATAGTTCCTTGGAAGCACAAGTCAGACATAGAGGAGACAAGGGACACACCCACTATGATTTAGGTGAGAACGAACAGAGTGCATTTTACAGTATACGAAGTATCTAAACATTTTAGTTGCACATTCCATGCAGTAACATCCTACCTACCCAATAACAATTTTTATTTCTTTGTCAGGAGTTTTTTCTGGATTTCCTCTCTTTCCAGGGTTACTTCTGCCATGAGGATATGTGACAACCTTGCCTTGTGCTACAGGGGCTAAAAAAAAAGCAATAGTACCATTATAATTACAAAAAAAAAAAAAAAAAGACCGAACTGCAGCTCTTTTTGTGTATTATTGTTTTTTTCCTCAACCGTGCCCATGTCTACAGGACTTCATTAGTAATCATGGGGCCTTACTAAATTAGCAGGGACCTCCCCTTGAGGGAGTAACCATTATTATCCCACCAGCCACCCTGACTGGAGTGCCCCTGTCCTCCCCTGGTGGTGGCCCTGCCTGTCTGAGCACAGTAGAGTTAGCTGTTTGCTGAGGGAAGAGGGGGCAGCATATGGTCTACAGCACAAAGTCTAGAAGTGTTGTATAATTCTGGGAAAATAAAGTCTAGCACGGGAAAATGTGTGCGACTGCCGACATAAATGATTTAGTCCTGTTGTAAATATTCCTATTAACAAACCTTGGCTGAAAATTATTTTGGATGCAAGCATCAGACTGGCCCACTGGCTTACACGGAGAAACCCAGTTTGGCCCAGACTGTGGTCTGTTGGGCAGCAGGTGTGTACATGATGGGTGGAGGTTTCTGGCATAGTTAAGTTGGGTTGAACAAAAGACCAATGTCCATCAAGTTCAAACCCTCCAAATAAAACCCAGCACACACACATATATATATACATATATACAAACTCTCACACCGACCCCTCTGTACACTCATATAAACTATACTGTATATAGCAATATCTATACTAATTGTAGATTTTAGTATCACAATAGCTTATGATACTTATGATCACACATCATCCGGCAGTGGATGGTACAACCTCACTGGTTGGGTGGCATGTAGAGTGGTTGAGTCACCCAACCTTCCCCCAAAGCTTCCTAAGTTAATTTCATGTTAATCATGGTACAGATATTAAAGGAGAACTAGCCCCCCATACCTGCCTGGCAGTTCCTATTATCTGAGGACACAGAGTAAGTGAAACGCCATACACATTTTACTTTCTCTCTCTTACAACTTTTTTAGTGTGTCTAATGTGTATAAGCCATCATCCTGCCATGTGCTGGGAATAAACACAGGCTAATGCTGGCCATTGACTACAAGATCCGCTTGTTTGGCGTATCTTTCATGATATGTCACTATTGGCAGGGCTATATCAGGGGTAATCAGAACGTTTAGCCTCAAGGCTGAATGATTGGATTACCACGAATGCAATGGGCTCCAAGGGGTCAGTCGGGAGAAAATCAAACCCGGTCCATATTGTGGCCAGATATCGATAGGGAAGCCCCATACATGGGGAGATAAGCTGTCAAATTGGTCTAAACCAATATATCGACAGCTTTATCTGCCTGTGTATGGCCACCTTCATTCATAAGGTAAATTGCTAATCATTTATTGCACTTGTGTTATAATATAAAATGTAAACCTTATACATGTATGGTACCTGGGGTTTCTTTCGTAATTTGGATCTTCATACCTTAAGTCTACTAGAAGATCATATAAACATTAAATAAATCCAATAGGCTGGTGTTGCTTCTGATAAGGATTAATTATATCTTAGTTGGGATCAAGTACAAGCTACTGTTTTATTATTACACAGAAAATGGTAATCATTTAGTAGTTTATTTGTATAAATGGAGTCTATGGGAGACAGTCATTCCCTAATTCAGAGCTTTCTGGATAACAGGTGTCCAGATAATAGATCCCATTTTATGAATGCTTTAGTGAGGTGACACTTATAAAATGTTTGAGGTGCCACCTCCCTTGCACTGCCCAGATGATTCACTTCCAGATATGCATTAAACGAAACTCACATACAGTAGTTCCATCATTGCTTCAGGGCTGGGAATGTCTTCCCCTGGCTTTGTGCAGGATCATGGGGGGAAAATGATGGAGGATCACTACTGGACAATGGTAATCTATTATACAAGCATTTATTGTGATTCCATCAGCAGACCTGGTTAGGAGCAGTTAAACCAAAGGCATTTATGTTCTGTCAGGTGCATATAGAAATATATAACAAATAACATAAAATGAGGGGAGAAGCCAAACAGATATACATTATAGAAGGTGCAGCAAATTCAGTAAGTGTAAGATACTACCACAGCTATTTATGTCCTGTTTGGAACCAACTTCCAACCATCATGTCTTCAAAGTCTTTTCCTGTCCCACCCCTAATTTTGCATTATCCCTTTTTTCATCCGTTAATTACTCCAATCTGTCTACTACTGAAATAAGATGGGGGGGAGTGCCTGTGTGATCCATCAAGAACCTAAGCCTATGAAAAAGGGTCTGGATGTCTATTTTACTAAGAAATTGTAACCCATAGTTGTTTCTTTTTTTGGCTGGACATTTACAATTCAAGGATGTTAAACTAAGGCGGGGCTTAATAATGGCTCTTCCTCAGCCAGATGAGAACATATTTGTTGCCCCCCAGACTGCTCAAAAACTCTGCTCAGGTCCGGACTGAGAATTAAAATAGGACCTGGCATTTCATGTACAAAGAGGCCAAATCAGCCCATATAGAGGCCCAAACAGTCCCCACCAGCCCACTAAATACTGACTTATTATGGGACCTTATAGCAACCCCTCTGGCATTTGCCAGAACCCATAGATTGCCAGTCCGGGCTTGAGTCTCTGCTGATCTCTTTGGGCATCATCATTTTATTATTATCTGGTCAGCTTCCCTCCCTCCCTAATATGCTTTCAGTCTTCAGTAATCTTATGAGCATAGTGGGGGTTATTTTTTACTTTTTGCAGTGATCTTACCGGCATGTCTGGGATACATATGTTCATAATTCATTTTCTGCAATGATCATGGTATATATATATATATATATATATATATGGGGTTAATATGCTAATTCTCTATTTCTGCAGTGATCTTACTGGCATGTCTGGATAATTATGGCTAAAGGGTGTGGCTCTCCTTTGGGGTGGAAGGGTGAAAGTGGCTGCAGTGGATGGTGCGACTGGGATGAGGTTCTCTGGTGCGCTCCATTACTCCAGTCTGATACTGCCAATGAGGAGAGAACAGGCAAGACAGTAGGAATCCTAGGAAAAACATTACCTTGTAAAGGGAGGTCCCAAATCATGTCTGTATATCACTGGAAGCCTCACCCCATTCACTGCAGTTTGGTCCCCCTTTGTGGCAGGAGTCCTGCCTGTGTTCATCCAAGGATGATACTTTTTCTAGTTAATAGGCCCATGAAGTTCTCAACTTCATTCATACCAGCCGTTAACTGAACAGAGTCTGTCCCGCAAGCCCCTCTAACCATATATTTTACCATATGAATATCTGCTTTGCATTTGTCCTTCTCCTTCACTGCTATGATCATTTCCCCTTGAGCTCTTTCCAAAACCGCTTTCCTGCTGAAGTAATCTTAAATGAAAATAGCTTTTATGGGCATTATTCACACATTTTTGGCTAAGGATCTCATAACTGACACAACTCAAGATAATATTTTTCAGTTGGGTATTTATGCCTGGCTGATTTTGTTTTCAATTTGTACACCAATTTCCAAGCTTTATACATAAAAACATGGTAAGTTAGGTTGAAAAAAGATACATATCCATCAAGTTCAAACTTTCAACTCTATTTTAATCTGCCTAACTGCTAGTTGATCCAGAGGAAGACAAAAATCCCCATTGAAGCCTCTCCAAGGTGGGAAAAAATCCTTGACTCCAAGACACAATGGGACCATTCCCTGGATCAATTTGTACTATGAGCTATCTTCAATAACTCTGTATTCCCTCACCCAACCCCTTCTTAAAGCTATCTAATGTATCAGCCTGTACCACTGATTCGGGGAGAGAATTCCACATCCACAGCTCTCACTGTAACAAAGCCCTTCAGAATAGAAACCTCTGCTGGTTGGGCCTCTGGGTACCTAAAATGCTACGGCCTAATTTGATTCTCATTCCTGACCTGCAAAACCCACTACTTTTAATTCAGTGAGCTTGGATTAATACACTTATTTTATGAAGATCATTATTGTCATTTTGCTTTGGTTGATATATTCCTCTAGGACAGTGTGGTAGCTCCTCCTAAATAATCCGGTTTCACGTCAGCGTTGGTTATAACATTGGGAAGCTCTGTATAATTGGTCGGACAAAGAGTGTGGAATAACTTGGCGACGTATAATCAGCCAAATGCTTGAAAAAACCTTGGTTGCTGGGGAAATTGTGCGTATTTGGGAGGAAATAAAAGTGTGCATGCACTCTTTTCAATGAACTCTAACACATGATCAAGTTGTAATGCGAGTTTCCTTGCCCTTTTAATTTTCCTTTGGTAGTGATGTCTGTATTAGCAGTTTTAGATTGCCAACATCAGGCTTTATGCTCAGCAGCTCTCTATGAAGGTCAGAATGTATGTAATTCCTGTATAGTCAGTTAACCCTACGTTTGCTGATTCTCATTTGGGCCATTTTTGGGGTTAGAAAAAGAAAAGGCTGTGTTTTAAACCTGGGGGTAATCTATACAAATGGGGTATTGTCTATGTGTGTAACCATCATTGTGGTTGGTATTAAATCAAGATGTAGGCAGAGTATTATTGCAGGGACATGACTTTGCAGACAAAGGGTTATCCTCAGTCAAAAATGGGTAGTTATTGTTCTCCATCAACATAGCTACAACAGGATCAACTTCCTCTAAGTTAGTTTATATCCTGTACAGGACAAAAAAACATAGAATAACTGTAATATGAAACTACAGCAGCACGAACATCCACTTGTAATGCACAAATAAGCAGGAAATATTGGGTATTATTTGCTTCTTTTTTTTTTCACTCCCCACAAAATCGTTAAGACCAAGTAAATGAATGAGCACTGAGATAAAATGAACAATGCAAATTGCAATGAGTAGATGTTTCTTGTGTTTTTTTCATGACTTTTGCTTTTACTTTGGGGACAAACCATGGCTGTATTATGTAACACTCAGCTGGAAACAATGGATTCAAATCTGAATGGGAGAAATTTGTGTTCACAACAAATCAAAACCAACACAGAAGTGAAACATTAACGCTGGGTTTAAGGACATCCATGGTTGGGCTTCATGACACTCCCTAAAATCCTGCTTCCCTAGGCCCAGGCCCTGTGGCCTTTAATCAAATCTGTGCCTGCCTGATCTACCGAGTGGGGACTAGGCTAAAAAGAGATTCATTAAACTGTTCAAATCTCCCAACAAGCAAGCTGGTAGCATGTAGGGTTGCCACCTTTTCTTGAAAAAAAATACCGGCCTTCCTATGTATTTATCTTTTTTTCCTATTAATAACATTGGGATCAACCATCAAAAATACCAGCCAGGCCGGTAAAATACTGACCAGGTGGCAACCCTAGTAGCATGCCACCTCTAAGATTGTGAAAACTTAGGACTGCACTTTTATGCCCTTGCCCCAAATCTGGGCATTATAATTCCTTATCACTGCCCAGGTCAAGCCCCCAAACGTACTCCCAGCTCTACCCAGTGCTGCCTCTTTCTGAGGCATATTTGGGTGAGTTTAAAGTCTTTTCAATGGGTGGGAAAGGATGCACCCTGTATATTTATCAAAGAGCAGTGCCAGGCCAGACTGGTCAGAATATTTAGGTGGAAACCTAAATATTCTGACCAGTCCTAGGCTCGTGCCTACTCTGCCTACCCCTTGTTCCAGCCCTGTCAGAGTGACATTAGAGATTGCCACAGTCCCCTAGTGTGAAATTCCGCCACTCTCCATTCATTTCTATGGGATTTTTAAAGGAGAAGGAAAGCTACAGACCAGTGCTGGACTGAGAATCAAAATAGGCCCTGGCATTTCAGGTACACAGAGGCCCAATCATCCTACTTAGAGGCCTAAACAGACTCCACCAGCCCACTAAATTGAGACTTTCTATTGCAACTTATAGCAGCCCATCTGGCATTTGCCCTAACCTACAGATTGCCAGTCCGGGCCTGCTACAGACTCTTTATTGTCAATAGATTAACTGCAAAAGTGCAAGCCAGAATGCTATATTTATTCTGTAGAATGTTTTACTGTTTGTTATGGATAGCAGCTGCAGTATTAGTTTAGTATGACATCACTTCCTGCCTGAGTCTCTCCCTGCTCACTTATAGCTCTAGGCTCAGATTGCAGCAGAGAAGGGGAGGAGGAGCAAACTGAGCATGCTCACGCCCAGGGCAAGGAGGTTTAAGATGAAAACAGGAAGTCTGATACAGGAGCCCATGTGTACATAATAGAAGGAAAGAAATACTCTTTTGACAGAAGACTCAGAGCAGAATTACCAGGGTTTACTGGTGTATTTATATAGACCTTTCTGATAAAGCTTACTTAGTCTTAACCTTTCCTTCTCCTTTAAAAGAGTATTTATCAATGAGTGAAAGTAAAAAATCACACTTTGATAAATATACCTTTAAAAATGCTATATAAATGAATGGAGAGTGGTGGAATTTCACTCAAGAGGAC
Organism: Xenopus borealis; assembly: GCA_024363595.1. Taxonomy (NCBI): domain Eukaryota; kingdom Metazoa; phylum Chordata; class Amphibia; order Anura; family Pipidae; genus Xenopus; species Xenopus borealis. The sequence continues at coordinate 8,459,960 of CM044445.1, forward strand.
TATGGCAATCTCTAACTTCATTCTTTAATAAATATGCCCTTCTGAGTTGACATGCCTACTTTATAAGCTGATACTATAATGACCAAGCCAACTTTCAAAGCTCCCTCGGTACCGAGGACTGTAGCCTATATTTCTGGGATGCTATAAAACATAAAATGTTGACTTCATTGTTTTAAAAATGTCAGAAATTGCTGTCAGTAACTTTTTTAGCTTTAGAGCATTTTTAATAATTGTCGGTAGGAATGATTGGTATTTCAACATCAAATGAGGCATTACAAATATTTTGCTGCTTCTGGAATAGTTAGAGAGGGGAATTATAGAAATGCAATAACTATAGTGTAATGTCAGTGATTAAATCACCTGAATGGTGTAATCATAATTAGTGCATTTTTGTGTATGAAAACAGTGCTGTCACATTGCAACCACCTTACTTCATCCCTTTACTATCTATGGAGATCTCACTCTTTAATAAATATACCCTTCTGAGTTGACATGGGCTTATGCTCTCCTATATGGAGCAACCCAACTTTCAATGCTCCCTCGGTAAGGAGGACCGACTGTGGCCTGACTTCATTGTTTTAAAAGTGTCAGTAACTCTTTAAGCTCCAGAGAATTTTTAATAATTGTAGGTAGGAATGACTGGTATGTCCACAGCAAATGAGGCATTACAAATATTTTGGTGCGCCTGGAATTGTAGAGGGGAATTACAGAAATGCAGTAATGTTGGTGTAATGTCAGTGATTAAATACAGTTCAGTCACCTGAATGGTGTAATCATAATTAGTGCATTGTTTGTGTATGAAAACAATGCTGTAACTAAAAAGCGGCACATACAGTATATACTTTGCAACCACCTTGCTGTATCCCTTTACAATCTGATATGTGTCCTTAGTATTCAGCCTAAAGGTGACCATACACTATAAGATCCGCTCATTAGGTGTATGGAAACCTTTATTTCCTAGACAGTTACAGACTGATTTAAACTAAATCTATGTCAGCAATTATTTTCATGACAATTTACCCGCAAGAGGACAATATTTCATAAAACCAGCGGATGTGTGCAAATATATACTTGTATCTTTATTTATCTAGGGCTACTGGCCAATAAATAAACATCAATATGCTAGCCCTTTGATCAGCTCTTTTATCATTCGCCCACTGTTGCTAGTTAAGCTCCCCCACAGTATTAAGACTAGGCCTTACCCATAACCCACAGGAATGGTATGCCTGTAGATAGTGTGATAAAGTGAGCATGGAACTCCCAGCCCGGTTAGGCCAATAGTGTGAATCATGTGTATCTCTAATCAGTATGTGTGTATTGAGTTTTTCTGTTCTTCCATATTGTCTCCTTCCTCTACTTATCTTATCTTATTGTGTCTTATCTGTGCAAGACAGCAGGCGCACAATGCTGTTCCTTGACCTCTTGACATCAAGGTGGTCCTGGTCCTGAGATCACAATCATATGCCCATTCAAACACCCTGCAACACATATAAATAGCCATGGCAATCCAAAATAAGTCTAAAAATGATTACAAACACTCAAGGATTGGTTCTACAAGGATCATGAGTATGGGTTAGTTCCCCTCTGTGCGTTATATACTCATATAGCCTATCAAGTATTGTTTGGAGATTTCGCCAAACGAGTGGATCTCTCCCTGACTGGGTCGGACTGGGCCAGCGAGACACCTGGAAAAAAACAGGTGGGCACCGGCCCCGCCAGCCCAGACCCTCTACCCGTGCAAGTGTGCCGGAATTCAGATCAGGCAGTCAAATTGAGGTATTTCATCAACGAACAGATGCAGTCCACAAGCCAACAGGATTTTTATCTCTGCCCGATCATCTTCTGGCTGACTCTTGGCCAGATATCGATCAGGAGAGCCTGTCTGAGGACCCCATACACAGGCCAGTAAGCTGTCGACAGTTTTTATCAACCCATGAATGGCCAGCTTTACGTCTAGATTGGCCAGCACCCCCACTCCCATAAGCATTGCATTGGTTGAGATCAATTCATACTCACCAATCATGATGCTCAGCATGTAGACAGTAGCCTGAGTTTGCCAAGCCTCAACATGCCTGAGTAAATGACATTGTTTTTTGTGTGCATTGAACAACCTTGCAAAAAACAAGAAGCATTAAAGGGGATTTTTGAGCATAAATCAAGGGAAACCTGCTTTAGATGAGTCTATGTTCCTACTTGAAACTATTTCATAACAATCTGTTTTGCATCAGCATTGAAATAATTTGTTTATACCTGCTGAGGCAGTGCAGGTATGGCTGTATAATAAATTGCGGCTAGGTTGAGTTGGCGAGTTTAGGCCAGAGAATCCGACGAGGACCAGTGCCTACTGTGCTTTTTCCCAGTATCCCAAAGTGCCTGTCAGACACACCATTCTAATCTATTCTATATACACTTGAAAGCCAAGATTAAGGGTCAGTTAGGGTTAGGGTTGCCACCTTTTCTTAAAAAAAATACCGGCCTTCCTATATATTTTTCTTTTTTCCCTATTAATAACATTGGGATCAACCATCAAAAATACCAGCCAGGCCGGTAAAATACCAGCCAGGCCGGTAAAATACCAGCCAGGCCAGGTGGCAAACATTAGAATAACGGTCACACAGAAAATAGAAAGTAATTGGAAAAAGTCTTTATTTCTGGTGAACTATCTGAAACCAACTGAACTGGAATGTGAACAACCACTTTAATGGGGTTTGCAATTTGTTTTTATTTTTTATTATTTGTGTTTTTGACCTATTTAGCTTTTTATTCAGCAGGTCTCCAGTTTCAGCAATCTGGTTGCTAGGATCCAAATTGCCCTAGCAACCATGCATTGCTTAGAATGAGAGACTGGAATATGAATAGCAGAGGGCCTGACTAGAAAGATGAGTAATACAAAGTAGCAATAATAATATATGTGTAGCCTTACAACGCATGTACTTAGATGGGGTCAGTGATCCAGGGCCGGATTTACATAGCGGGCGCCCCTAGGCCTGCTGATGTTTGTATCCCCTGTTCCCTCCCTTTTATTCGCTCAAATTTTCATCATCGCAATGGGAATTGGCACACAGGAAATGTACATTTCTGAACCAATGTGGGTGTGGTTGGGCAGCATGCTGCCCCCTAAAATCCTGCTGCCCTAGGCCTAGGCCAAGGTGGCCTCTCCACAAATCCAGGCCTGCAGGGATCTCCATTTGAAAGCTGGAAGGAGAGTCAGAAGGAAAAGGCAAATAATAAAAAACTATAGAAAATAAATAATGGAGATCAATTGAAGAGTTGCTTAGAATTAAACATACTAAAAGTTAACTTAAAGGTGAACCACCTCTTTAGGGCAGAGACACATGTGGAGATTAGTTACCCGGCACAAAATCATCTTTTCTTTGGCGACTAATCTCACCAAACTGCCTTCCCACCAGCTAGAATTTAAATTGAAATCACCCGAAGTTTCCTTGTGAGGTGCTCCGAGTGTCATTCCTCCAGCGGGAAGGCTTTTTGGGGAAGACTTATCCCGAAGACTAATCTCCCTGAAACTCCATGTGTGCTTAAATTATCTGCCTCCTACCCCTAATCAAGTACCCTCTCTCCACTCTCATGCTGGCTGTTCCTAGCTGAGAGGGACTGTGATTGCCTATTTTGGCATGGGCATTGGAGGCCAGGAGACTGGCCAGGTTGCCTAAGACACTTGGCTGTCGCTGTTAACATATATATATATATATATATATCCTCATAAGGGCAGCACCCTGCTGCTATAGTTTGCCCCGGGTGCACGGTAAATGATACAGATATTTCAAAGAAGGCAAGCAACACTGGGATGCACAAATATCCCAGTGTTGCTGGTCTTCTTTGAATTTATATATATATAAAGATACCGGCACTCACGATGATAAAGTACATGTGCCTTGGTGCAGAATCCATAAATACTCTCAGGACTTATAAGTGAAAAAATTTTTATTCAAAAACTACAGACTGACGTTTCGGCCTGGTCTTTTTTGAGAAAGGCCTGTAAACAGGCTGAAACAACAGTCTATAGTTTTTGAATAAAAAAGTTTTTACCTATAAGTCCTGTGAGTGCTTATATATAGACCAATAGCTGTAACATTGTTGTAAAGTGAAGGGTGACCTAACTAAAAGGTGGACGCCCAAAGCAGGTTCAAACTAGTCCAACCAGTGCTTCCTATTACGTGACCTGTGTAAAAGCATTCAGCCTGAGGCCTTGTAGGAATACATTATCCCCTATATATATATATAATAAATATATATGAGGACTGGAGATTTATCACATCACTCTCTTAATTGAGTCGCTATTAATTGGCTTAAAAACTGGGTTTCACTAAATACCTAAAGTCTCAGAAATGAGTTTGTATTACTCATAGGTATCCGCAGCAGAAACAGTGACAATTTGTTGCACCCCTTTCTGGTTTTGGGATGGAAAGTAGGAATGCAGGCCTGGACTGGGAGTCAAAATAGTCCCTGCCATTTCAGGTACACAGAGACCCAAAAAGACCCAGCAGCCCATCTGGCATTTGCCAGAAACCACAGATTGACAGTGTGGGCCTGACATAGGCCCTATCATCTGAAGTACACAGAGGCCCAAACTGCCCTCCACCAGCCCAATAAATAGAGACTGTCTATGGAAACTTACAGCAGCCCCTCTGGCATTTGCCAGAACCCACAGCTTGCCAGTCCGGGACTGATAGAGACTGTCTATGGCATTTTACAGCAGCCCCTCTGGCTTTGCCAGAACCCACAGCTTGCCAGTCTGGGCCTGGTTCCAAATCTTGTAGGTCTGTGACAGAGTTGGGGATGGGAAGGGGGGGTTAAGTGGCCTGACCTTGGGCCACTGAAGTAACTGGGTGCCCTTTCCATCCTGACTGCGTCTCCAAGGTGTAGATTAAGCGATACAAGATAGACAGTGACAGTGTCTGTGGAGAGCAACAGGGGCAGGCATGGGTGTCGTTTTCAGGAGGGAGTGTCAGGACGGGAGGAGGCAAAGCTAAGGGACACTGACAGAAACTGCTGGGTGTGTCAGACTGAGGGAGAGAGAGAGCAAGAAACGGGTTCCCAGCAGCAACAGGAGGTAAAACACTGTATGGGGGATACACGGGGACCAGATAGCCCAAGAGATACGACTACACGATAGGGAGGGCGGGAAAGAGCATCGTACTGCTATGTGTATATATAGTGTGCGGGAGAGACCACTGCGCCTAAAATGGGGGGTTGCTGTATGGGAATGTGCGCTGCAGGGACACGCTGCCAAGCAACACTTTCAAGAGGATTTATTGAGAAACTTTTTGGCTGCTTCTAGAGAAGGAATTCCTGTTAGCATGCCAGCAGATATTAACGAAAGGGGAAAGAAAGAGGCCAGACAATGAATGAGACGGACTGGGTGTGGAGGTCAGACGCATAGTGCGCTCTCTGGGAGACAGCCAGCCCCACTGACACCCCCTTCCCAGTCTGTCTGTCTGTCTGTCTGATAACGTATGGTCCTGTCACCATTAGTGAAGGTTTCCCGTGTGAGAGCACATATTGTTTGGCCTCCACGTCAAGTTGTGCTGCTAAGATGAATAAAGCTGCTGCTGGGAGGTGTAGTTCATGTCAGCTGTGAGTGGGACACTTTCTGAGGAAAGAGCTACTCTCTTCTATATTGTTTCAGCTGAGTAATACTGTAACCTGCGGCCCTCCTGCTGCCCCCAAACTCCAACTGCCCCAGTTCCCCACAATAAACCAGCCTTACATTCTCCTGAGAGGAGCTCAGTCATTTCTAGTCTTTTTTTTCTTTACTTCAGACTCAAATACTAAGTAACTCTTTGTCCCCCCCATCATAGTATCATGCAGTGGCACTAAAAATATTGGCATCATGTAGAGAAGCTCCCATGCCATTGTTCTTCTTCTCCCATGACCGTCCATGCTGTTCTATAGTGATTATCCCTTCCTTGACAGCTCACACTCTCTCCTCCTATACCCAGGACACCCCCTTGTTCCGCACACCCCTTTCTCTTGGCAGTGATCACCAGTCCCTCCTCCTCCTCCTCCTCCTCCTCCTCATCGTCCTCCTCCCTCACACCCTCTGATTTCAGCAGACTGTGCCTCTAATCTCAGCTGTGTCTCTTTCTCTCTGGTAGGACCTGCCACTCTCTCGGCTGGGCCATGGGGGATGTAATATCCAGTCACCTGGATGAGAGCCGGCGCAACTACATTACAGGTAAGACACCTCCTTGTAAAGCCTTTCCCTGGCGTCTGGACTCCTGAGAACCCTTCACCTCGACATGTTGCACTGTCTTTCTATTAGGGACTGGAATTCCCTGCATTCTAGCGGTGTCTTTGTGGAGGGTGCTCTGCAGAGGAGCTAGCAATCTCTTTATGCACTATGTATATGTATTCATATCATGTGTCATGGCAGAAAAGTTTGACAGGATTTTGTGCTAAGATGTTCTGTGGGAAATATCTACAATTTAGGAAATGCTTAAGATGTTACAATTACAACCTTTCCTGGAAAGATTGTTTGTTTCAATAAACACGTGAAGAGCTGAATGTTTAGATATACAGATATAAACAATAGAATTCTATCTGCATGTGATGATTTAGCACAAACAATGACTGATGTTCAGGTGCCTGATCGAAATTTTCCAACCAGTCCGAAACAATGAACCGACATCCAAGTCTTCTGCCAATATCAGTTGGCTCGTTTCCCACAATACATTTGTTTCATACAGTATTATCGGGTCAGCTATGGCCACCTTTAGGGCTAGTCCAGATGAGAAGATTCGGGAGATTCTTCGCCTGGCGACTATCTCCCCGAACTGCTTCCCCCGACTACCAGCTGCTTCAATGAAGAATCACATGGGCCTATTCACACACGGCGCAGCATTTTCCAAAGTCGCCTCATTAGGTAATTTCGAGCAACTTAGAAAAACGCAGCTCTGCATGTGAATTGGTTGAGGCGACTTACAGTTTAGTGGGCGCGAGAGATGGGCAAGTAATTCAGGGAGATTACTCGCCCGAAAGAAGCGGCGATTAGTCGCCAGGCGACTAATCTCCCTGAATCTTCCCGTGTGGTCTAGCCCTTAGGCCACAGTGGGCAACTGTGAGCAGTTTCTTACATGAGATTGCCCCATCAGTGTAATTGTCTGGACTGTGACGGTGCAATTGTGGCATAGGTGATTTTTTTTTTTCCTTTTGCCAATATAGCTCGATATCTATCTTAGCTCTGACTGTAAATAGCAGGGCAACTATTTTTTTGCTTGAGCATATAGTCGCTCTGCTGGCGAAGAAATAAAATGCTCCTGGACCCATGCGGGGCACTCGTGGGTTGGGTGATTGTTGCTCCAAAATATGTAAGCGCACAGCACAGGGACAGTAAATCGTGTGATCGCGAGATGAACGGGAAGCCATTTCTGCCATTTTGTTGCTCACAAGCGTAGCTACTTAACGCCTGGAATCGATGTGTATGCGTCACAGTGCCTGTAAGTTAGCCACCTAATTAGACTGTAAGCTCTGTGGGGCAGGAACTCCCTTAGCACATGCCACTTCTTTGTATATATTTACATTTATCCGTTGCAATGTTTGTGTGGTACAAACTGTATTTTAAAGCTGTATAGAGCGTGGTATACAAATATTTACATAGGTATGTACAAATACCTTAGTGGTAATATTGACTTTATGCTGTTCAAATACAGTTGGCTACAGTTCCATGCAAATGGCACCCAAAATTAGCCTTATGCGGGCATCATCCCTTTGTGGCTCCTCTTTACTTCTTTATATGCCAGTGCTCTTTCTCACTGTACACTTGCAATCCATAGTACAGACATTATCAGTTGGGATTGTCCGCCCAACACACCTGCAATGAAAATTCTGTCTGTATGTGTGAGGCCAGTTTGAACAAGAGAATCTCTTCAGCCTCAAGAGGCTTTTAAAGGGGAAGAGTGTCAGTCCAAACAACTGGAGGAACAAATTTTGAGAGCCCATGAATTAATATCCCCCACTCTAAGAAATATGCTAGTGGCCGAGCTAATCTGTCACCAGATGGATTGGATTGTTGATAGGGTGGCTAAGGGTGTTAATAAGCAGGAATCTTTTAAGCGACATTGTAAATTGGTGAGAATAATTTGAGAATAATCATTAAAGGGGAAACTGTGTTTACTTGTGACTGAAGACAATGAGTATCTTTGTGTGCGTTTTGGAGAAATCATTTTCTTTTACTCACTTATTGTGTATTTACTGGTGCATTCTCCTTGGTTCTAAAATTTGCTGACCCCCCCCCCTACAGCAGACCTAGCTGGTCCTCTGATTGCAGCCCAAGGGATTTAGTTCCAGGCTTTCCCAGCTACAGACTTTCAAATGATAAATCATTGTTTGTAGGGGTTTTTGGCCAATATTAAATTGCACAGAAACACACTTCTGTGACTGGTTGTCCTGAAAGTCAGAGTATTTATAGGGCCCCTTTAGAAACCCCTCCTGAAGCACAAGGGTAGAGAGTAGCTGTGAAGCTGGTGGCCACCATATCTGGCCACTTGACTTCTTATACTCCAGCTCTCTAATGGCAACAGCCTTCAGGGGAGCAGAGCCCTATTAGGGAGAGTAGATGGTGTGGTTTGGTAGGGGGACCTCTGCAGGAGCCCCATGATCTATAAATATCTATCACCTCGTTCTTTAAACAAACAACTTTTTATGTGACACATGAAATAGGATTGTAAGAGTTAATTACGAGTCGAAAGATCCCTTTCAAGTCCTGATTATCCAAGTGGGAAAATGCAAGGGCGTGCCAGGGAGTTCTCTAATTTAGAGTCAGCACTTTATTATAGCAAGGAACTTTTATAAAAAAGATGGGAGCACTTTATTATACCAAAGGAACTTGATAAAAAGATGGCAGTTAATGCAGTGACTGATATCTCAGTGAGTGGGAGTACTGACATGTGACAGCAACAGTAGGTAGTCACATTATTCACAAGGCTCTTGAGGCCAAAACACAAGCAAAACAGCTCAAAGTGAATGTGCGGTGACAGCAGGAAGGAAGTCAGAATAAAAGCCCAGGGAATGAAATCAGCATGAGTTTATGTCCCAAGAATGGGGGAGTGGTGAGCCGTCTACACATTTTCTGCAGGCATTAATGCTGGGATTGTTGGTTGGCTCCGAAAATAAATCCCTGTCTGTACTCTTTAGGGTGGGTCTCCGTCAACGTGATACACTGTACCTTTAATTATGCTTTTTTTGTGCGTTACTGGTTCTAAACTAATTTTTTACCATATTTTTAATCATACTGTAAATTGGATTTAATTAAAAAAAAATATGTCTAACATGGATTAACATTATAATAACCTCTAGAACTGTTCAGTCCTACAGTTGGGATGGGCAAGTCCATACTGGGGTTTTAATGTATCCAAACCTAAATGCAATATGCTCAGAATTAAAGGGCTGGAATGAAACCACAGCTGGTTCCTAGGATTTGGTACATTTAAATGCGATTTGACCAGTCCCTGGCTGTGAATGTTCATTAAAGGGATCAGTTAATAGTGCTGTTCCAGCAGAATTCTGCACTGAAATCCATTTCTCAAAAGAGCAAACAGATTTTTTATATTCAGTTTTGAAATCTGACATGGGGCCAGACATTTTGTAAATTTCCCAGCTGCCCCTGGTCATGTGACTTGTGCCAGCACTTTAGGAGGGAACTGCTTTCTGGCAGGTTGTTGTTTTTCCTTCTCAATGTAACTGAATAGTACACAGTGGGACATGGGTTTTTACTATTGAGTATTGTTAGATCTACCAGGCAGCTGTTATCTTGTGTTAGGGAGCTGTTATAGGGTTACCTTCTCATTGTTCTGTTGTTAGGCTGCTGGGTGGGGGAAAGGGAGGGGGTGATATCACTCCAACTTGCAGTGTAGCAGTAAAGAGTGATTGAAGTTTATCAGAGCACAAGTTACATGACTTGGGGCAGCTGGGAAATTGACAATATTTCTAGCCCCATGTCAGATTTCAAAATGAAATATAAAAAAAAATCTGTTTGCTCTTTTGAGAAATGAATTTCAATGCAGAATTCTGCTGGAGCAGCACTATTAACTGAGGCATTTTGAAAAATGTTTTTTTCCCATGACAGTATCGCTCTAAAGGTGTGGGGAGGAACACTTTTTCTCATACCCGAGGAGGTATAGAACATTCTTTTTCAAATAGCCTACATTCTTCTACACTCACCCTACCTTACACACTGGATTTTTTTTTTTCAGTTAAGGAGCATGTTATATGTGTTGACTTTTTAAATAAAGGAGCATTATAGTTCCAGACCATCATCAATTAGGACATATGGTACCTTCTTGTTATGGAACTGGAATGACACGGTTCAGTGCAGTTGTAGGCTACCTCTCTGATGGCTGCTGTGCTTCACCTTTCTAAAGAAAATCTATTGAGTGGACTTGGACACCTTCCTGCCAGTCTGATGGCAGATGCATTGTGTAGCAGATGGGTCCTACCAGAAGACAGGAGCAATCTATGGAGGCTTTCAAGCTTGGACATACATATGGAGATGGTCCTATGTGATCACACCAACCTACTTGAGTGGCCATGTAAAGATCACCTAATGAGGAAGACCATTGCCAAGAGAGAACAACAAGTCCTGGGCCTAACACACAACCAGTAAATTTTGAACCCAAGTAGTCAGTATGGGATTTTATAGTGTTTCATGGACTCTGTATCACCAGGACCCATACATGTGGATTCCAGCGTGCTTCTTACAGCGTGCCTAATCCATTATTTAGTAAAGATGTTTGGGAAAGGCCAAGCTGAGGTAATACTTTCCAATTAAATGCATGACGTTCCAAGTATGTAATAATGAAGGGTATTCACTACGAGGAAAAAACAGTAAACAGAGAACTCTGCTGGGCTTTCACAAGGAGACTAATTACATTTGCTGGGAGGGACGATGACATGGATTTTAAAGGGACCTTGTTAAAGAGGTCACAATCTGGAGGTCAGGCTTACCAGGTCCTTGCAGGAAAGTGTCACTTTTTAAAGTTGTAAATACTTTGTGTTTTTATTTCCTTGGGTAATGAAGGGGTTAGGCAAAAAGAAGTGTACCACGTCTTCACTGTGAGATTTTGGAGGAAGGGGGGAGGAGGAGGGGGTGTTTCCAAGGGTTAAGGCAGGATGCGAGTACAGAAATGCAAAGGCTGTGGAGTGGGGAAGAAATTAAATGTGTAGAGGCAGAGAAATAAATCTGTAGGGTCCAGGGACCCATGCCAATGGTGCAGAGTTCTGCGTAGACCATTAAGGAAAATGTGAAGGAAATATGCGATTGTTAGACAAAGAAGGAAAAGGGATTCATAGTCGTTTCCAGTGGAGAAACTAGATATTAATACAGCCCCACGGAAAATTATATTTCAGGCCCCAAAAAATGTCTTGCAGTTGACCTGTTTTACCAATATTTATTTAAATTGTATATGAATTAGGGTCGCATTGGTCCCTGTCCCTCCTGAGCCCCCTGCAGCCACAGGGTCTGCTTCCTCTGTAGTTACATCGTTTTGATAAGCAGTGTTGAATAAATAAGTGAAAGAATGTTGTTGGGTCTTGTAAGATTGTGGTGTATAGAGCTTTCAGCAATAAACATGAAGGGATTTTGTCTTTCATAAAGTGCGGCTGATCTTTCTAAAAGAAGTGAAGCACCAAATCGGGAAGTTGGGGATGTGACTGCCCTCCTCCCACCATGGGGCCTAGCAGCTGGGGTTGCCCCTGGCTGGTAAAACTTATGCTTCATGCCAGGGAAGAAAGATAAAAATATAGGCAGATTTTTATTGCAGAAAAGGTTTTAACACTACCAGAGAAAGTGGTAATATATGTGATTTCAGTAAATGGTAACAGGTGGTGCATTGCAGATGGTGGTTGCATCCAGTTACACGGGTACTTGCCTCTACAATGTGTTGAGGTTCTGCTAAAAACTGAATCTACCACAAAAGACTTGTTTGAATCCCAAAATGAATGGGATCTGGAGTGCTGGTTCCTACAATGCTGGGAAATCACAATATGAACAATGAGTGAGGGTGGGATGATACCTTTGCAAGTACTGTGAGCAGCAGAGGTCCAAATTAAGTAGGTAAATACATTTTGTGACCTACAAAAATTTCTGTGTAAAGATCATGGAGACCCGTCCTTAAAGGCACAGGGACCCATTTTTGGATCCTGACCCATAGGTTAAGCATCCCTGATATTAGGGATTTATGTACCTCCTATTGTAAGCACCATTTATCTTTTAGAGGATATTTATTTGTCTAGTGTATTATAAATATATTCATTTATTACAGGGTGTGAAACCAGAGCTTGATATAATAATATTAACAAGTTTCAGTAATAATCCTTACTTCCTGGACACAGCAGGACGCTGGGAATTTTAGACAGCAGAACCACATGTTATAAATTTGTGGTGCAGGGCGTGATCAAGGAGTTAATCCCGGGAAGCTTGTATTTATGGACTGAATAGGGTTATAATGTTTCACGTAGAGTAAGGGCAGATAGAATGAATACAATGACATTTTTCTGCATTCCTGGAACCCCCTCCCTCTTATGCATGTTGCTAATAACTCATGCTTCTTGTTAATTTAGGAATTAAGTCACATCTTTGGAAATCCCTATCTAATAATGAAATGGGTTGTTCACCTTCAAACAACTACTTGTTTTCAGATAGATGACCAGAATTAACGACTTTTTCCAATTACTTTCTACATGCAAAGGTTTTTCTGATATTGAAGTGTAAAGTGTAATTTTTCACCTTCTAAAGCTGCTCTGGGAGGGGGGTAGCCGACCCTGGTCTAAAGAGATACATTTAGTCGATACATTTCTTCTTTGTCCCTGCTGAGCAGAATCTTTGGGATTCAATAAAGGCAGCTGTTAGACTTGATACAATAGTTGCTAATACTCCAGAGATGCTGCTGAGAAATGTATCAACTAAATGTTGCAAAATGGTATCAGTTTAGAGTCTGCGCCTGAATTACTGAGCTGCCCCAGACTCAAACACCAGAGACACTAACATTCAACTTTAATCTTAGATTATGGAAAAACAGTAAAAAAGTAAATAAATAATGAAATGAAAATAACTGAATGTAGTCAAATCCAAGTAACGTGTAATTTGAAGTCCCCTGTTTTCTCCTTCCCCCGTGTGCTTGTAGTGAAAGCTTGTGCAGTGGCAAATGCTCCTGATTCCTGAACTTTTGATTAACCCGAAAGGCAGTTGATTTTGCTGTTCACCAAATTGCTTCAGTCTTATTAACCTGAATTCTGTTGAGTAATGTCTCCATTGAGTAATGTGACCTATTCATTTGTTGGATCAGTAGCTGTTGTTCATTTAAAACTGGTTATTGACGGCCAGCAGCTTATTGGGTCATGCAGTGTGGGACTGGCCCAATGGGATACCAGGAAAACTCCGGGTGGGCCTTTTGCTTTTGACCATTTGGTCTATTTCATGGTCATTCCCTATTTTCTATGGGGGGGAAATATTGGAAGAATATAGTAAGTAGATAAAAATAGAAGAATAAAGAGTTTGGGTGAGGAGAAGGGGAATAATAGTTTGGAAAGTGTGCCCATGATCAATATTTTTCTGGTGGGCCCCAGGCATCCCGGTCTGACACTCGGGTCATGTATGGAGCCCTTCCAATGGCCTGCCAACTTAAATCTAATAATCAAAGAATCATCAAGATATCTATTGATAGGAGGAGGACCACATTGCTGTATTCATGATGACCTGAGGCTGGTTTTAAAACTTCAGTCAGTGGAGGACTGCAACAACAAGCTGATACAATCCACTCCCAATCTGTTAGCCCCCGTTATGATTAGTTTTTGACCCAGGGACAAATGATTGGATCATCCTGATATGACTCTGGCTTTTGTTTTTCAAATTGGGATAAAGATTGGTCTGTCCACCTCTAAACTAAGGCAGCCATAGACGTTCATAGATTGTTCGTTTCAGTACACACGTGTAGAGCTAAATGGTCAGGTATACAGATACAATAGATGTTCGGGTGCCTTCAAAGGCGCCCAATCAAAATTATCCGGCCTGCCCTATTGAGAAGCTAACTGATATCCAAGCCCTCTGAATATCGTATGAAAATTCGTTTTGTATGATAATATTGGCACTTGTATGGCCACCTTAATAAGGCCAGTGCCAGACCTTGCGGATCTTGCGTTTCTCCAGTCCCCTGCTGCTCCTCCGTTCCTTGCTGAAACAGATTTCAGTGCCACAGCAACAAGAGTTTGTATTTCGGTGCTGAAGTTTGCCGTGTGTGCCTGCACCCAGGCTGAGTTAATGTAACCGAGCTCAGGAATATCAATGAACGAGGGAGCCTGTATTTCTCCCAGGCCAAGATCCCAAGGTTTAGCACTGGCTTAAGCATTTCACTATGCTTTAGGATGTTTGATTACTTATTAACTTATGGGACTTTAAAATATATCATGTTCCAGTAGATGATAATCTTGTGACCAGTATGACACATTTGGCCAGGACTCTCTATCAGATCATCTTTCTTGGTACTTGTAATTAGTCAGATATGGGTGCAACTCATTTCTATACAATGAAGTTATGTTGTCTAAGGTAATGTAACACTTGAGATATTAACATGTATTTATTAACATGTATTTCTATAGCGCCAACTTGTTGCGTAGCGCTGAGATAATGGACACTAATACAATAACCGGAGACAGGTATGGGATCCGTTATCTGGAAACCCAGCTCCAAATCACAGAAAGGCTTTCTCCCATAGACTTCTTTTTTATGCAGATAATCCAATTTTTTTTTTAATGGATTTCCTTTTTCTCTGTAATAATAAAACAGTATCTTGTACTTGATCCCAACTAAGATATAATTAATCCTTATTGGAAGCAAAACCAGCCTATTTGGTTTATTTAATGTTTACATGATTTTTAGTAGACATAAGGTGTGGCGATCCAAATTATGGAAAGATCCATTATCCGGAAAACCCCAGGTCCCGAGCATTCTGGATAACAGGTCCCATACTTGTACCTCCTTGAGTGCAAGAAATAGGGCTGAATATTCTTTCTGCCTACTGTTTTAATAGCAAAAATCTGAAGTTATTCTAAACTAAACAGAGAAGCTGCTCCATGTTTGCAAAGTAGATCATAGGTGCCAGTGCATTGATTATCCCCCTGCATAATGGATGCTTGCTAAGAAAACAGTCACAACAAAAGGGTCCTATATCTAAATGTCTATTACCCAGGGGTTGAAGCTGCTGTGTAGGGACACTGATGTGCTCAAAGGTTAATGAACTCACCGGGCTTCATTAAAGTACATACACTTTACTGCACAAATATCCAATGTCATTGAAAGTGACTAGAGCACTATCATTAGCGGGCCCTCAATACATGCACTAAATCACAGCTCTTGTTTTAGTGTAAACTGGCTGTATTTGCTTTGCAAGTCCTTCAGATATTTGGTTGGAGGTGACATAGTGAGTCCAGGTCACAAGTCCCATTGCACAATTGGGTGACACAATGGTGCCTGTGTTTTCAGTAAAGCTCTGTAGGTGTGCAGTGTCATTACATTTTATTGGCGTGTGGATAGTAATATTCTGAGTTTACAATGAGCCTCCATATTTGTGGTTTTTAAGTCATTCGTGTTGGTCATTTAAACTGCTGTGTGGTTACTAAGCTTAATTTTCATAGCAACCAGCAGGGGTGTAACTACAGAGGACGCAGACCCTGTGGCTGCAAAGAATGGGTCGGTCAGGTGTGGGTCCTACTCAGACGGGTGCGGGTGGAGAATTTCTTGACCTGCACATCACTTATATAGTGGTAACAGGGGAGTAACTACAGAGCAAGCAGACCCTGTGGCTGTAGGGGGGGCAGGAGGTATAGGGGGCCAATGAGTCCCTAATTCATGTACAAATTCAATTCAAATATCGGTAAAACAGGTCAACCTCTAGACATTTTGGGGGCCTGAAAAATAGCTTAGAATAGAAGCTCAGTAGGCCTGAATAGAAGCTTTTAAAATTGCGGCTGTCCCTGTTCCGTCAGACACCGAGACTCCCACTCTTGCTTATTTTGCACATTCGTGTGACATCATGTTGGGGGAATCCCTCCCTGATTCTACATCACAAGAGCGAACTGGGAGACTCCTCATTATTTTCTTAGAGTCCCAACATGGCAGAACTGGGAGCTCCCTCCGGATGTGGGTGGCATAGCTCTCACCAGGAGCATTTTATGGCCTAAAGAGTGTTGTTTCCCCAGCTGGAATGTGGGCTTTATTAGCTCATGTCTCCGGTGGAGGAAACTATGATTGGTGTCCTTTAATCAGCTAACGGAGGCATTATAGGGGTGGCGATACATGGAGCAGCAAGAGGAGATATATTGCACAACAGGGGAGTTAAAATGAGCAGTAGGAGGAATTACATGGAACAATAGGAGGAATAACTTTAAGGTGATTATGTAATTTTAGATTATTTTCTTAAAGGGATAAAACTTGTTGGCGTACCATCTCCAGGGCCTGATTTTCTGGATCAGTGGTCAGTGTCCCTTTAACTAAAACCATTGCTTATTTTCATTGATGAAACAATCCCCTAGCTATGATGTGGAGGAGGGTATACTCTCCCTGCGAGGCTGGGCGTGTGTTGATTTTAACGAGCGGGCGTGTGGTTTGATATTGGCACAGTGTGTACCTTTCATCACTCCCTGACAAGGCTGCAGGGTGGAGAGCTGATCTTGGCTCCTCTTCTATTTATTTTCTTCCTTGTCATGTTGGGTAACATTCCAGCTCTGTCGGTTCCACTGTTTCCCAGGGGCATTGAAGATGCCTCCCAATCTTTTGGTGGGTGCCATCCCCATTGTCAGCTTTTGCTATGGAGCAGGTAATGGGCAGAGCCATGGGTCTCTGTTGTACTGTATAAACATCAGTTGTGCCTACTTGCCCTCCCACTTGTGAATCTTGTCTGGCAGCTTCTTTCCTATTCAAACATTCCCTGTGAGGGCACAGCTAGGGCAAGATTGGCACCACCCGTTCATTTTGCCAATGCAGAATTCAGATTCATGGCAGCCACTAGACTTCTGCCAAACGAGGAGGTTCCCATAGTTTTACAGAGGTTGTGCAACCTTTCCCATTACTGCCCGTCGGGATTAATACTTGCCCTTGCCACTTCTCAACCTTCCACGCATTCTGTCAGTTAACTTAGCATCGTGCTCTGTGGTTAATAAGGGGTTAAGAAGCCCCGTTTAGACAACACAGGCAGGTCTGGGCCTGCAAAAAAAGCCTCGGGCAATAGCTGTTGCCAGTGTGTTTGTGTGAAAGACACATGAGCAGCACAATGGGGTCATTTTACCATGAAATGAACTTTCTTTTTCCCTTTCACCTTACAGAGACGGCTACACAACCCTGCTGATATCGGACAATTCCCCTTATTATACTCGTGGGGGTGTGCAATGGTCCCCTTGGGGGACTGTACTGTACAGAAGTCATTTAGAGGGCTATTATTATCATTACAAGTTTGGATTTCATGTATTTTTGTGTTTAAAGCGTTCATTGGTTTTGTGTTGCCACTTGTCCTGATTTCACCCGGACAGAGGGGTTTTTGCAAGGGCTGCCCAGGTGAAAAGTTCCTGTCCAGACCTCCAATTTAGGAAATCCGGACAGGACATTGAAGTGAATGACATGGCGATCAGCCAATCACTGATCACCATGTCTTCAGTCCCACCCCTGACATCACCAGCTTTCTGACATCAATAACCGTCCCCTATGTCAATGGCCTGCCCCCCTACTTCTCCGGCTTGCCCCTGCCCATTTTCGCCAAAAAAAAGTTACAACCCTAGTGCTTTGGTCGGCTAAACAGTCTAATATCATTTGTTTCCTTGGCTAAATTAAACCAGTCTAAAGGTTTGGCTGCTCAATACAAGTAATGATCCAGGCCAGCTGTCACAGAAGCTCTACCTGTTGGATTTTGTTTGGAGTGTCAGTGGCACTGCACATGCTCAGTGTGTTCTGGGCAGCTGTTAGATGATAAGCGAAAAGGAAGGGGTTGTTCACCTTGTTTTCAGATCACCAGAAATAACATCCAATTACTTTCTACTGTCTATGTGTGATGGTTTTTCTAAAATTGAAGTCTAAGGTGTCATTTTTCACCTTCTAAAGCAGCTCTGGGAGGGGCTGTCCTAAATTGTTACATGTAATGGATACATTTCTTATGTTTGTCCCTGCTGAGCAGAATCTCTGGGTTTCATTACAGGCAGCTGTTAGACTTGATACAATAGTTGCTAATACTCCAGAGATGCTGCTGAGAAATGTATCAATTAAATGTTGCAAAATGAGCTGCCAGACTCAAACACCAGAGACACCAACATTCAACTTTACACTTAGATTTTGGAAAAACAGCAAAACATAAATAATGGAAGGTAATTAAACTGAAAGAAGTTCATGAAATAGTTCATTATAGAAGCTGATGGCACATTGACATTGCAGGGCTGGAAGTAAGGGAAGGCATAATAGGGTACAATCAGAATTACTGATCAGCCTTGTATAGTTACATTTATAGTCTCATAAATACAGTCCCTAAGCTCAGTAAGTGACAGCAGCACAGACCATGTGAATCAGTGAATCAGCAGAAAAGTAGATGGGGAGCTACTGGGGCATCTACTGGGGAGACACAGATCTTCTTTGCTAGTATTTTATGGGGTATAATAGACTTGGGCTGATATTGAACCCCAAGACATACATGAAAGAGAGTGTGTGTGTGTGTATGTGTGTGTATGAATGCTGGGTTGTAATTTGGAGGGGTTGAACTTGATGGACTTTGTCTTTTTTCAACCCAATTTAACTATGTAACTATATGTAACTATGTAACTATATGTAACTATACTTCATTGATAAGACGCTGAGAGTGTGTAAGGGGTTTAGACAGAGGGAGTAATAACGGAGCAGGGTCATTGTTGTGTTACGGGCATGGCCATAACATACAGGCCATAATGTAAAAAATGCTGGGTTGGCAGACTATTCCGTGTAGTTAAGTGATGTATGGGCCAACCTGAAGCAAGCTGGACCTGCGGGATTGGGCCAACAATCGTACAAATTATTCAACATAACAGTTTCCGTCACGATCACGTCTATTTATAAACCCTCTCTGCCCCTTCCGTGATGTCTGAGATGGGGGCGGGCGTATAAAGGAATGGGCCGGTTGGGATGTGGGTAGAGAATTTCTCGAACATCACTAATATAGTGGTATCAGGGGGGGGACCAGGGGGTATAGGGGCCTCATGAGGCCTTGATTTATATACAGTTTCAATATATATTGATAGATCAACCTGTAGACATCTTGGGGGCCTGAAAAATGATTTGCTGTGGGGCCCAGTAATATCTAATAAGGCTCATGTAGGGACATTGCCTCTTTTGCTGCACGGGCAGCTTTATGTCTGATGACAGTATTCCTTTAAAGAAAAAACCCTGCACATTTAGAAACTTGAATCAGTATGTATTTTAAGTGCATAATGTATGTTTTATCAGCTCCACCTGTGTGTTATGGGGCCATCTGTGCACTATTGTATTGTGTGTTTATGTGTTTACAAGTCGGTGCTGCCAGGCTGGCCGGCTCTGTGGTTAAAGAATAGCAGGATTTAGTAGTCTGCCTGGCCTAATTACCAGGTGCATATTAACCCTTTCACAGCAACCACGGGCAGCAACGGTTGGCACCCTAAATTCAGCACCAACACCCTAAATTCAGCTCTTACTTCTGCCTCTAACAGCCGCCTTTCACCTCAGGAGGAGCCCTAGGCTAATTGGATGCCGCCAGGTCTTATCAAGAGAGGTGCAAAGCAGAGGGTTCTGAACGAGCAAAGGGGCACGAAGGTAAAGCAAAGTCTTTTGGGCAGAAGGTCTCAGTACAAGGTGTAGACAGAAAACGCAGTCGAAACGTTGCAGGCAGTGTACATGCGGAGTCAGACAGGCAAGGGTCAAACCAGGAGATCAATAAGAAGGGGTACGGCATACAGAATAGTCAATTACCAGGCAGGGTCAGGATCACGGAAGTCAGAATCGTCAAATACAGGCAGGGGGTCACACCAGGAATCCGAATCAACAAAAGTACAAGGCACTATGCACCAAAATCCAAATGTTTCTTTAAATAGTTTAAATTTCACTTCATTGCGCGCTTGGACCTGTAAATAAAGAAGAAACCTGCCGCGCACTCCCTAAGTTACCGGTGCAGAGGAAGAAGGGGAGTGGCCTTCCTATATATTTATCTTTTTTTCCTATTAATAACATTGGGGTCAACCATCAAAAATACCGACCAGGCCGGTAAAATATCGGGCAGGTGGCAACCCTACACCTCTAGAACACCAGGGTGAGATGTTACACAGGGCTAGCAACTTGAGGAAGAAAAAACAATCAAGATAAGGGTGGATTTGGGTCCAATGTTGCCCTAGGTACTGGACCACTGACCGACCACATTTCTCGCCAGTCAGAGCCTGCACACTGCAGTTATAATTGCCGCCTCACCCCTTTAAAACTGAACCCATATGGAAAACTGCATGGCTAATTAGCAATTCATTCAGATGCATGCTGCAGACTGAACTGATTTATGTGCAGCCATGTATCCTGCGTCAGTGATCAGGCAGGTGCACAGAGCAAGGTGCTTTGATATGCATGGCATGGGTAGCAGCCTGGCAGACTAAGTGGCAGATACAGACCCACATGGAGAGAGAGCAGGACCTGTTGCTGAAATAGGGTGCTTTATTGATTTAGGGTGATTTATTGATATAGGGTGCTTTATTGATTTAGGGTGATTTATTGATATAGGGTGCTTTATTGATTTAGGGTGATTTATTGATATAGGGTGCTTTATTGATATAGGGTGATTTATTGATATAGGGTGACTGGAGATGTGTTTGTAGCAACAGGGGGAGATACTTCTCACTGAGATATTAATTATGCGTTGGCTGCTATTTACCCCTCCTCTTCCTCTTCTGTTCCTGCCACCGACCTTCTGCTGTTGCTACATCTCCTCCTCCTCCTCCTCCTCCAATCTTTTCTTATTTTCTTTCTCATTTACGTCACCTGCTATTCCTGAACAAGTCTTGTTTTCCTTTGCCAGTCCATTCTTCTTCTCTGTTCTTTCATCTTCCTCCCCTAGTATTCCTGCCATGACTTTCTTAGGGATTGCAAAGACTTCAATTGTCCCTGTGTTCAAGCTGTGGGGCACCCCATGGGGCTCATTTATAAGCACTGGGCAAATTTGCACCTGGGCAGTAACCCATGCCAACCAGTTCCATTTTTACATTGTTCTTCATCTGGTGGTAAAATGCTCTTCATGTTACTGCATTGATGGTCATCGGGTCCGGGTCGCGGGTTGCGGGTACGGGTCGGGTTGTGGGTCCAAGCGGGTAAAAATGTGGGTTGCGGGTACGGGTCCCAAAAAATGGACCCGCGCAGGACTCTAGGCTCAGGTATACATAGTGCTGCCAAATGTCAGATATTGGCTGAGTAATAATGGGTTAGAGACTTTCCGACCCACACTTACAGGCAGTTGTTGTATGTCAGTAGCTCTAACACCCTTAAAGCTGCAGTGCTCTAGGCAGTAGGTCACACAGAGCCACTCAGCTGTGAGGTATTATAGGAATGCTATAGTTAAGCACATACGGGCCTTCTCTATGAATACAAAGATTCCAATGATGGTGAGGCATAGACTGGCCCTGAATTTCACAGTATGGGCTCCTGATCACCTCCCTATGGTTATTGGGCTGGGCGTTTCACCCAGATACAATTATTGTCCCTGCCCTGTTTATTGCCTGCCTCATGTCTCAACAGCAGGGAACAGACTTCTATAACTTAAAGAACTACATAAAAGGGGTTCTTCCCCTTTAATGAGCTTTGAGTGTGTTATAGAATGGCCTATTCTTAGCAACTTTTCAGTTGCTTTTCATGTTTTAGATTTTTATATAGTTTTACATTATTCTCCACTGGTCTTTACAACTTTTAAATTGGAGTCACTGACCCCGGCAACCTAAACACTATTGATCTGGGAGTCTTTTATTGTTACTTCTTAGTTTTTATCTTTCTAGTCGGCCCTTCCCCTATTCATCTCCCAGACTGTCATTCACAAATTGCCTGGTTACTAGGGTACATTGGATCCTAGTGATTAGATTAGCCGCTGAACAAGAACTGTAGAAAAAAAAAACATGCTGCCTCCTCGTCTAGTGGTTACCTCTCCCAGACAGGGTGACTATGTAACATGCCGCAGAACAGGTTTTCCTTTTAATGCTACTTTTATAAGGGTCTGCATTCTGGGGCATTAAACATGGTTTACTCTGCATTTATATGTCATAAGCATTTGTGTGTCATAAGCATGGCTGTAACATTCACAGATGATGATGATCACAGTTCTAACCTTCAGACAGGGCACAAA